>CM021108.1:367168716-367489372 GCA_007115665.2 Sequoiadendron giganteum | reverse complement strand
CACATCCTTCTTCTCCTTCATGCATCTACTCATCATTTTAGCAGCCGACTCCTCACTCCAAGTATCATAATCCTTATTAGGGCTCAAATCCTCTTTTTTTGACTTCCCCAAAGCAAGGGATTGAGTATCCACTTCCATGGTAGCAAGAGAGTCTGGAACATAGTCAAAATCCTCATCAGAAGCTGACTCCTTTTCCAGAATGAGCTTCCTCTTCTTACTTTTTTTACTAGTCATCTCCTCCTCAGAGACCGTCTCATAACCTTCTTCCAGCTTTTGCTGCATACCCTTACGGGTAGCAAGCGACTTAACCACTTCAAATGCTTTAGCATAATAAAAATTAAAAGGATAAGCCCCACACGAGGAACAATATTTTTTGGGTTTTTCTTATGGTCCATGAGGCCAACATCCAGAGAAGCCAAAAGATAATAGGGAAATGAAATCCTTTTTTGTGTGACAGAAGTGATTAAGCAAAATAAAATTGTAGGCATTTATCGTAGAGAAGCGACCTTCAAGGGAAATGAACCACATGAGCTCCTCAGTCACATCTCCCACAACGCCTTAAGAGATTTCCTCTGATACCCACCACTCCTCGCTATCCGCAGGTCTTGAGCTTCATCACCTTTGAAAAAGATTTGCATGGCGGTCTGCGCTTCCTTTTTATCTCTAAATAATTTCTTTCCCTTCATCAACAATCCAATGATGTTGGCTATAAAATCTTCATTCACATCAAACTTTGTTCCTCCTAGCTTCAAAACCCTATTGTTCCAACCTTTAGTGAACAATGCAGTAGTCTATGGGTTGTTACCATGTAACCTCTCCAGGTATGGAGCCAACCCTCCCTTCTCTAAGATCTTCCAAACCTCCAACTTCTTCTTGACCACATCGCACGAGAAAGGTTCGACATGGTTCCTATCTCCTGCCATGGCTGCCGGACTTGTAGAGTTGAGAATTTTGATAACTTTGAAAGCAATGAGAAAAAATATCGAGAAAGCAATGCAAAGAGTGCCTGCAGTTTGTGTGAAAACAAAATAATGGCAGGAGTGATTAATGATCCTAGTGTTCCATTCCCTATGGATATCGGCCCTTGTACAATCAGTTCGATCCAAATCTTTCTTATCACCCTTCAACATCATAACCTGTCACGTGATGAAAGTCATGCATGCCCCAAACCTTAATAAATCATCAATCACATTAAATTTGGCCATCATGGTTAATAGTTGCAATAGTTTCTATAGGTAGGGGATCGTTCAATCCCCATTCTCTAGCACCTCTAACTCCAAGATTAGCAAACATATCAACAAGTCCATTTCCTTCTCTCAATATATGAGAAATATAATAATCATCAAAGGACTTAAGAATATCAATAGAGTCTCTAGTCAAATTTTCAATTGTCCATGAGGTGACAACACAGTTCTTCAAATTGTTAATGATATTGAGAGAATCCCCCTCAAGCCAAGCTTTCTTGTATCCTTTAGTTTGTGCCAATTTGAGACCATGATTGACAAAGTGTGATAGTTGATTGGCTTTACCATTTTATTATTGGTTCTATCATTAGTTGGAAATCACATATTGACAAGTTATTCGAATGCTTCAAGTAAGCAAAAGAAAGTCATCTTGTTTTCTCAACTCTCAAATACCACGAAAGATGACAACAAGCCTATAAGAGATTTTGTTACAAGATTCAATTGTTTATTTAGTAGTATTTTTTACACTCTAGTTTCTTCTAAGATTATTGTAAGTTGCTTCATATATTCTTTTCCTTTAAATGTTGCTTTATTTCTAAAAATAGGACATGTTACCAAATTGATGCATGCTCAAGAATATGCAATCAAGTTGAAGGATCTTATGATTACTTTAAGTAGGATTTAAAGAAATTCAATGAGGTCATTAGTGCAAACATTAGTTATTCTATTTATTACAAAGATTAGGAAATAATGTGGCAAATATGAAAGATTGAATTCACTTAAACATCCCACCACTTCAACAATATCCACCTCCTTCAAGATTTTTTTCACTAATGATAACAACAATAGGCCTTATTTTTGCATACTCCTATAACAAGGTTATTATCAAAAACTTCTTCACATAGATACTATATGTTCCACAAGACAAATAAACATGATAGTAGAAGTTATTTTAAAACACAAAGGTTCAAGCAACTATTAACAACTTCAAATACAAATTGAGGATCTTGACATCCATTAGATCAACTTTGTAGAGGCTCCATGATGAAATATACCCAATATAAACTTGATAAGGTAAGGAATAATTTACGTTATCATACATTGAATGATTTCATATATTCATAAAATTATGAATATAAATAAAACAAACAATATCCACAAGAAGTAAATTTATTCTACCTACTTTGCTAAAGTTCTTTAATTTCAAAGAGAGCTTGGTGATCTGCAAGATTATTGTAATATTTCCCAAGTGTGTCATACACTCTAGGATGAGGTTATAGAAGCATTTTAGGATTGCAATTGTGTTCCGATTCTTATTGAGCAAGATGAAACCTTTAAAGATAATGAATCAAATGACCTTTTCATCATTTCAAGGGTTGTCCAAAGAGCTTGCACTAGATGTAATTGATGAATGTATCACCATTCAAGTTGTTTAGGCAGTATCTACTAAAGAATTGGAAAAAAATGTCACAAAAGGAGTTGATAATTTTATTCAACGTATAAATCCATTATAGAAAGATCAAGATATTTTATTATCTCAGGAGGTTTCAACTTCAAGTTCAGTAGCTCCCATAAGCACTAAGAATGAAAATAGACATCTTGACTAGAGATTAAAAATTTTGTTTCCAAAGGTTAATGATTTTTTTTGTACTATTAGTGATGGATCACAATTAGATAAGGAAAAATATCTTATTCTTGAAGATAATTTAACTCTAGAGGTACTCATCAAATCATAACTATATGTGGAAGATTCATTACCAAGCCTTGATAATTTTCTACAACACCTTGAGAGCAAGTATTTAGTGGAGGATATAGTGATTTTTCTCTTCATCCTTATCCTCAAAATCCCCCTACATGTTACTAAGGAATCAAGTGTTAAACATTCACTAATTGTCAATGAGCTTGTGCTAGAAAATATTACTATAGAGCATGATAATATTTTATTTAAGGTGAAGTCATCGCAAGACTTGATTGTTTCATGACATATAAGTGAAGATAAGATATAACATCCATTTATGATGAATGAAGGCATAAGTATCAAAATCCATATGGTTTCAACGAGTCTATAGAGTGGGTCTGTAGTGGAGGATAGATTGAATTTTTGCTTGAATTTCACTCAGTTTCATCCTTATCCTCAAAAACCCCCATACATGTTAGTGAGGAAGTAGGTGTTGAACATTCATTGATTATTAATAAGCTTATGCTAGAAATTTTACTACAGAGTATGATAATTTCATTTAAGTTGAATACATCCCAAGACTCTATTGTTTCATGCCATATAAATGAAGAAATGATAGAACATCCATTTATAATGAATGAAGGCATAAGTATTGAAAAGTTGGAATACATCAATGAGTTTATGGTAGAGTGCGTTGAAGAATATGTGAAGACGAGGAATATCAAGATAGTGACAAGGAAATAAAATATGAAGTGATCATTGTTTATAAAGGTATTCAACAATAAAAAGAGTCTACAAGATATATTTAGAAGGAAAATAAATATTTCCAATAGATGCAGTTGAATTTCAATGAGTTGAAAGACTACCACGAATTAGAAAATATTGATGAATTTTTACTAGGGTTTTCTTTGCATAAACCTCAAAGTCTTCTTGAGCCTTTCTTTGCTTCAAATCTTTTATATAATTTGCAAGACTAAGTGCTTTCATGATTGGGTTCTTGGTTTACAAGGAATATTTCCTACTTCTCTTATCTTATAAATAGTTTTATGTAACCCATTTTGTTTTCCTTTATTCTTGGTCCTAAAAGAGTAATTTTGTTTTTATTGTATTATATTGTGTTTCCCAATTTTAATATAACTATTTTTTAATAAGTAAAAGAGATAGCAAGGGTCCCTATCCTTACAAAAGCCAAATCGCTAATGCAAAATGGGTCCCAATAAGGAGACCACACAAAGTAGACTAACAACAAAACACCTAATAGAATAATAGAAACAAACCAACAACACAAAAGATTAACACTAGCCACGAGACACCATGAACAAGGACTAATGAAAAGAAGGATGACCTAGTCATTGGAGATTGTGCGCCACTTCTCTTAATATAATTGTTACGGAGTATCATTTTTTCCTTTTATGATATGATGCATTTTTTGTTTATATATTTTAAAATGTTTTACGAATAACCTAACTACATACAAAACTAATTAAATACTAATGTACCATCAAACTAAATATTCTAAGATTCTATCACAACACAAAAGCAATGTCTAAGCAGTCTACAAAACGGTCATTTCACTGTATTTATTAATTAATTAAAAATTAAAAATGCATTGTATCTTTATTTTTAATTAATTAATAAATATGATCAAATGACAGTTTTGTATATTACTTAGACAATTCGCAACAGAAATAGATATGCATTGTGATCTCTACCTATATTAACCATTTGTTATATACCCATATGAATATATTTAAAGCCAAATATCATCACATATAACCCATATGAAATTATTTAAAGCCAAATATCATCATGTGATCAAATCAAGAGTTAATTAATGGTTGTCCTTGTCCTCTTTATCATCTCTTGCCCATATTTTTGTAGCGTCGATAAGAGAACCTTCAAACACACCTATCATAACAATGTACGGACACAAAACACTTTCTAAATTTTTGCAAAGAAAAACTCATTCAGGGCTTGTACAGTTGTGAGTCTTGGAAATTGTTTCAAAATGTCTATCTGTTCATTGTGAAGGGTATTGAAAAATGAAAAATGTGCAGATTGCAATGTATGTTTAAAAACGAAAAATTGTCAAGATGGAGTATAGATGTGTACTTATTAGTTGCACAGAGAATGGATTTCCTTGATAAAGATGTAGCCAACGTCTGGGTCTTAAATAGCATGCAAGATCATAAATAGAGTTTACTGTAATATGAGGGGCCCTCAATCAATTATAAATAGCAAATTCAAAAAAGGGAAAGGGAAATTCTTTATTTAGACGACCTAAGGTAGAAAAGAATGATGTTACATGCATGTGTACACTTCATTCTTTTTCAATCAGTTTCATAGCAGAAAAGGGATAAATCAATAAAGCAATGACATTCATGATTTTAGGAAGGTTTGGTGATCAGTAATAGGATTTTGGTGAATAATATAGGTCTTTTAATGATATCAAGTTTTTACAATTTATACTGTTTTTTGTTGAAATGGTTTTTGGATTCGATTGTGTGATAAGTTTTTGTATCAATGTTTCGGATCACACTCCGTGATCTATTAGATCAGGATGAAGTAAAGAGTTCAAGGAGAAAAATGATGGATCATGGAGGGTGATCAGAAAAGTTGATGCAAAAAATTATCACACAATCGAATCTAGAAACTGTTCCAGCAAAAAACATAAGTCCTCATGTCACATCAGCAACCTCTTTGCCACCTTCAATATATCAACTACTTTATAACAATAAATAGTCACGACTTTCCAAAAATTAATTTAGAAGTTATTTATAAAGAAAGATCATCAAAATAAAATTAGAAGTTCTATACCATATTAAAAAAGATAATTTTGAGTTAAAAAAATAGATGAATTGTCAAAGTTTCAGACATCTTTAGAGGAATTATTGTAGTTGGAGCAGAACAAGCTTCATCGGAATCATCATCCAGTGCAAAATACTCAGTTGTCTATTTTTAACTTGCACTATTTTTAGTTATCGCTGTTTTTAGGAGATGAATGAATTCTGAAAAGGCCATTTTTATACAACCTTTTATAAGGTCTATTCTAATTGAAGATAGTTTGAGTTGATTTAGTATTATTGGATAGAATTTTGTAATAAGCTTGTTTTCAATGTAAACAATTTTTTCTTTCAGTAAATATGTTAGTTTTTAATTTTTTTTTATTGTAAATTCTTATTTAATTAGTATTTTAGACACATAATTTAAGATTCAAATCTAATATCATTCATTAGAATTTAGTAATGTTTATTTTAGAAAGTAAGTTTTTGGATTCAATTTTCTGTTTTTTTGACAAAAAACAGACACGGTTGAATCCAAAAGCTTACTTTCTAATTTCATGGACTGTGGAAAACTCATACCAATTAATGCTTATTTTGTCACTTAGTACTTTAGGTACACAATTTAAGATTCAAATCTAATATCATTCATTAGAATTTAGTAATGCTTATTTTGTCACTTAGTACTCTAGGCACACAATTTAAGATTCAAATCTAATATCGTTCATTAGAATTTAGTAATGTTTATTTTGCCATTTGAATTGTTGTTGAAGTGTCATTATGTGTTATTATGTTTTAATGAGTTGAATATTGCTTAACATTTATTGAAATATTTGTACTACAATAGGTATTTGGTTTGTCATTATAGATTTGAATGTAACTATCATATTTAGCTTATAACATCCCATGTATGTGTGAGGTAAATTATACTGTTTCTAATGAGTTTCTAAGGTATTGTAGATTTTCTTAAATTTCAATTCAATTTATTAGAGTATTTGTGTCCTTGTGTTTAAGCATATTCAATCTTTGTGTCCTACTCACATCTTTCAATCTTTGCTCTTAGCTAGAAAGAGTAAGTGCCTAATAGCTATATATATAGGGTTTATTTTTAGTCAAAAACATAAAAAAAATTCACCTTGAGTTACTATGCATATCACCCTTTTGCTCTACGAAAATCTAAAAAGATACACCTTTAGTTTTGTTTTAGCATTAGCACAAACTATCCAAAAAATATTATAGAAATTGTAAATAGCAAGTACATACTATTTAGATTAGAGTTTTTGGGTTTTGTTTTCATTTAAAGGGAGCTTTCTCTTCTAATTTGACTAACACTTTTATTGCACATATTCTATTAGGTAAACACTAACGATAATGTTCCTCATTAATCAATTAAGAGATAAATGAAATGCTAGAAAAGTTGTGGTGTGGATGTCCCTCTTGAATGAATTTGTCAAACTTAACTTTGATGGTGCATCAAGAGGTAATCTTCGGGTAATAAGAGTGAGCTTCATCATTACAAATGATCATGTGTCTTTTCTACATGGGGGCTTCATATTTTTGGGAACCCATATCAATAATATAGCAAAATACAAAACACTCTTTCATGGTTTAGCTTACTAAATCACTAGGATGGAAAAAGCTCATTCTCGAAGACAATTCCCTATTGGTGTTAAATGGCCTCCAAAAAGGTACACATCCAACTATAAATTAAAAAATATTTTGAAGGAAATGTTGATACTCAGATATTAAATGTGCATTTGCAATACTAGCACCATGTGAAGAGCATCAACAATGGAAAGTCTTGCAAAAATGTGATATTATTACAAGACAACCTCCAAAATTGAAAGGTTGGTTCCTTGTTTGTTCTAGCACTAACCTAATACAATAGTATTGAAAAGGGGAAGAAAAAAATATAAAATATAAAGCGATTTAAATAATGATATGTCAAAATAGAAGAATTTTTCATGTACATTAGAATTAAGAGCATGCGATTCAATAATCAATAAAAATTAAATCAAAACAATTGCATCGATATAAAATGTAAGATAAATATTTGCATAATTATCTTTACAAGAGACTAGTAAAAATCTAGAGACTTGAATTGATGTTATCTTAAAAGATGTAAATGAAAAGCAAGAAATAGAATTTAAAAAAAAAAACACAAATTTGTAGAGCTTTTTTCAATTCATTACATGAATCTACTAACAAAATCATGAAAAAAATACAAATAAATGGAGAATTTTAATTATTAAAAACATGTTATAATAGACAAATATAAAAGATAAAAAATCAATCTAAAAATCTAAATAGTAAAACATTTCTTATACCTTAAGCTCTAATTTGCACAACCTTTATTACAAAGAGGATATAATTCACTTGAAAGATCCAAGTCTCCTGTTTCTAAAGATAACTTATTTTTTTTATTCAAAGAGGGGTAAAAATTTATTAAATCCAAAAAAGCAATACTAAGCAAGGGCATTACACATCCCTATCAATCTCCAAAAGTTGATCCAACATGACCAACATACCAATACAAATTTTTCATATGAAAATAAATCTAAAAAATATTCCTATCATTACGAAGCCATTATTATTATTTTATTGAATTTTTTTTTTATTAATAGTAAAAAGAATAAATGAAACCATTATTGTCAATAAATGCCTGAAACTACTTTAAGTTATGTTGGCCATGACTCCCAATTCAAAGTGGACTAATTAATGCATATAACTACCTCTTCCCATAAATGACTTTGCCACAACATATTGTTTTCCCTTTTAATAACAAAGGTCTACCTAGCTTTTCTCTTTTAGAAGTCTCACAGATTTTGGTAATTATCCATGTACTCCCCACTTATTTTTCCAAGGCAGTCTTTCTAAAACATGGAATTAGTTTTTCTTTTGTATTATTATTTTAAGGCAAGGCCTTAACATATTTACTCTTTTGTTAATGAAAGCCAAAGCTACTTGTATACAACCAGAGCTTCACTTTGCATAAAAAGCAAACTAAACTCTCTTAAAATTGGTACAAAGTCATCCTTTTCCACCATGGTTCTCCAGTAGTTTCTCACATTCTGTAAAAGCTTAGGGAAGGAGCAGGAGATACGGATCTTCAAAGATATGACAGTTGAGTCTAAAACTAGAGTGAGTGTCATTGGCTTGGTCCATCCAACAATTGTTGAATCATTAAAAATAACTGGTCAAATCCTTATTGGTGGCATCTGTTTTTGAGTTTTTTAAATGCATCTGATGGAGCCCTCCAAAGCTGTCATGTGCACAATATTCTTCTTCAACAATTGAAATGGTAGTCATCCATTGTCCATGTTGCCCTTGGCTTTCTATCAAGTCATAAGGATGGAGGGGAATCTACAGTAGTTGTAAGGATAAGGCATGCCAATTATTTAATAAAATGTTTCATGAAATATGATCTTATATAATCTAATAATTGTTAGATATGTGTAAAATTTGCATTTCATTTTAAAATTTTAAATTTCTTTCAATCATTTTTGCTGTAGTAATTGTTCAATGTAGGAGTATCTCATGTCTAAAAGTAATATTAAATCATTCAAAGGATTGTAGTTTAATTGGTTAAGCACAATTGGTTGGTGTGATGGTATGTTCCTTGATTACGCCATTCAATAAGGTTCAAACTTCTTGAGGTATGATATAAGGGATAATGTCAAGCCAAGATCGTGCCCCGAATAACTTTGGTGGAATGGATACCCTTCAATCATGGATGATATAAAATTTTCCATAAAACATAAATAAAAATTGTTTATCTTAACATTTTTTTGTAAATTTCTTAGTTTAGTATTTTGGTTTGTCTCAATTGAATTTTCAATAGAATTATCATTTTAAACATTCAAACCTGAATTTCTTATGAGAATACCTAGAGTATCAAACGAACATGGCTGGTTTGTCCCAATTAAATTTTCAATATAATTATCATTTTAAACATTCAAACCTGAATTTCTTATGAGAGTGTCTAGAGCATCAAAAGAACACATACAATTTGTCCATGAATTAGTTAAATGTATATGGTATTTGTATGAGGTGGCTTTTCAAATTAGCTATTGAAGGTCTGAGGTGTGTGCTATATTTTATAAATTTATACCAATATATAATGCCTTTGATGACATCATTAATCTCAAGATTGTTCATGGTTACAATTTGTGAGAATGTGATGTTATTAAAGATCATACATCATTATAATATTTATAAGAAATACTCTAATATAATATATATTTTCTTTATAATAAATACACGTCTTAAATGATATTAGAAAACTTTGTTTAAAAAATTAATAATTAAATAAAATAATAATTTTTTTAAATTATTAATTATTATTTATAATTATTTTGAAGAGATGTGGAAAACTATCCTATCCATGTTTACCATTTTCTTTCAAGAAAATTATTAATTGAATGAGTTTGGGATTGATGAATTACACTATTTGCACTAGATTAATTACATAGACCATTTGGAAGATAGAGAGAGGGGTTCGTCTTTGTATTGCATAAACAATAATGTAAATTTTCTTAATATAAAATGATACTTTTTGTGTATATATTTAATTCTTAGTATGTCATTTACTTATTTTAATATTTATTAAATTATAATTTTGACTATGTTTCTTTCACACTTATTAAGAATCTAATATAATGTAAGTAATATTAATCACATTAGTTATTACTATTTCTCAATATGATATCAAAACCACCATAATGTGAATTGATATTTTTCTGATTTATATCTTACACAAAATTAATTTTATTATTATTTTCTCATAGACCTATATTCCTTTATGTAAAATTAAAGAAAACTTCAATATAACTCATTTTTATATATATACTAATTTACAAAAAACTTTGTTATTACATATATTTTAATTTTTTATATTTTTAAACCTAAAAAATATTTATATACCTATACATATATATTATTTAAAAATAATAATAAACCTATATATATATCGAAGAGTTTGTGGAGCTAGGAGGAAGAATGCTTGGATATATAAGAGAAGATACAATTTGAAACTAAAAGATGGTTTGTCTTTTTGATAGCCCATCCAAACAATGTCTAATGTAGATATTGAAACACCCATATAATCCCCAATGAGATCTTAGGAAATAATGTAGTCAGAATCCCAATGATGCTTTGTGCTAGATAAAAATGGGGAGGGCATGGAGAGTCCACTAAGGATGGACTCATGAGAGTACCATTCATCCCGAGCATGCAACAAATAGCTTATGGCCAGAGGCAACCTTTATATAGATTTAACTTAAATATTTCTACAAATCATTCCACTTAAGGAGCATTTGGTAGTTCATCATTGATTATCAACTACAAACCTAGCTATTTATCCCCACCATCTGGAAGGACCATCCCTTCATTCTGATCAACTCCATGGTTGAACAAAAGGTTTGCTACCTTATTTTCTTTGTGGTACACATGCTTCAAGGAGAAGTCACCAATCCTATCTAAAATTGAACATATCAAATTAATTAATTTAGCTACAAGCCAAGCATGAAGAGACTGTATTGATGCAAATATATGAGTCCCCTAAATGGCTATAGTTCAAATTATTTTACTTGCTAAGCTTAAGGAATTTGTATAAGGTAGTTAATTTTGCCTCATTTTTGGAGCCCTCTCATAATTTAATAGAGAAGGTTCAAAGGAGGACACCATCTCATTTATGATAATCCATTCACTACCAAAGTTCTTTAGTTTACCTTAAGAGGTCCTATCAAAATTTAGCTTTAGTCTACCACTCAAAGGGTGTTGGAAATAAGCCACACTCGGATTGACAGTGGGTTGAACAAAAAGGGGCTAGTAGCTTAGTTGGTAGAGCACTCCAACAACAAATGGAAGTTCCTAGGTTTGAGTCCTAGCTGGTCCATATGAGTTGTAGCTCAACAAAGGGGCCATCCACTTAACCTTTTCTTTTCTTCAAAAAAGCATTTGAGTTTGAAGAAAATAAGACATTGTTGGGAATTCTTAACATTGTCAAAATCTTACCTATTTTGTTATCCCATTCTCTAAAGCGGCTTCTTCTCAATTTCCACACATTAGCATTTTGATGCTCATACATGTAAATTTTGTTTTTCTTTATAACATCTTCAATCAAATATTATTTTCCTTTAAATATTTTTCTATTCATCTCTCACCGAATTTTGCAAGCTATCATTGATGGACAAGTCATTCAAAATCCAAAAAAAATTGATGTAGGGAATAATTGGTGCCAACTATTGAAGATATCTAAAAAAATATTCTAAAGAGCAACATACCACCCAAGATAGTTTAGAACCCAAAGATAACACTCCATTACAAGGGGGAATTGAATTAAAAAGGTGCTCAATAATTTTCTTTATGCAAAGGCATATTGGATAGCAAGATTGGCTAGCAAAGCCAATGGAATTCAACCTTTCCCTTGTCAAAATACATTTATGGAGAGTAGACCAAGAAAAATCATTCACCTTAGAAAGAAAATTCACTTCCTAACATAGATTCATAAGCCACGAGAATTGAATTTCATACCCGATTCAAACTATATATTTGCCAAAATTTGCTCCAAATCATATAATTTCATCCTCTTTTGGAGCAAGAATAATTTATCTTTTTTGCAGTTCCTCTTTTAACATACTTTTTTTCCTATGAAAAGATATGAGCCTCATATAAATTTCCCCATCTCCACTCCACACAACACGACCCTTGAGATTGGATGATATAATCTACCACATTATTACCCTAGATATCTTCCAATATATCCTTGCACTCCTCTATTCCTAGAAGATTTGTCAAAGGGGCTTTATTGTTCCAAGAATTTTCTCAAAAGTGGTAATTTTACCATTATTAATTATCCAAGAGAGGAGACATGTGATGATGTACCTATATTTCATCATGGAATTCCACATATGTGATCTAAAAGGTGACTTTTCCAATGTTAGTATTCTTTTTGGATCGTTGCTATCAAGATATTTATTTTGAAGAAGTTTTCTCCAAAGCATTGAAAGGTTCTTAAATATTCTCCATGTCACCTTTGCCCCTAAATCCAAGTTATGCTTTGGCAAGACACAAATGTTGGTTCTACCCAAGCCATTCTTTTGACTACAACATCCTACACAATGAGCATAATTATTCTTGAATCATCAGAACCTTCCCAAAAGAATCTTCTAAGGATTTTGTCACAATATTTTGAAGATATTTTGCTAGTTCCAAATAGGACATCACATAGAGGTATGTCTGGCACAATAACCTTTATTATAAATTTTTTGACAACAAGTGTTAACCATCCACCTTTCCATGCCCCATATTTTAATGTATGCACTAATAGTGTCCATACACATGCCAAAATAAATAGCTCCTTTGGACAAAGGAATTCCCATATATTACTAGGAATGTAATTTATATTGAATTTGACATAATGTGCAATTATTATTTGAATAGAATTTTTAGTGTTAAATAAATATATTTTTGACTTATCTTTGTCTATTAATTGATGAAAATAATTAATATAGTCATTGAGTGTAGCTTTAGTTACCACAATGCTAATGGAATTCATCTATATGCTAAGGCATCATGTATGGCAAGATTGGCTAGCAATGCCAAATGGAATTCAAAATTTCCCTTGTCAAAATATATTTATGGAGAGTAGGCCAAGCAAAACATTGTCCTTAGGAAAAACATTCATGCCCTAACAGAGATTCGCAAGTCATGAAGGTGAGATAGAGGCAATGTATGAAATGTTATACCTAATTCAAACTATATATTTGCCAATTTTTTCTTCACACCATATAATTTCATCCTCTTTTGGATTACAGTTCCTCTTTTAATATATTTTTTTCCTATAAAAATATATGAGCCTCATATAAATCCCCCCATATCTACTCCACACAACATGGGCCATGAGATTAGATGATATAATTTTCCACGTTATTTCCCTAGATATCTTCCAATATATCCTTGCACTCCTCTATTCCTAGAAGATTTGTCAAAGGGGCTTTACTATTCCAATAGAGGATATATGTGATGATGTGCCTGTATTTCATCATGGAATTTTTCATATGCGATCTAAAAGGTGAATTTTCCAACTTTAGTATTATTTATGGACCATTGTTATCAATATGTTTATTTTTAAGAAGTTTGCTCCAAATCGTTAAAGGGTTATTAACCATTCTCCATGTCACCTTTGCCCCTAAATCCAAGATGCTTTGAAAAGACACAAATGTTGGTTCCACCTAAGTCTTTCCTTTACATTACAATATCTTGCACAATGAGCATGATTATTCTTAAATCACTGGAACCTTCACAAAGGAATCTTCTAAGGATTTTGTCAAAATATTTTGAAGCTCTTTTTTCTATTTCTAGATAGGACATCACATAAATAGGTTTCATTGACAGAATAAGCTTTATCATAAAAATTCTAACATGTTCAAGCATTAATCATCCACCTTTCCATGCCTCATATTTTGATTTGCATGCACCAATAGTGTCTACCTGCAGGTTAGCATAAATAACTCCTTTAAACAAAGGAATTCCCAAATATTATTAGGAATGTAATCTATATTGAATTCAACATACTGTGCAATTCTTCTTCGAGTAGCATTTTTAGTGTTAAAGAAAAATATTTTTGACTTATCTTTTTCTATTAATTGACCAAAATAATTAATATAGTCATTGAGTGTAGCTTTGGCTACCACAACCTTCTCCATTTGAGCATTCCCAAATAAGATTGTGTAATATGCATAGATTTGATGAGTGATAGGAGAAATATTATGGGCAACTTGAATGCCACACCAATTTACTACTGCAACCTTCTTATAAATTTCTCCCCCAATGCATCTTCCATCAAAATAAAAAGAAAGGGGATGAAGGGTCATCTTGCTTGATTTCCTAAGTTGCATTGAATAAACCAAAAAGGATTCCCATTGACAATAATGGAATGTCTACATGTTGAGATGTAATTAAAAATCCAATTTAGTAAATTCTATCCAAAACCAAACTTCAACACCCTCATCAAGAAAGGCCAACTTACCCGATCATATGCTTTACAAAATATAGTTTGATAGTCATACTCCTTTGATTCATCTTCACAATGGAATGGATAGCTTCAAGAGAAATTAAAATCTCATCTATAATATTCCTTCCAACGGTGAAGCTACTCTATTCAAGAGAAAAAATGAAAGGAATAAGAATCTTTAGTCTAGTTTCCTTAACTTTTGGAATAATTTTGTAGATAGCGTTGCATAGAGGAATGGGGAAAAAATAAAAGGAGGAGAAAACCAAATTCTTAGGATTAGAACAATGTTAGTGTTATTTAAATCCTTTAGAAAAATTCTATATTTTTTAGGGTCTTTCACACAATTTTCTACACATCCAAGTTGATAAAGTACCAACATTTTTGGTAGAAGAGAGTAGTAATCCTATCTATCCCCTAGGATTTATCCAAATACAACTAGAAGACTACATTCTTCACCTCATCCATCAAAATTTCCACCATAAGCATCAAATTATCATCATCCAATACCAAATTTAGAATATTCTCAAATAGGGAATTCCTATCATGAGGATCCACTAGCTCTCCCCCCACCAACAAGCTCTAAAATAAGAGAACATCTTCATTCTTAATGTCATCTAGACAAGATAAGGGATTCCCATCCCTCGAAGACATGTTGTTAATTCAATTTTGGCCATGGTGCACTTTAGTAATGTTATGAAATAATTTCATGTTAAGATCAACTTTAGCCAAGTACGATTCTCTTAACTTGGATTTATATTATAACTATTTTATAGCTATAATTTGGAAATGTTCTACCACTAACTCTTTCTCCTAGTGATATATGGTTGAAACATGCCATATGCTATTATTTTCTCATTTAAGGCTTCTAACTACTTTTTCAATTCTGGGATTTTCTTTGAATGTTTTTGAAAAAGCACTTGTTCTAGATTTTTAATATTTCCTTGATATGTTGTAAATTCCTTGTGAATATAAACATCTTAGATCCTTTAATATTCCCTAACTCATTATAAAAGGAAGTAGGGTACATGGAAACACTTCCTACTCTAATGTTCTAAGGAGAGTGTTGTTCAAATTTCAATCTTTTAACAACTATAGAAAACATAAATATATTTAAATATAAAACAAACAATAAATACCATAATATAGGCATACATGGGGAAAAACCTTATAGGTGAAAAACCCCATACTCCAAAGCAACTCAATGTATTATTCAATAAATCATGACTATAATACACTTACAAAGAAAGCTTTCACAAGAGTACCACCAACTAAAGATCTGAAGGAATTATTACAACTTAAACAATATCTACAAAAATCTACACAGACCCTCCATCTCAAGCACCTAATATTTAGGAGATACAAAACCTGAAACCAACAAATTATATTTTGAAACCCATGAGCTAAAACCGCCCAAAGTGACACCCAAATTATTCCCCCAATCAAAGATTCCTTATGATGTGTCATAGCATGTATCATAAGTTTGTTGATAGGTGTAACTCCCCTTACAACTCTTTTACGTGCCCAACAAATTATAGTATTTCCTACATAAACTTTTGAGGCCATGAATTTTGATCTAATGAGCCAATTGGGCTTGCTTTTTAATTGAAGTACTTAAAGATATCTATGCAATTGAAATTTTTTTACACATCCAGGTTGATATAGTCCCAACATTTTTGGTAGAGAGTAGTAAACCCATCTAGCCCCTAGGATTTAGCCGAATGCGGCTAGAAGACTACATTCTTCACCTCATCCATGAAAATTGGCAGCATAAGCATCAAATTATCATCATCCAATACCAAATTTAGAATATTCTCAAACAAGGCATTCCTATCATGAGGATCCACTTGTTCTTCCCCCACCAACAAGCTCTAAAAGAAGAGAAAAACTTCATTTTGAATGTCATCTAGACAAGATAAGAGATGTCCGCGACATGTTAATTCGGTTTTGGCCATGTTGCACTTTAGTAGTGTTATGAAATAATTTCATATTAAGATCAACTTCAACCACACATGTTTCTCTTAACTTGGATTTATAATATAGCTCTTCTCTAGCTAGAATTTGGAAATGTTCTATCACTAACTCTTTCTCTTGGTGGTAATATGGATGAAACATGTCATTTTCTATTATTTTCTCATGTAAGGCTTCTAACTAATTTTCAATTCTGTATTTTCTTTGAATGTTTTTGAAAGAGCACTTGTTCTAGACTTTCAATATTTCCTTGATATTGTAAATTCCTTGTGAATTTAAACATCTTAAATCCTTTAATATTCCCTAGCTCATTATGAAAGGAAGCGAGGTACATGGAAACACTTCCTACACTAATGTTCTAAGGAGAGTGTTGTTCAAATTCCAATATTTTAATAATTATAGAAAACATAAATATATTCAAATATAAAATAAACAATAAATACCATAATATAGGTGTACATAGGGAAAAAAATTTTAGGTGAAAAATCCCACACTCCAAAGCAACTCAATGTATTATTCAATAAATCACGATTACAATACACTTGCATTGCAAGCCTTCATAAGAGTACCACCAACTAAAGATCTAAAGGAATTCTTACAAATTAAACAATATCTACAAAAATCTACACACCCTCCATCTCAAGAACCTAATATTTAGGAGATACAAAACTTGAAACTAACAAATTATATTTTGAAACCCATGAGCTAAAACCACCCAAAAGTGACACCCAAATTATTCCCCCAATCAAAGATGCCTTATGATGTGTCATAACATGCATCATAAGTTGGTTGATAGGTGTAACTCCCCTTTACAACTCCTTTATGTGTCCAACAAATTTTTGTATTTCTTACACAAACTTTTGAGGCCATAAATTTTGATTCGATGGGCCAGTTGAGCTAATTTTTTTAATTGAAGTACTTGAAGATATCCATGCAACTAACATTCCTATAGATGGTGTGGAGCTTTACAAAATTTATATTTTGGCCAAAAACTAAGCCCATAACCCAAAAAATAAGTTTTTCCATTTTATCCAAAAAATACATCTTTTGTAATACTAACATTAGGAGCAAGGTTGAGACACATTGCCCAACACATTCCATAATTTTTTGAGTGAATATTTTAGATAATCTCTCCTAAACTATATTTTCTTGAATCTAAATTGACATCAGATGGGGGGATTTTCTTCAAGAGTTTCTAATAAGATTGGATAGTGAATTTCTCTCAAGATTGGGCATATCAAAGAGTCCATTAGGTGTGAAGAATGGAACCAATTTATTGAATACAAAAGATATTCTAGCCTTTTTACAATGTTAGTGAATCCCTCCCATCTATTTGTCCAAGTAAAAACCTTAATTTTTGGAGCCACATCCATGAGATTGACAATTGGAATAAAATTTTGAAAGTCAAATTGTGATTGGGATATTCTACTAGGACCCCCTTTTTTGATGACTGGAGGATCACATTAAAATTCCCCCCGAGATAAAATTCTCATTCCTAAAAAAATATTTTGCAACTAATATTTCACTTCATAGACAATGTTTATTATCTATTTTGATAGGACCATACACATTAAAAAGTAAGAAATTAAGATATGAGAAATTGTTGCTTACCTTTAGAAGCATCTAATTTGTTGTGAAGTTATTAGCTTAACAAAAGTATGCAAAAGATTCCATTAAGATACCCAAGCCGTTGGTAGCCCCAATAACATCTTCACACTAGCCATTCCATCCTTTGTAGTGTTTTACAATTTTTTTTGCCTTTGTTGATTTTAATTTTGTTTAATAAAACATAACAATATTGACCAAGAATTATCTAGATGGTGTTTGGTCATGTGCCTAACATTCCAAGTGAGGATCATGTTTCTCTAAGGGAGGAGACTCCTTTCTTAGATCTTAGTAGGTAGTTCTTAATTGTTGACTAGCTAGCAGTCAAGGTTGATTCTTCCCTTCTCTATTTATTTATTTTTCTTCTCTTTTTGCGCTTGATCCAAAATTATTGTTTAACATCTTTAAAATAAATTGACCAATGCACCTCAAGTTCATAATATCTACTTCCTCCTCAATTTAATTATCAATAATATCTCAAACATCCATACCCATCACATTTTCTTTAATATCCTCTATTCCTACCATTTTCTCCTTAAAAAACCACAACAAGATTTAAATATGATTCACCTTTTTGAGCAACTTCCTTAATGGGGTTAGGAAAAACCTTCCTTTTCCTAAAACTTCCCTTCCCAAATTTTTGTTGGCTTGGAATTTGGGCCTCCAATACTGAGTAGGAGTGAAGTGCAAGCACATTATAGCCAAATGATCTTTGTCTTTGCATTTTAGGTAGAATAAATTTTCTCCTCCACTTTGATTGATTGTTTCCACTCACCTATTGGAGTTGACAAGAATATTTTTTTTGGGATCACATTAATGAAAACCACCTTGATTATGGCATAAAGACATGAATTATTATATGAACCATCTCTATCTGTTTTAGCTACCACCCCAAAACAAATTCCAATTTTTCCAAACACCTGATCGACCAATATTCAAATAGAATATTATAGTATTATCCAATAGGGCACAACGTAAGGGGAAAATTCCATGGGATTGAGAGTAGGGAACCATTTTTGCATGAACAAAAGATAATCCTTTCAATTCCATGCTCTATCCTTTAGCATGAAATCTCAATCATTCACAATTCTAAAAATCATCATAAATAAGCCTTTGAGAAGAAATTTTAATTTACATTTGAATCTCCATTTTTTTAGCACCCATTTTTCTATATGGCATCTTTCCCATTTTGGTCCAACAAAGTGATCAATTAAGGCACTCTCTAACCAAATAGTAGCTTCTACATCATATCCATTGTCATTTCTACTTTATTAGTACTTGATCCACAAAGACTTTAATTTCACGAATGGGGAGGGCCTAATATTGGGGCGAGGTCTTCCATTGGGTGTAATAGTTGGTCAAGATGAGGTCAGTTGTGAGATCTTATTTACTCAATACAATAATTTTAATATTCTTAAAATGTAAACTTTGTTGCACCAACACAAATAACTTAAGATCTAATCAATGTTAATTTTTTTTTTACTATTTAGTTATTATTTACTCAAAATAGGTGGAAAAGATAGGAAACATACAAATCCACTTGCCAATATTCCAAACTGACACACATTGTACACATCACCTTGTGAAAATATCTTAAACCCACATTCTAATATTAAGTCCACATATAGAAAATATACACTTTAATTGTCTCAAATACACTTGACACTTTAAAACAAAAAACATATTAATTATCCCAGCTACATATGAAGCAACCAACCATAATAAAATATTGTTTTTCTAATATAAATTCTATTATAAAGGAAATGCATTGTCAAGTGTCCCATCAAACAAACATATACATCCCATATCTCCTCATCAACTTAATTTTATCAAGTGATATTTTTCCAACTATTGGTCATTTCCTCCATGAATACTTGTAAGCACCACAGTTGAAGGTGTAAGGCTTACCAATCAATCCTTCAAAACAAGAGAACAAAAATGTAATACTTTTGACCAATTCAACCAAATCAATCATCTACCAAACTTATTACTAAATTCAAAAAATTAAACATTCGTTAAATGCATTTGTTTATCTCAATGAATTAAACCATAAAATTCAAATTCAACCAATCAAATGAAAGTGCACAAATCATCAAATGTCCTCCCACATTTTACTACAAATACATCCATTTTTTTAGTGCAATTTTCCTATATTCCTTCAAAAAATTCCTACTGAGTTCAAATTGCACACTACTATCTACTCAATCAACTGCAAGTTTACACTATACTGCAAATGCTTATCTACTTTATATACTATAAATCATTTTCTTCTTATCTACTATATATAATGTAAATTATTATCTGCTTTAATACTGTATATATTGTTAATTAATTTTTTGGTTTGGGGTTGATGAAATCTATTTATACAATCATATATAGATTTAGGATTTCAAATAAAATCTATCTCAAGTGTTTCTTTTGATTGAATCATATTTCATAAGTTACTTTCTATATTGCTAAATAGATTGTTTAAATATTATGTTCATGAATTGGAAAACCCATGCTTGCTAGAAAATATTCTATTATCTAAGAAAGTATGAAGCTATGATTGCACTGTAGAAGGAAGAACACCTTTTGAACAACGTAGGTATAACTCTAACATTTTCCATACAAGTTATAGTAACATAAGATATTGACACACAATTCCATCATCACAAAGATCAAGATAATGCACCAACATTAAAAGCATCTACAAAGCATAACTCAAATAGAAAGATGTGGACTAGGCGACTAGACTAACTAAGTATATGGATACATTATTATTAATTATTAAAAGGGGTAAAAATGTATTCAATAAGAGAAAATCCAAAAGTACAAGGAACAATACCAAAAAAAATTAGGGCCTAGAGGGAACACCCAACCAACAAATACCAAAGAGAAACAAGTCCACAAAAAAGGAAAACAAAATCATGTTCATGGACCATGGATATCCTCATGAATCAACATCTTCAACTTGTGGACACAGTCATTGGGAAGATTCTCCCAATCATCAATCTTCGAATCACCCCTAAAATCAGAAGCCCATTTAGACAGACAATCTGCCACATTGTTCCACTCCATTGGGATATGAACAAAAGATACCATCTCTAGCAAACTACTTAATTGATGAATTTGTTGTACAATTTAAATCAATTGCCAATTCACCCCATCACAACTCTATTTTTTCAACAAATTAATCATGAATTGAGAATTCGATTCATAAATAACCTTGCACCAACCAAGAGCACAAGCCTTTTCAAGAGCAATATGAATTGCAAGATTCTCCATGAGATTATTAGTCTTGTGGCCTTGATACTTGAAGAAGAAGAGAAAGGTAACCCTAGAGCTATCTCTCCCTAATCCCACACCAACATAACCCAGATTTCCCTTGGATGAGCCATTAGTATTAATTTTCAAGATCCCAACAAGAGGCGGGGACCACCTGCCTTCTCTCTAGATTTTCCTGTTGGGATGTATCCTCCCTTTGGAACAAGTCCCCGAGCTCAGTCCATTCAGATCTAAAAGCTACAAAACCATAGCCTCCCCGGCATCTAGAGGATCCCCAACCTCACATTTAGCTGAAATAGTCTCCTAAAGCATACTAAGAATTTGTTGCCATACTTGTAGAACTATCAACTTTTCATCCTAAAAGATCCTACGATTCCTCTCTAGCCAAATTTTCCAAATAATACATGGAGGCCCAATAGCCCACACCATCTGGAGAGAGAAAGAGTGAGCAGGGGGCCTCCCCAAAGTTCTCCAAAAATCAATGAGGGATAGAGCGTTTACACAAGACCGTCTCCACACCACCCACCAAAGGTGTCAGATAGAGTTGGAGAAAGCACATTGAAAGAAAAAATGTGAAGAAGAATCCTCACTACTACCACAAAGAAAAAATATGGAGGGACCTTGAAAGCCTCTCTTTGTAAGATCGTCCCAAGTAAGACACCTATTACAGGAAAAAAACCAAAGTAAGAAGTTGCACTTAGGCCATGCAAACTTATTCTAAACATAATTTCACCAAGGGACTTCATCCTCCCCATATTTCCTTCTATCTAGTTCATGATACCCAACTACCACCGAGTGAAGCCCTTTTGGGTCAAGAACCCATGCCAGTACATCCCTTCATTGTAAAGTGCTACAAGTTCTACTCGCTAGGATCTTAGACAACTCAATAAAATCCTCTTCTAAGCACCCTAGGGGCCACAAGTGGCGCTCTTACCAATTAAGCACCTCCACCTGACCCAAACACTCCACAACTTTGAAATCACTCACCTTCGACCACCCAGCCTCCTAAAACCACAAGCCAAGATTTCATAAATGGGGATAAGTGGTCATGATTAGGGGGTGACCATCCCAAGAATCAAACCAAAAAAGAGCATCCTCACCCTTGTGATAAATCTATAATAGGCCCTACTTGATTAAGCTAGCTCCTCTTTTAAGTGTATCCCATATAATATAACCCTTCCATCCAAGGAGCATCTAGGAATATCTTCACCCATAGCTCCTCTCAAATATTTAGCACTGAGGATTTTGTCCCAACACTGATCCTGATTAGTACACCATCTCTAGTAAAGCTTGGCTGCCAAATCTTGCCTAGTAATAGCCACCTATCGAAGACCTAGACCACCCCATTGAATAGGTCTACAAATAGAATCCCACTTAGCCAAACTCCACTTCTTGGAATCCAATCTTCCTGCACATAAGAATTTCCTAGAGAGCGCATCAAGATCTCTAATAAAACTAATAGGAGCAACTTGAACCATACACCTATAGATAGGAAGCACCTAGGCCACAACCTTTAGGGGAATAATCCTCCCAACAAAGGAAAACCACATGCAAGTCCAATGATTGGCATAGCCCCTGAACTTATCTAGAACCCTCTACTAGGTTCCTCTTGGCAGAGGGGCCACAAAGAGGGGAACTCCCAAATACACAAAAAAGAAGATTTACTATTTGAAATCTAAGAATACAAGCAATCCTAGATTGAATAAGTAGAGGATTGTTAAAGAAGAAGATAGAGGACTTCCCTTCATTAATCCTCTAACCCAAAGCTGCAAGATGTATGTCGAGAGCTTGCCTAAAGCTGCTCGCTTCTCTGATTTTGGCAACACCCATGAGCACAGTGTCATCCACAAACTATAAGTGGGATTGAGGAGGTAATCCTTCACCCCAAAACCACCTATGAATAAGCCCTTGACTCAAATGGGCTTTTAGAAGTCTTACCAAATCTTCAACCATAATAATGAACAAATAAGGAGATAAGGGGTCACCCCACCTAAGACCCCTAGAAGCACCAAACAAAGCGAAAGACACACCATTAATTACAATAGAGTAAGATGTTGATGTGACACAAATCATCACCCAATTAATCCATCCCTCGTCAAACAAAAAATCACAAAGAACCTTGTAAAGAAAGGACCATTTAACCTTGTCATAAGCCTTAGACATATCCAATTTAACGAACATGGCCTTCTCTCTGGATGCCTCCATGGAGTGAATAGCCTCAACAACAATAAAAACACTATCCTGGATATGTCTGCCAACCACAAAACCTCCTTTCTCATTCAAGATAACTTTGACTAACTAGGGCATCAGTCTCTCAATAATTAGCTTAGAGATGATCTTATAGATAACATTACAAAGGGAAATTGGCTAAAAAAGGTCAAGAGAATTTGCACCTTCTCTCTTGGAGATAAGATCCAAGAATGTGGAATTCATGGTTTTGAACATTTGTTTACTATTATGTGATTCCTACACAACCTCCAAAATATCCCATTTTATAGTCTCCCAAAATTCTTGAAAAAATTCAATAGGAAACCCATCCAAACCAAGGGCCTTACCTTTTCTCATACTAAAAACTACCTCCTCTAACTCATCCAGAGATATGGGTTGATTGAGTTCAACATTAGCTTCAAGGGGAATAACAAAAGGAATACAAGCCAAAACTTGGTTCACTTCCTCCAATTCCTTGAGAGGGTCCTTCACGAATAAGGAAGAAAAATACCAAGTAGCCTCTTGTGAGATATCCTAGAAAGAGGATAATTGAACACCCTTAGAAGAAATAATATAAGAGATTAAATTCCCATCTCCCCTAGCTTTGACAAAGTTAAAGGAGAAGGTTGTATTCCTATCTCCCTCTTGAAGCCAGTGTTGGGAAAACAAGGACAAACAATTGAGAGGGGGGGGGGGGTGAATCAGTTGTTACAAAATTTAAACTTATTTAACCTTAATCAACCTTTAATCTCAGATATGATAATTAACAGTGAAAGCATGAATCAACAACACATAAAAAACACACAACACCACAATTTTTGCATGGAAACCCTGTTAGGGGAAAAATCATGGTGGAAGTTAATCCACAATTATACCCTGTTAGAAGTATAATGAAAAATGAATAAGGAATGAGCATGCATTTAGGCACACCGCCTAGAGCTCATTGCTCAAATGGGAAGGCTCATTGCCTTACATAAAAAAATTAGATAAAATCCATCTGATGAGGTTGAACTGAGAAATTAGCTTCTTCAAAATCCTGATGACAGTTCCGATTAGGCACAAAAATACGTCTTCACACTTTGCTCAATCTTCTTCACACTCTGCTTTGAAATAGAACGATCTGATCTTTATTCACACATTTCAAATTCACACTTCGCATACATTCATCAAGCATCTTCCAAAATGAGGAAACAATTGCTCTTATATATCCACTACATGAATTTACATCAACAACTCTGTCGGCCAAAGATAAACGAATAAATTACAAACTATCGGCCCAATTCATGAATAAATATCAATGCGTACCAACCTAAGTCTGTCACAACATAATGAAGAACTAAATAAACATCCTCAAACACGCCAAACATTCAAAATATAATCCATAAGGATCTGCAACACGCTACCACCATCATGTCAGTGAAGAACATGAAAACTTGAACACACAAAGGAAAAATCTTCGATCACGAACACACTGATCAACGTGGATGTACCACAATGATAGAGAACAATCTAGAAACATCACTGATCATCACAAGATCATACACAACAACTCGATTTACCATAAATGCATTCTCTTCTTCCAGAAACACCTGCTACAGTAACAAAATAACTGTAGAAACTCAAAAACTCACAACTTTCTCCAATCTTGATGCACACCTCTGAAACTTTTAGACAACATACTAGATAGTCTCAGTAAAAAACCCTTTAATCCATGACTTATGAATATCAACATACATATCTTTCCACCATTTTGATCATCACAACTTCACAGACTGCCTGCAACATATTTTATCTAATTTTCTCAATATCCTCAACATATACAGCCTTCAGAATCATCAATGCTAATAGTGTTGACATCAATGACAACCACATATCAGAAACACAACCACAACATCCAACAATCTCCCCCTTTGGCATTGATGGCAACACATGATGTGAAAAATACTATCAACACAACTAACTCTTCTCAAATTGTTTTACTCTTCCATCTTCTCCCTTAGTTCTTATTGCTCTTCTCCCCATTTATTCTACAAAGGTTTTTAAAATTACTCTCATCCCCCTTTGACATCAATGAGAAAGGTATACAAGCTCTGAACCACATATCTGAAACATCTGACTACTCCCCCTGAGTAGCAACCGCCACAACATCAATATGAAACAAGATACGACTATGAATGCACGGATTGATGGAAAGACTTGCATCTTAGTTCATATTAGGAGGGGAAATCACCCCTAACTCGCCTTTGAGATACTCAAAAGTATCCTTAGGCAATATTTTAGTGAATATATCTGCAAATTGTTCCTTAGTGGGCACATACTCTAGTCTGACTTCTTTATCACTTACTTTGTCTACCAAAAAGTGATACTTGATAGATATGTGTTTTATCTTTGAATGTAGCACCGGATTCTTAGAAATGTTTATGGCATTTGAGTTATCAAAAAATATAGCAATAGGCTCATCATACTCAATTCTGATATCTCTCAGCATCTGCTTCATCCATAATACTTGAGTACAATTGTTTGCAGCAGCAGTAGATAAGGAAATGGAATTATGCTTTTTACTTAGCCAAGACACCAACTTCTTCCCCAAGAATAATGCACCACCACTTGTACTTTTCCTGTCATCCACATCTCCTTCCCAATCTGCATCTGTAAAGGCATTCATAGTAAGATCATCATCCTTAGGATACCGTAGCCCAAAATCAACTATTCCTTTCAAGTATCTAAAAATTATCTTTATTGCAGTCACATGTGATTCCTTCGAATCAGCTTGATATCTAGCAACCATGCATACAACATTCATAATGTCTGGTCTAGTATGAGTCAAATAGAGAAATCCACCAATCATTGACTTGTACCTTGTTTGATTAGCCTTAGGAGAATCATCATTTTGTGTTAACTTGCATCCAGTTATCATGGGTGTACCTATAGGCTTTGATTCTTCCATGCTAAACTTTTTCATTAACTCTCTTACATATTTGGACTGAGATATGAAGATTCCATCCTCTAATTGAGTAATTTGCAATCCTAAAAATAATTTCAGCTCTCCAATCATTGAAATCTCAAACCCATTTTTCATTTCATCAACAAACTTCATACAGACGTCATCATCACCTTCAAAAATAATGTTATCAACAAAGACTTCAATAATCAACTCTTTATCGTGATCCATCTTGAAATACAGATTATTGTCAGCAGTACCTTTATTGAATCCAAGCTTCAACAAGTATTTATCAAGTCTAGCATACTAGGCTCTAGGGGCTTGTTTGAGTCCATATAGTGCTTTCTTCAATCGAAAAACCATGTATTTTCATCAGTTAGTTGAAATCCATCTGGTTGCTCAACATAAAATTCTTCTTCTAATTCACCATTCAGAAATGTTGACTTCACATCCATTTGATAGACTTTGTAATTCTTGAAAGTAGCATAGGCAAGAAATAACCTTATAACTTCAATTCTAGCAACATGGGCAAAGGTTTCTTCAAAATCAATACCTTCCATCTGTGAGTACCCTTTACATACGAGTCTTGCTTTATTTTTGACCACTTCACCTTGTTCATTCAGCTTATTCCGAAAGACCCATTTGGTTCCAATCACATTTTTATCCTAAGGTCTAAGAATCCATGTAACATTTTTCTCTATCTGCATCAGTTCTTCCTTCATTGCTTCCATCCAATATTCATCTTTACATGCTTCATTGAAATTGCTAGCCTCTATTTTGGAAATTAGGCAAGATTCTTCTACAATTCTTCTTCTAGTTTCCACACCTTTGTTCTTGTCTCCTATAATCTGATTTTCAGAATGATTTAGCTTTACATAATTTGGAACTTTGGGATTCTCTCTAACTTCTAGTTCTTTTGTTCTTTCTTTTGCACTTCCACTAGCTTCTCCTTCATGATTCTCTTGATTCACTAAAACAATTTGAACTTGATTCTATGTCTGAGTAGTCTTTCCATTATCAGTACTATCTTGTTGGTCATCTGAATAATATCCACAGTATCTGGATGATCTGTCAGTATCCTCATCAACTCTGACATTTGCACTTTCAACCATTTTCTTCAATCTTCTATTGTAGCACTTGTAACCTTTGCTCTTAGTAGAGTAACCCAAAAAGATACCTTCATCACTTCTAGCATCAAACTTGCCAATATCTTCATCTCTATTGATATAACATCTACTTCCTAAGATTTTGAAATATTTAATAGTAGGCATATAACCAAACCGCAACTCAAAAGGAGTCTTACCAGAATTACCATTTACATTTACTCAGTTGATAGTGTATACAACACTGTGTACAACTTCTCTCCAGTAGATATGAGGAACATTACCTTCCAACATCATAGTTCTAGCAACATCTAGAATTGTTTTGTTATTTCTTTCAACAACTTCGTTATGTTGAAGGGTCTGGGGAGCAGATAACTATCTTTTGATTCCATGCTCTTCACAAAATGAATTGAACTCCTGAGAAGGGAACTCACCACCTCTATCTGATCTTAAGAATCTAACCTTCAAACCTGTCTCATTTTCTGTCATAGCTTTGAAACATTTGAACTTTTCTAGTGCTTCATGTTTTTCTCTCAAGAAAGCAACCCATATCATCCTAGAGTAATCATCAATAATCAACATAAGTACCTTTCTCCTTGTAAACTTCTAATTCTGGATGGACCACATAGATCAATATGTACCAGCTCCAGTACTCCATTAGAATGATGTTGTTTGCTCCAAAAAGGAATGCTTGTCTACTTTCCCATATGACATTCCTTGCATATAGTGTTAGTAGGCTTCACTAACTTAGGTAGATCTCTGACTGCTTGAGTGGAGCTTACTTTGACAATGTTATAAAAATTCACATTACAAAACCTCCTATGCCATAACTAGCTTACATCAACTTGAGCAATTAAACAACTTTCACTAGCAGCACTCAAGTGAAAAATATTACCTCTTGTCTTTGTACCTGAAGAAATTATATTTCCAGAGCTTCCCAATATCCTGCACTTACCATCTTTGAATTGAAAATTGTATCCCTTGTCTACCATCTCTCCAACACTCAAAAAATTATGCTTCAATCCTTCAACATAAAGGACATCATCATTATTATATTTACCACCAAGAGAAATAGTGCCTCTGCCATAAATAACACCAACATTGTTATCCCAAATCTTACAACACCACCGTCATATTTCTCCAAGCTTAGAAACTTTCTTTTGTCACCAGTCATATGATGTGAGCATCCCCTGTCAATCACCCACTCATCCTTTTCATCAATTTTGGTTGCAAAAGCTTTCTCAATATTCTAATTGTTAGCAAATTTAGTGGACACCGTACCATTTTCCTTGATAGCAATGAATACCCATCCATCTTCATTTCCATTTTCTTTATCAGATTCATCATCAGTAACACCTTCTTTAGAATAATAACATTTCTTTTGAAATCTAGACTTTTCAAGTTTGTACTTAGAAACTCTTTTAGGACACCTTGATGCAAAATGACCTATCTTACCACAAGAGAAACATTTAATAGGCAACTTTCCTTTATACTTACCATGTCCTCTGGATTCTCTTTTCACAATCAATGCCTCCAGTTCTTATAGCTCTCTTTCTTCATCTTCAATCTGTTTCATCTCATTTTCATATTTGAATGTCTTTCTGGAACTTTCTCCCAGATCATATCTTTGTTGGATTTTTCTGGATACAATAGCTTTAAATGTAGATTCTATTTTAGGAGTAGACTCACCAAATTCACTCAACTCAAAGGTAGCTAGTTTACCAATCAGCAAGTCTCTTGTCACATTTTTTACTATCCTGAGCTCTTCAATAGCATGAGATTTCGTTTTGTAAGAAGTAGGCATTGATCTGAGCACTTTAGCCACAATCTCATCTTCATCCATGACTCCACCGACACATCTAATACCCATCACTAGTTCATTTACCTTCTGCATGAAAGCAACAATGTTTTCATCTTCACTCATCTTCAAGTTCTCCCACTTTCCTTTCAAACTTGTTAGCTTAGCAATCTTCACTTGTGCATCTCCTTCATACAATGTCTCCAGCTTATTCTAGATCTCATGTGCTATTTTCAGACCTATCACATTTGTCATCTCTGAATCTGTCAAAGCACTTAGTAATGCTTCTATAGCCCTGATATTAGTTTCAACTTCTTTGATCTCATTAGGAGTAGTAGGACCATTCTGAGGAATATTATATCTGTTCTTTGTAATCTTCCAGAAGGGTTCACCAATGCACTTCAAATGACACTCCATTCTGACCTTCCACATAAATTAATTTTTACCATTGAATCTAGGATTGTCCTTCTTGTATGATGCCATCTCGTATCACCTCAAGCTATTAAAATTCTTCAGAGGAACCTGCTCTGATACCAATTGTTGGCAAAACAAGGAAAAACAACTGAGAGGGGGGGTGAATTAGTTGTTACGAAATTTAAACTTATTTAACCTTAATCAACCTTTAATCTTAGATATGTTAATTAACAGTGAAAACATGAATCAACAACACACCAAAAACACACAACACCAAGATTTTTGCGTGGAAACCCTGTTAGGGGAAAAACCACGGTGGAGGTTAATCCATAATTATACCTTGTTAGAAATATAATGAAAAATGAATATTTCTAATGAAAAATGAATAAGGAATGCACATGCATTCATGCATAGTGCCTAGAGCTCACTGCTCAAATGGGAAGGCTCACTTCCTTACATAAAGCAATCAGATTAAATCCATCTTATGAGTTTGAACTGAGAAATTAGCTTCTTCAAAATCTTGATTACAGTTTCGGTTAGGCAAGAAAATACTTCTTGACACTTCGCTCAATCTTCTTCACGCTATGCTATGAAATCGAATGATTTGATCTTTATTCGCACATTTCGCATTCACACTTCGCATACATTCACTGAGCATCTTCCAAAATGAGGAAACAATCACTCTTATATATCCGCTACATGAATTTACATCAACAACTCTATCCTGACCAAAGATAAAAGAATAAATTAAAAAATGTCGGACCAATTCATGAATAAATCTCAATAGTATCAACCTAAGTCAGTCACAACATAATGAAGACCTAAATCAACATCCTTGAACATGCCAAACATTCAAAAATTAATCCATAAGGATCTGCAACACGCTACCACCATCATGTCAGCCAAGAACATAAAAACTTGAATACACAAAGGAAAAATCTTCGATCACGAACACATTGATCAATCCAGACTTACCACAATGATAAAGCATGATCTAGAAACATCACTGATCATCATAGGATCATACACAACAACTCAATTTACCATAAATTCATTATCTTCTTCTAGAAACATTTGCTACAGTAACAAAATAACTGTAGGAACTCAGAAACTCATAACTTTCTCCAATCTTGATGCGCACCTCTAAAACTTCTGGAAAACATACTAGATAGTCTCAACAACAAACCCTTTAATTCGTGACTTTTGAATATCAACGTACACAAATTTCCACCATTCTGATCATCACAACTTCACAGACTACCTACAACATATTTATTCTAATTTTCTCAATATCCTCGACATATATAGCCTTCAGAATCATCAATGCTAATAGTGTTGACATCAATGACAACCACATATCAACAACACAACCACAACATCCAACAACCAGTCTATCCTTGACTTCTATTTCCAAAACAACTCCTCCCATAGTTCCCATTTTGATAACACATCCAAAGCTTTTGCATCAGCTTTAAGGTACTCCTAGGTAATCCCATGATCTTTGTTCCACCTAGAGATGATATCCAAATGATTATGAGTTTCTAATTTTTTCTTAAATAAATTCCCAAAGCATTACTTATTCCACTTTTTTAGCTAAAATTTCACAAATCGAAGCCTTTTAACAAATCCATACATGGTTGTCCCATGTGAAGACAAACCTCTAATCCACCAATACTTCATAAGGTCCTATAGAGATTGCTCATGCAACCACATTAGCTAGAATTTTAAAGAAGGATTCTTAGCGCTATCCCCTCCATGAGCAAAAACATTTATTCAAGCTCCTCCATTCAAGAATTTTTGAACTAGAGATACATTGATTGCCTATCAAAAAAATGGAGACCAAGAACCTTTCCATCCTCTTAGAGATAGAATTCACCCCACACCTCTTATTTCTCCAAGTGAACATACCATTGAGAAGCTTCATATCAATCAAATTTAGTAGGGTTATGTTATCTCTAAGCAGTGACAAAGAAGACTCTAGATAATCCAACCCTCCCCCTCTTTTCATCAAAACTGAGGATAGCATTAAAATCACCAGCCACAACCTAGGGAAATAGAGGAGCTGAGGATCACACATACCTTATATGATCCCACAAGTGAAGTTTACTAGCCAAATCAGTCGGAGTGTAGACATTAGAGAACAACAAGATTTCTCTTGAGTCAAAGCTTGAAGCTTGAATTCCTACCCATAATCTACCACAGAGGAGAGACCTTTCACTTGTCCCAAAAACATGAAATCCCACTAGCACTGCCCTGTGCCCCAATGCACTGAAATTTATCATGCCACCAAAGCTTGGAGGTTACCTTGACCATACCTTCCACAGACAACTTCATTTCCTAAATAAACATAACATCAAGGGAATAAGCCTTGATCATTTCCCAAATAGTCTTTTGTCAAGGGATGTTGTTCAACCTCTTCACATTCCAGGAGAGAATAATCATTTTTGGGGGTTAGAAAAATGAGAAATTCAAGAGGTTTAACTGAGCCTAACTCCACCAAATTCTCACCCATTAACTTAATCTTATCTTGATCTTTCTTCCTCCCTACCTCGGAGGACTTCTCTGAGTTCCCCTTCTTGAAATTATTCTAATGCAGCCCCAAAGTAGAGGAGACCTTGTTGCCCTTACTAGGATCCTAAGCCTCTACCACCAAATGTGAATCCAAATGAAAAAATGGTTGGACCAACACCCACCTCATTTTCCACTAGAATAATCGATAAACCTGAAGACTCTGGGACATGACCAGAATCCATCAAAGAATCAATACCCAATTGTGACTTAATTATTACCTCCCCAACATTATTAAGACTACCCTCCATGCTGGGAGCCAATTGCTCTAGCTCCAGTTGGCATTTACATTCAAATTATTTCCTAGAGAAACTTCTCACTACTCTAAATCTTCTAAAACCTCAAACTAATTGAAGGAAACATCATCTTGCTTGTCCTCAAGGGTTTTTTTTTGGCCTCTTCCCTTGTTGTGATACTTCATTGGAACAAAACCATACTTATATGTTTCCCCTTTTGAAATAGGGGCTTTCCCTTTATCCCTCGATGGTTTTGAGTGAGGAGGCATCCTAGCTGAAGCCCACCAGAAGAAATACCTGAGATGTTAAGTTTAAGGAATTTTCGTTGTAGGTGACCATATTCATGGTAGATTCAACATAAAAAGGGAAGAGCCTCACATTCCAATTGTTGAATCCATAAAGTGGACCCAACTTGAATTTCCAACAAATTTGACAATGGGTTATTTAAATCAATCTCCACACAAAATACGGGCTAACGAGATTACCTTCTTCTCTAGAGTTTGTTGTGACGACCGCACATGCTTATCCAACAAAAGAGCAATCATGTGTAAAAATTTTATTCCTCCAAAACTCAAATGGGAGCTAGGGAAGTCTCACCTAGACTAGAACCCTTGATGGAAGTTCTTTAGTCAGATTAAATTCGGTATGCCAGGGTTTAATAAACAACCCCACTTGATGTTAAAGATAGGAGCCCCCTTTAAACACTTTATTTTGATCTTCCAGACATGAAAACACCAACATAAAATAACCATTCACTTCTTTCCTTACCTTCATGTCTCCTTTTAGTTTCCAAGTTCGATGAGCCTTGTATTCAAGAAATGGGAGAGAGACCTTGATTCCCATGAACTTACAAATTAAAGCATGGTTACTCCAATAGTCAACATTCTTCACAATAGAGTTTAGTTGGATTACTAGAATTGGGCGAACCTCACTCTTAACCAAACAACCATTTACCTTTGTAGCCTGAGAAATACCATCCCGTGAGGATCCAACTCCATTTGAGGCATTGTTCAAATTTTTTGGAACCTTAGCATGATTAAACAGGGATAAATCAATCCTCGTTACCATCTCCAAAAATTGGGTTAAAACCCCTTTGAGAAACATCCAACTCCATGCACATCCAAAAATTAGTGTACCAGAGAAATTAACAAGGAGAAACACCCACAACCCAAGCAAAGAAACCATCCCCCCAAAAACCAGATAACACCCACCCACGCAACAGCAGGTCACCAATCCCCTTCGACCACACCAACAAACACATGCACAAAAAAAAAAATGGTGCCTGCTACAGGAGAACTGCGGCCTGCTATAGGCTGCACACCCTCTCACCTGCCATGCTCGTATGCTCCATCCAGTTCAAGTATATTGATACATTATACTACCCTCACTAGGAATTGAATTTCAATGCATTGTACCATATTTTCAAAAAATGCTCAAGGATGAGGAAAAAATCATAAAGTCTAGTAGGATTAAGGCTTCATATATAAACAAGGCTATTGGATAATTTAATATGTTCTCCCAAGAATTGATAGAAAAAATTTAGTACAAGACAAACTGTAACTACTATAAGTTTAGGTTACCTTTTATTTTTTTAGTAAACATAAAAGTATCAAACTGAAACTCTTAAACACAAAATATGAATTAAATTATAAATTAATTTTCTATTCAACCATTATTAGAACTACCAAACTATAGTTACAAAATAGAACTTCAATTGTAATCAAAATGGTATTAATTTTTTTTTATTGTTTGTAATCGATACTATAAATTTGTTTTCATTCATGCTTATGTTCAAACCATTTAAATTGAATATTGCTCTTTGTTGCTCACTTGAATAAATAATTTCATTGTACACCTCATTGTAGTTGTGTTTGAGTAAACAAAGCTTGTCTCCCTATCATATACAAGCCCACTTAGACCCTAAAATTAGGTTGCACTAATTTGTTGGCCTCTCTCTATTACTTCATAGGTGACCAAAAAAGGGGTTTTCATCTCACTAACACTCCATGTAGACCTCGCAAGATAGGGTGCCCCACTATGGGGTGATATTAATTGTCATTCTTTTTTGAAAAGGATTTTCTTCACTTCACTCCTTTGTATAGTTGCAAATGGAAGGCGAGGTCATCATACATTGCTTCATATCTATTTTTTTGTATATGTATATTTGTTAATCATATACTATAGGTTTGATTTATTTTGGTTCTTTGTGATCATTATAATCGTCAAAGACACAACAATGATTGGTAAAATGTCTAATTCAATTTTGTTTCTCTAAATTTATACTAAAAATATTTTAAAGATTCTAAGTTTTAAAACTAATGTTGAAGGGTGTTTGTTCCAATAGTCTTATTTTTGGAATGATGCTCAATATGAGCCAATTTTTTTTCTAATAGTCAATGTGTGGCTTCTATATCTCTATAAATGAAGAAAAAATCCCATATATTAACCTGAATTGACACAAAGAGACTAAGGATAAAATTGCTCCCACACAAAAGAGGAGCAGACTTCCCACCGAAGGACAAAACTCAAGATGTTAACAAGGCCACTCTGCAACTAGTTGAAGTAGTTTTTCAAGTGAATTTGCAACTACTAGAACCAACAATATTGTAGTGCGACAAGAGTGGACCAAAGAAGACATGGATTTAACTCTTAAAGATTTTGAGGTCAATGGGAGCTCAACAAGGAGTGTAATAAAGAAATGGGGAATCCCTACCACCCCACCACACTCAACAACTACTTAGGTGGTATTACTTCAACTTCAAATAAAGGTCCTTGTATAATCTTGAATATAAAAGAACAGGTGTTAATTGTTGAATGGTGTAAATAGATGACTACATTGGACTGCGAGCTTGATATTATCAATCTAAAGGCAAAAGTTAAACAAATCTACCAAACACAACACAACCAATTTAAGGATGGGATACCTAGTAAGTCATTATGTCAGGCCTATAGTCACATTTGCATTCTACACACTATCAAAATGTTATGATGCCAATCCACATGGTCCTCAAAGAATATGAAATTGTGATTAAACTGACATCCAAGTAGGAAAAAATGGAGTGATGTGAGTGTTGGCCAAAGGTGGTAGTCAAAATATTTCCTAATCATACCAAAGAGTAGGGAGTGGATTACCATTTTGTAGTGTGTGAATGTTATTGGTCAAAGCATACAATATTTTTATCTATTCAATGGTAAAAAACATTTGAAAATTATATTGTTGGATATGAACAAGGTTCTAGCATGGACACCCAACCTCATGCATGGATGACTAAAAAACCATTTTAAAACTAGTTGCATCACTTTGCAAGATCAGCTCCAGGTGGTGTCTCACAAACCAATTGACTCTTGTTGATTTTTTATGGTTGTGGACGCCATGTTACTATAACGAAAATCTAAGAGGCAATGTCATTAGGGATTGAATTTACAACACTAACAAATCAAACTTTACACAAACCACATTCATTGGAAGCTAGTATTTTTTGAATTCAAATCATATTTCAAATAAGAAAGAGTAGTATGGCTAGCCAATTTTCCTAATATGGAAGTTAAGAGGTTAGAATCAATAGATCTTGGCAATAATATATTTTAAAAATTATTGACTATTGTAAACATCACAACAAGATTCAAGAGGACAAGTCTTTGGAATCTTAATCCTAATGCACTTATGGAGGATATGCATCCTAGTGACATATTTTAGTTTAATGTACATGATAACATTCTACAATATAGAAATTTCTAGGTCTTTCAGGAGTTGATGTTTCAAAATTAGAAGTGGAAAAAATCTTTCTTGCAACAAGGAAATAACATTCGTACAATAACTGAACTAGTGGTATACGAATGCAATGATGCAACTGAAAGTAATTCTTTGGAGGGTTTAGTTTATGTTGAAATGGAAGAGACTCAACATGATTAACAATAATATGGAATAAGTCTTTTATATTAGGCAAGTCAAACATCATGGTTATTGGAGGGAGCTACGAATTTGGGAGTTAAACTTACATTCCTGGTAAGAAGAAGACACACTTTCCTTCCCATATCCCTCACCAACACTCAATGAGTCTGAAATGGTAAATTATTATGTTGATTGTGGAGATTGGGATGATGGGGATAATGATATAGACTTGAGAGATAGTAATGATTATAAATGAAATTCAACATACCACTGATGTAAAACTGAATCAGTCATGGTTTCCCAAACCAACTCAGAAATCAGAAATTTCCTAAAGCTATATATTCACATTGTTAAGGAAAGGATGAGGAATGTAGAGGGAAATGTAATTAATTTGAGCTAAAAATCTTAACTCATAATAGTAGATGATTACACAAACCTTTTAATTAAGTAGGAGCAAAGGAAGAAATAAATTAAATAGATGAAAATGAGAAAGATAACAAATATAAGATAGAAATGCAACATGAATTACGACAAGAGAAGTGAACTAGCAAGCAAAGTTTGATAGAGACCTACAATGATAAGCAAGAGAGAAATATAGAATATTAGAAAGGTAGGAAAATGAAAAAAAATGGTGTAAGAGAGGATCATAAGGACCAACAAAGAAGGTAAAAATAATTTGAATTAGCAAGGAAGGATTTAGATAGATGAAGGTATTTAAGAAATCCATTAAACCCTTTACCTAAACACATGCATTATTTAGGGAAATGATGAAAATCCATGTCCCTCATTATTATGGTGTAATGAATTATATAAGTTTGATCCCATCTCATGTAACTACCATTCCAATTCTAATTCTAACCCTATCTCATGTAACTAACACTCCAATTCTAGGTATGAACCCATCCCATGTAACTAGCACTACAATTCCACCAACAAGGGAGGAGAACATGGGTGGCATAATTTTTTTTCAAGCAACCAAACAACAACAAGATTTTTCACATCAAGTACATGATCTTTTCCCCCATGGTTTGAGTGAAAAATATTATCTATTTTTGTACTACAATTATTATACACAAACAAGTTTGATATTGTAGGCTAGGGAGGCATCTTTTTTACATTTTGTAAGTTGGTTGAAACTATATCTATCATCAATTCTATATTGTAGATTTATGTCTACCATTTTCCAATGAAATGTGCTAACCAAATATATGTCTTCCATTTATCAATGAAATGTTTTTTTAAATAAAAATTGATAATGATGTGAGGAAACTATGAATCCCAAATGCTCAAACATAAAACTTGTTTGCATACAATCAACTTGGATGTTGATTGAAATTATATCTAGGGGAGATGGCTTCATATCATGGAAACCTATATTATTGGGTCCACATGGAGTGCCATGTGAGATGAATACCACTTTTTTTTTTTTCTCACCAAACATGTAGTGAGGTGGAAAAGTTAAAAATATTCTTTCAATGGGTGTCCTAGTTAGCTACCATGTGGAGGAAAATGAGAAGAGGAGACTCCACATTTTCTTATCATTTTAAATTTTAACCAAATATGCACCACAAGGATCCTTGGTGGTAGTTTTTGATTGCCCTAGTACGTGTACACCATGTCATGAGATCACAAAATAGATGGAAATGTTTCATTCAAACATGGTAATATTTATCCTCTGTCGCCTCACACTCCATTGCCAACCTGCTACATTAACTTCACACCCTCCCACATTTTGGTATTTGGGATGGAACCAAGTCTCAAAATAATGAAATATTCAATTCTACCTACTACATCATTAATCTTCCATCATCACTTCACTATCAAACCTTCACTACTAACCCTCTTCTTCATAAAATATTTCTTGGTTTGGCACTAGAAGATGTCTATTATCTTTTCTCCTATGGTTTGAGCAAAAAGGTTTTCTATTTTTTGGTTGCAATCTTTGATAAATTTTATTAAATGTTTTGAGAAAAAAAGAGTAAATGTTATTCCTATGCAACATAGTCTTTGGAGATCACATCCTTGCTCTCTTATGATGCATACATCCATTTCGTTCACTATGATTTATCATTTTTATCGATCTATCTATCATGAGCCTTCTACCCCTTATCCTATCACCCACCCTTTCATCCATCAATCTCATCTATCTCCTCACACCTAGACTTTATTTTCCCTTGTCATTGGTATCTAGCACAAAGGCTACCCAAATTGTCATCCATTGACATCTCAAAACATTTCAAAAATGTCCTGAAAAAATACAAAAAAATTGAAAAAGGTCTTGAAAAAAATCCAAAAAAAGCAAAACATTTCAAAAAAAAGAATCAAAACATTTAAAAATCCCCAAAAAATCAAAATATCCCCAAAAATACAAAAAAATAGAAAAAGGGTCCTAAAAAAAAGACAAAAAAATCAAATAGCCAACAAAAATCCAAGCAATAAAATCAAACCAAATCACTTCTTCCAATCAATTCAATACATCAATTCAACTTCTTCAAATCAATTTCTTCATCAAATTATCTAATCGCATCACTTCTTCTAATCAAATCCATTCTTCTAATCAAATGCATTTTTCTAATCAATCCAATCATTATCATCAAATCAAATAATTTCTCCATCAATCCAATCAATCAAAATCATTCCAAGTAAATCATTCCTCAATTTAATTCATCAATCATCATCCAAATCTTCAAATCAAGCATCTTCAATCATTCCAAGCAATAATCCAAATGCAATTCAATCCTTAATCCATACCGACCAGGCTAATCAATCAAGTCAAATTATCCAATCACATTTCGGTCTTGATCCTAATCTTGTTGTCAACCCAATCAATCAATCATCCTTGTGTTGATCTAGGGATATATCGTTCCCCGCAATGACAACACTATCATCATCATCAATCAATCATCCTTGTGTTGATCTAAGGATATATCGTTCCCAATAATGACAACACTTCATCATCATCATCAATCAATCAATCAATTAATCATCGGTTTACAGCTTGACAGGGGCAACACCTTGTTTGTTTTTGTATCATTTGTGCATGCTTGCTTGTGTGTTTTATCATTTCAATTTGCATTTGCATCAAATCCGAATCACTCCCAGCTAATATTCATATCTTGTATCTAGACAAGGTTGTATTACATTGGGGCACGAGACACATCGTCACCTTGGTCCTTATACCTTGGTGCATAATGTCTAGTGCTATATCAAACATATGATTGCTCACTTTATTGAAGCATAGTGTGTCATTCTTCTTTTCCATCTACTTCTCTTGCATCATTCATCTTATCCCTCATTTATCATTTCATTCATTTCGAGAGAATATCCATGTTTATGCAACCTGCCTATCCTCTCGAGGGGGCATCATCATCATCATCATATCCTATATCATCATCCCATTTCTTCATATCTTTTGCATCATCATATTCTTCTATCATCCCTTTCCTCCATTCATCATACTCCTCACTTCTTCAAGTGGTTGGGGCATCATCTTTTTTTCATCTATCCATACCTTAGCTTCTTTGAAATGATGTTACTTGACATAAATCTCACCATCTCAAACATCATCTCAAAGAGGGGCAAAATGTAGACACCCAAAATTGTCCATGTCATAATATTACCTAGTCGATACATGACCTTGTAAGACATTTTGTAATATTTTATCCTAGGTCATTACATTATCCCACTTATCCCATTTATTCCACTTAACCACCTTCCCAATTAATTAAATAAATCTCATTTATTTAATTAATTCTCCCTTCACATGTCTCAAAATAATTCAAATTACATATTTGAATTAATCCCTCACTTATTGTCACATTGCAACATGTGTCACATGACTACAACTCTTCACATGCATAAATAATTTAAATAATTTTGTTATTTAAATTATGAGATTCTCACTCACATCCTATTTTTACCCTCTTTCATTGTGCGTCATACGCATCTTTTCTTCCAAAATAAATAAAAGAATCCCACTTATTTCCTCACATCCTAATTTTAGCCTCATGTCATAACCCACTTAATGTGCGTCATAGGCACTAAAATAAACTTTTAATCCTAGCCATACATATTACAAATTTGACTTTTAATCTTGGCCATTGAATCAAATCAGCCTTCTCCTATAAATCAAGTCTTTCACAGGCCATTTGGGGAATCTTCTTCTAGCATCCTTACTCTGCCAAAAGTTCTTTCAATCTTCTTATCTATCTATCTATTTTTTCTTCTATCATCTCCATCTTATCGTTATGCTGTGAAAATGAGCAATCAACATATCAAAATAATCAAACCTTCAAAATCTTGCATTCTCATGCAGGTGGAGAAGAGCAATGGAGATAAATCAAATCTAGCTTGGAGATCGATTTGCATTCAAGTGTTATTTTGATTTTCATGCTAGTTTGTGCTCTATTGTGCTTGTTAGGGTTTTTCATTATAATTTGTTTATGCATTTTGCTCTAATATTTTTACCCTAACTACTATTTTGCTCTAATATTTTGACTTTTTGATTTTTTTATGCATCTTTCTTTAATAATTTGTTTATGCATTTTTCTCTAAGATTGCATAAGAAGAAGTAGAGACAAGAGAATTAATCAACCATAATGGGGAGTTTTTCATTTGCTTGTTTTTTAGTTTATTGCTCTCTTTTATTTGTATTCTCTTGTTTGGATGAGGTTAATGGCTTAGATTTGTGTTGGCTGTCACTTAATCTATTCTATTTTATTTTCCCCATCTTACACTTTATACACACATAATTTTGATATTGTAACATGTTGGAATTTTAAAAATACACAAGACACAATATAAAACAACAAATGTGAACACCTTCCACACACGAGAGTTGCAAACAATGATTTGTTATTTCCTCAACGTGAAAAAATTACAAGAATAATGCAAAAAGTTTTCTATAATTTTTTTAGAGACTCATAATACAATGGAGAGTTCTTATAAGAGAAAACCCTAGATGATAACGAGATTAGATCATGACAAGTGTCATCATCCTATATGAAGAGACACAATAATCTAATAATAACTCAGACTAATAGAAGAAAAAAACACTCCTAAGTTTAGTTTATGTGCATAATTAAATTATCCTAATATTCAATTAAAGATTAATTAATTATTATCTAATGAATGATTACTCTAACATAGCATAGGGAAGAATGTATTGTAGATTTATGTCTTCCATTTACCAATGAAATATGTTAATATATCCAATCAATAGCATTTCATATATATGTCTTCCATTTGTCAATGAAATATTTTTTGTAATTTGATAATGATACATGGATACTATAAATTGTAAAATCTCAACATAAAACTTGAAATTGATTTGTTTAAATGCTTGTTTGGTCTAAAGTCTTAAATTTATGTTCTCTTGTTTGGCTCGTAATTGAAATTGAATTTTGTGGATTGATTCATGTGAGATGAACAAATGGATTTTATGGATGACAAAAAATTAGAATTTGGTAATAAGTTTTACAGTTGATTGATTTAAATTCTCCTATTTTAATGGCTTGATTAGTGATACTTATACCATTCGATGTGGTGCTGGGATAATTAATATATATTTTATTTTAAAGTTTCATGTATCCAAGATAATTAAAGTGTTGCTTTACCATATATGGAATTAGTATTAGAAATGACTTTGAAATGTTTTAAACAAGGAATGTGTATATCAATTTAAGCTTGTAATAGAATATCTCTCATGCCCATATAATTATAAATTTTACAATATATAAATATTATAATACAATATTATAAATCAGTAACAAAATGATTCTCATATAGATATTTGACTATTTCTTAGCAAGTTCTTTAGTAAAATGTGGAAGATCTATTAGAACATAATCATGATCCTAAAGACCCTGGGTAGTGTTTTAGCTCAACTCAATTGTTGTAAGAGTTGGGTTCACCTAGCCATTAATGGGAATAACATTTACCATAAACTAAAGAAGTTGGTTTGTAAAAAGAATATCTTCTTGTTGATCTAGTGATAGCTTACAAGATATAACATGTCATTAAAGGTGATCTATAAAAAATATATTTTCCTTTACATGTGGATTAGTGTATTCTAGTTTGTCAATAATAACTTTGATGATTAATTAATTTTGTTATAGTTTATTCTTCAATCAGCCTTATGGGAAGCTATGGACATTTTGAAGTAGAAGAAATAATTTTAAGCATCCATTTCGAATTTCTTTGTAGTCAATTATAAGGCATATATTTTGTTGGTGGTGTAGCTAATATAGTAATAATATGCTAATATTTGTAGGTTAAAAGGAGAAAGATACATATCAACTTTTATGGCTAAACCTATTTTAACTTTAAACCCTATGTGATAAACATGATATATGCATACCCCATTTCCCATAATGTTCCCAAAACCCTAAATTGTTGAAACCCCTAGTTCAAAAAAAAAAATTAAAACCCAAACCCCTAGATCATGAAACAAAGTAACCCAAATCCTTATCAAATTCAAACCTAAAGAAAACACTTTAAACACCTTAAACATAATAAATGCTAAACCCTATGTCCCAAAATTAGTTAGATTTGAAATCTTACATCAAAAAACATGATTTTTGCAAACCTTATTTCTCCTAATGTCCATAAAACCATAAATTGAGAGAAATACTTGGTAGATGTTTACCCTACATCCTAAAAATTAATTTGAAAACCTAGATCTATGTAGTAGACATAAACCCCTCCCCTAAACCCGAAACATATCAACAAGTAAAGTTAATAATTTATGGTAATTTAATCTTGGAACTTGATGTTTCTGATGCCCATATAGTTGTATACTTGGAGAGTTTTTTACTCTACACTTAATTTCACCCACAAGTTAAGCAATGCATTTTTTAGTTTGAATAGCACATATGATCATAAATTTGGATTGTTATCATCTTCACGTATATGAGAGAGGGTAATTATAATTTAGCTAGAGGTTTTAGATAGTAAAGTTGCACATGTCCATGTATGTCAAAATCAAACCTAACTTGTAGGTTAAATGACTACATTATTCTATACTAGATCAAATAGGGTGTTTCAATGTATGAAATCTCAATGTAAACCCTTAATATTAAAATTCCAAGCTTAAATTGACATAATTTATAAAATGGTCATGAGGGGTAAGAAATTTGATATGAATCTCATATGTAAACCGTGAATGGTAAAATTATAAACCTTGGGTCAAATGAAAATATTATAAAATCAAGAATAAATGTAGATGTGAGAAAACCTATTTTGTTAATATAAATTACCAATTGAAAGAACTAAAAACCTATTTATGATTTTTCACAACCAATAAAACTTTACCCATTTCCATAAAATATGTTAATAATATAAGAACCCAAAATTTAAATTTATAACAAATTAGAGAGGTATAGTGATGCTTGAATAAAAGATTGTAACTTCCTAAAGAAAAAACACAAGAAAATTAAAGCAATAGTACTTGAAACTAACTTCGTAACTAAAAGCACAAACTATTTGGACAAACACCCTTCAACATCAGTTTTGTAATATATAAACTTTTGAATCTTTTCAATATAAAGTTAGAGAAAAAATATTATGACATTCACAAAGAACCAAAATAAACTAGGTGTATAGTGGATGAATAATAAATATTAAAAATCTAAAAAAAAGGGACTAAGCAATGTATGATAACCTCACCTTACATTTACAACCATACAAAGGAGTGAAGTGAAGAAATACCTTTCCAAAAATAAAAGAAAGATATAGAACTAAAAAAAAAAACCAATTAATTACCTTAGTGATATTTTATAACCTCGCCTCAAAGTGATTGAAATGCAGACCTATTCCCCTTACGTTAACACTGAGAAATCCCCTAGAAGCCATGGGTGAAGAGAGTGGAAGTGAAAAACATATGGTACCAAACCAAATGAACTTTTAGGAAGAAGAGGTTCGATAATGTAGTCGTAGTGGAAGATTGATATTTTAACTTTTAATATAAATCACATTTAAATCTCATCTAAACCCATCTTGAACAACAAAATGTGGAAGAGTGCATAGTTAATGCAGTGGGTTGGTAGTGGAATGTGAGACGACATAGGATAAATGTTATCATATTTTGATCCCGTGGCATGGTGTAGACATACTAGAGTGATTGGGAACTACCACTAGGAATCCTCATGATCCACCTTCGGTCAACATTTGAAATGGTAAGAAAATTTGGAGTCTCCTCTTCTTGTTGTCCTTCATGTTGTAACTAACTTAGACACCTCTAGAAATAAGATTTTTAACTTTGCCATCCCATTGCATGTGTGGAAGAGTGCATAGTCAATGCAATGGGTTGGCAGTGGAATGTGAGACGACATAGGATAAATGTTATCATATTTTGATCCTGTGGCATGGTGTAGACATACTAGAGTGATTGGGAACTACCACTAGGAATCCTCATGATCCACCTTCGGTCAACATTTGAAATGGTAAGAAAATTTGGAGTCTTCTCTTCTTGTTGTCCTTCATGTTGTAACTAACTTAGACACCTCTAGAAATAAGATTTTTAACTTTTCCATCCCATTGCATGTGTGACAAGAAAAAAATCAATGTCATCTCACATGGTGCTCCATGTGGACCCCACAAGATAGGGTGCCGCACTATGGGCCTTCTCCCCTCGTGTGCTTTGCATCAAACTACAAATTTTGGTTGCGATCTTGCCAAGCCATTTTTTAGGTTCAAATTTAAAATATATCCATATATATTTTATATATTTAATTTAGTTTATTAGTATAAAATTTATATTAATTTTAAATGTAGAATTATTAATTCAAAATATAATTGAAAGTATATTTTTGTGTTATATGTTTTCTTGGTAAAATATTGAATCTAATATACTTTAATATTTAAATTCATTATTCAAATTGGATCTTATTCAAATGATAACTCATATGTTCACAATCGATAGAACACAAATTTTAAATGTGAGAAATTAATTAAGTAGAAAATCAAAATAAAAGGAGTTCATGGAAAGGAATTTGTAGAACATTATTGATGGAAAGGAGAAACAACTTTTAGATAGAAACATTAACCCAATTCTTATAAATTATTTTAAGAATAAATCTCAAGAGGCATTGCCAATTCTCTTAAGAAGTATCAAATATTAATTCATCTTACATATTGGTAACCTAGATTCACCCTATGAGGCATGCAAGTTATACACAACTAACCAATTTTTTATTATAAATAATTCTTCTTAAAAATAGTATCTTAAAGATCAAAACAAATCTATTAAAAAATCTATTGTTGCAAAAGAAATTTAAAAAATGGAATCTTTATCTTCAATGATAATTCAAAACAAAATTGTTTATCCATGCAATTAAAAGGTAAAACATAATTATGACATGAAAGATTAGTACATTCAAATATTAGAATCTTTAATGAAATGCTTTGCCCTAATCTTGTAATAGGTTTACTTAAAATTGAAAAAAAATTAGAAACACATAAAGGGTGCCTCCTAGATAAGCAACATACTTTACCTTTTAGCATAAGTCACATCTAAATCTCGTCTAAACCCTTAGAGTTGATTCATGGTGACCTAATGGTGCCTTTTAGATTTTTTTCTCTTAGTGTATCTCTATATTCCCTTAGATTTATTGGTAATTATATTAAAAATGATATGGGGCTATTACCTTAAAAATAAATATGATGTATTTTCTAAATTCAAATAATTTAAAGTCCTTATCAAAAATCAATCCAACCATAAAGTAAAAACTCTTAGAATCAATAGTGAAATTGAATTCATATACTCCTTAATATGATGTTGTAGTTAAAAGGAAAAAATGAATTATCATAAAAATAATAAGATATATGATTCAATCATCAAATAAACACATTTTTATGGTTGAATCTATGAACATTAAATCTTAATACATCCTTAGAAATGTGGATACATTAGAAACTAAATATTCCTCATCTTAGGATCTTTGAAAGTCCCATATATATTCTTATTAAAAAAAAGAAACTTGATCTAAGACTTTATAGTCCTTCAAAACAGGATATTATTAGAATCTCCTTTATTATTACCTCACCTCATTGAAGATATTATTGAATCTTCCACTTCAAAAGAAGATGATACAAATATTAAATTCAAAAATAATGATAATTATTCTTCTCATATCAAAAGACCTCAATGGGCTCACTTTTTTATTGAAGACTCTAATCTAGAGACTTGTTTTCTTCCTAAAATGGCTAGAAGTCAACACAATTGTGTTTCTTTAATGTCCTTACATAAAAGCAAGCCACCAAATTTTGAAGTGGCTAATCATAAGAAAAAATGGAAAGATGCATTTAATTATAATATCATTCCCTTATTAAAATTAACTTTGGGAGTTTTCTCTTGTCCCCAAATAGAAAAATTATCGATTGTTGTTGGCTTTATAAAATTAAATATAATTCACAATGAAAAATTGATAAATATGAAGCTATATTTTTTGTTGAAGTATTTTCTCAATGATATGACATAGATTATGATGAAACATTTGTTATAGTAGGGAAAATGAGTACCATATAAATGCATCTTGTATTAATTGATCGAAACAGTTGGGAAATCCATCAAATGGACATTAAAAGATCCTTTTAAATGGTGATTTTCGAGAAGAAATATATATGTCTAATAAAAAATAAATTTACAATTAAATTTTAAAAAAATGTCTGTAAACTTAAAAAAATTCTCTATAGACGTAAACAAGCTCTTGGAGCTTGGTATTCTATTTTCTTTTTCAAAATAAAGGTTATCTTGTTACAATTATAATAATGATCTCTTTGTCACATTAGAAAATAATCAAATTTTTAGCATCATATTTTATGTGGATGACTTGCTCATCACAAGTAGTCTTAATTCCTTAATCCATAAATATAAGAATCAAATAATTAATACATTTGAAATTATTGGTTTAGGTCTCTTACTCCATTTCCTAGGTATTACTATTTTCTAAATTTATCACTATATTATTATATAATATGGAAAATATGCATAAGATCTTGCTAAATTTAACATGTCTGACTGTAACTTTGTCATGCCTATTGAAGGAAATATTAAAATTAACTCTAAAACTCCCTATGAAAAAGTTAACCCTACTTCATATTGGAAATTGATTGGGAGCCTTTAATGTATCTCACCATATCCTAACCATATATTGCTTCACGATTCATATACATGAACCTTATATCCAACATTGAAAAATATGAAAAATATTCTAAGGTACATTAAAAGAACTATTAATTTTGGTCTCTATTATACTTATTCTAAAGATGCTCATCTATATGGATATTGTGATGTTGGTTTTGTAGGAGACTCTATTGATGTAAAATCTACCTTTGATTATGTGTTTAAATTTGGAATAGGTGTAGTCACATGAAGCTTAACAAACTATTGTAACCATTTCATCTATACAAGTAGAGTATAAATGTGTCAATAAAGAAAATAAAGAATCAATATGGATTAATCATCTTCTAAATGATCTTCCAATGGGTACTCATTCTAGTACCATACCTTTTTTAATAGACAAAGTTGTATCACCATTGCAAAAATCATGTGCATCATCAAAGGAATAAATTCATTGAAGTACAAGCTCACTTCATTCATGATAAAGTTCTAAATGGAGATATTTCTCCAAACTTATCTCAAACTAAAGATCAAGTTGCAAATATTTTTACCAAGCCTCTGTGCAGTACCAAATTCTCTAAATTCAAAACAATTATTGGCCTTAAGGAGCTATCATTGACAGGGAGTGTGCATGAAAATGTTACCTCCTAATGGTCATCTTTTTTAATGTTTTGTAGGAATTGTGTAATCTTTCTTTGTAAATATTCCACTTGAAAAGTTTATTTAAGATTATGCATAATGTGTAATGAACACGAGGAAGGTTAGTTTGAGGGAACCCACACTTTAATAAAAACTTTATAAAACATTTTTAAAACATCATTATTAAGAAAAGTGTAATTTTAAGCTATGAAAAAATGACTTTCGTATAGTCCAGAATACATGATCTTTATCTTGGCATAATTTTTCTTCCTTTTATATGTTTCTCAGATAAATCTTGTTCCACCGAGGAAATCAATATTTTATTTTTAAAAATTATAACATTTATTCCTCCCTATTAAAATTAAAGGGGAATGTTAGAGCATTATATTATTAGGGGTCATATACTTTTATCTCATTTATAAAAAAAACTCTGATATAAGGTATATTTACTTCACAATTAATAAATAACTTAAATGACATTATCAGAAATCTATTTATGTCATAATGTTAGTGTAAATAAAGTCTTTCTCATACCTAGTTAGCTAATCACCTTTCTAGGATTGACGTATTCACACCTAGCTTAAGTTTACTTGGGTTTATTTTTCTTTTGTCTCACTTCATATGGTTGAGACATGTGTTCTCATTAACTTGAGACACCTATTAATACTTGCTCACACACTTGTCAAGTGAGCTCACAATTCTTCCATCTTTCAAGGGGTAGTCACATTCACTCCTACCTTCTCACCTCCTCATCCTTCCCTATATATGCAAGGCTTGATTGTTGTGTTATGTACACTCTTCATTGTATATTGGTAGACATACTATTGTGCTTATTTTGTTCACTTGTAGAAGTTTGTTTCATGCTCTTGATCTTGGCATTGTCCAATATGGTACAAGAGCCATGAGAGCATGTTCCTTCCTACATCGAGGTGACTCCCACACATAGCCTAATCAAAAATCATCAAAAAGACAAACAAACACCACCAATATGTTCAAAACACTTGAGAAACGAAAAAATGCCTTTCATTTAATCAATTTTAGTAATTCTCAATTTTTGAATTTTTTTGGGCCTTTGTGCCAATTGTACAAAAGTTGTCAACAATTTTTTTTTAGTAGAGGGTCAATTTTCCCTCTGCTATTTTCCCTTTGCTAGTTTTCCCATCAACAATTTGGGTCGATATTTTCTCTCTATGAGATTTTGGCCATTTTTGGTCTATTTGCAATCTTGTAGGAAATTTTAACCATTTTGTTCTATTTGTAGGCATTATGTGGCCTCATCGGTCTTTGTGCATGGTTTTGTGATTTGTTATTGGATTTTTTTGGTTCACCTATCAAATATCAAGGATTTTGAGGTTTTATTTGGCACTGAATGCCCTCTCCAATTTTGTTGCCATTGAGCACAATCATCAAGCTAGCTACAAGTTTTTTTCCTGTACATGTGTGGAGAACTTGCAATTTCCTCCTGTGATAGCTTTGATTCTATGAACAAGAGACACCTATATTTTGGAGTCACCACCTATCATTAGAGAAGCACATCTAGTGTGAACCCATTGATAGTCTGTTGCTCTATTGATTGGTTCAAATCTTCTATATTGTGCAATGGATATGGGATTGGATAACTATTCAAATACTATTTGGGTTGTTGGTTATTCCGATGGTTCTTTGTGGTTGTGAAATTTGGGCTAGTAGTACCTCTGACATCAAGTGGGCAGAAATAGAGAGAATTCAAAATGCTTGATCATGAGAAAATTCAAACTAAAAGTGTTGGTTCCTTATGAAATACTTCTAGCTGAAACGGGGGCAATTCCTAATGTTATTTTCAAAGATGCCTTAGGTGAAAGAAAGAAGACATGGATGAAGCAAAATTGTAAGTGGATAAACAACTGGCACATTCAGTTGAATGTGTGTCCTAATAATAGTAAATAAATAAAGATGTATGTGATTGATAGATTTCAAAAGGGTATGTGGGAAAAGGTGGTTGGGAGAAAGAAAAATTACTATCTTGAAGAATTTAATCCCAACATGGACCATCAACAAAAGGCATATATAGATGCCAATATTCCTTGGAGGTCAAATATTCTCATTACGCAGTAGAGGACTAACTCACATTATCTTTGATGTGAAACAAGGAGGTGGAAAAGGCCGAAAGAAGTTTGGGAAGAGAGGTTTGTATCTTGTGTACAATACGGCAAGTGGAAACTGAAAAACATTTTATCTTAGATTGCAAAGCATATAGTGACATCAAAGGAAACTACATAAGTGATTTAACAACTTTTCAAGATTTATTTAGCATGATATGGGTGGAGAGAATGGGAGATCTCATTATCAAGCTAAATTGTAGGAGATGAACACTTCACAATGCTAAAATAGGAGGGTCTACTATCCCATAGGCTTTCTTTGACCTCGTGGATATTAAAAGTATCCTATTTCTATTTTATTCTATGTTATCTTCCTCTACATATTTTTTTCACCACACACAACTCCCCTTTGATATTTACTACAACCAACATTATTTTTTGTTGGTTTGCAACCTTGTCAACGTTGCGTAGAAGAAGAAAGAGGTGTGTTGAGGCATTTTTTCTTCTCCTTGTAGTGCTTTTTCTCCTCCATTCATGCCCATTTAACCCCCATGCAACCCCATCTTCATATCTCTAAGCCCTTTACACTAGGTGACCTCCAAACTCCAACCACGCCTATTCTACCAAGAAAAGTTAGCTTGTTGATATCATTTGTGTTTTTCAACTCATGATTGTTATTTTGTTCCAAAGGAGTTGTGGGGATGAGTTTGTTTCAAATAAACATGAATTTCCTTATTTCTCTTTACGACTTTAGTGAGCATATAGACCTATCATCTTCCCTTTGGTTCATCACATCTGCCATCAATGACCTACTTATTGTGTGGTCAATGCTCCCCCCATATGCCTAGATCATGACACCTTGACTCAAGTTTTTGACAGATATTTGCATGCTACTTGGTCAACACCAACACATACGTCCTTCAATGACTATTTTCTTCAACCTCCCTCTTACCCGCCCCTTACTTAGTCTTGTTTTTAACCATGTACAAAATTTTCCAATATTTGTTGAAACGATAACATTTAATGTTAGTTATTAATGGTTAGATATACGTTAAAGTTGACTTTTTGTTAACCATCAAAATGTATCAAGGGGGGTCGTTTTCATTTTGTGATAAGTTGCAAATGAGGGGGTATTTTTTTAAGTGTGAGTAGTCTATGGGAAGCTAGTTCCATTATCAACATTTTGATGTTGTTTAATAGAAAATTTTAACCTCCAAATTCAATATTGTAAGAAAATTTTAACGAGGCATAAATTTCACCTCATTTATCAAAACTTAGTAATTTTTTTATTTCTATCAAAATTTTGCAAGGAATCTAATTTTACATGTAAAATTAAGATTTGGATAGCCCATTTTGTAAAAATATAATCTATCATAATGGTCAATTTGACATCTGATCTTTACAACTTGTAAAAATTCTCTTACACTATTTTTTTTGGTGGGGGGGGGTTATGAATCAAGGGGAAATCTAGGTGTTTTTGCTTTTGAGTTTGTTGACTCATTTGATCATGTCTCTCACACTAAATCCCTTCCATTTGAGTATTCTTCACAATCCTCTTATAAATAGAAAATCAAATGTGGATAGTGTGGAAACAAAATGCATACAATAGAAGAATTTTGGTTTCTTAGAATTGAGGAAATGGAGCAAATTATTCTTAATCGTCGTATTTCCTTACTTGATCCTCTAGTCCCAACACATACAAAATCATCATCTAATATCACTTAGACATATAGTGAGACACCATCATTTGGGGATGAACAATTTGGTCAAATAGCTTGTATTGATATCTCATCTCCCATATCATCTGTTGCTACATTTGAATCTAGTGTTGACACATCTATGAGTTATAGTGAGTCTTTTCAATAGGTTATTGCTATCGTCATTCCAAATCCACCACATTAGAATGCATATCTACCAAAAATCATATTTTTGTTTGTAAAATCCCACCTTTCAAATTTGGATGATACTATTGAGGATATTCATGTCCTCTATGATATCAACTTTGATGAAGTTACATCACCATTTCCATCTTTGGATGTTTCTCTTGCCTTGCCTACAATAGCTTCCATCATGACAAATTGTACGTACATTCATGAGTATTTAGTTATCATCATTTGCAGTAGTACCAAATTCACACTAGTTCAAATATCACTATACATCCCTGGTCCTTGTTCCTAAATCATATATGGTACCTAATCATCTTTTACCATCCATAACACATCAACATTGTCTTGGAGATCTTTGAGCATAATTCAAAGGAATCATTGGAATCATTTATCTTTAGATCATGTCCATCATTTAGAGACATTCATCTTACTTCCTACATATTCCTATTTGAAATGGGAAGTCATCTTGCACACATTTGTGGTGTTGTTTCTTCCCAAGGGGGAAAATGTTGTTCAACGTTCATGGATCATCTTCCACATCCAATATCAAGCATATATCAACACTACATGCATCATTTTGAGGGGAGGTTGCATGAATTCTCTTCTATTATTAGTTTTGGGAGGAAGAACTTCCTCACATGGAGTGCATCACTTCACATTTTTGGGGGGGTCACATGACCTTCTCTCTTTTCTCTCCTTATATGGGGGGAACATTTCTTTTACTTATGTGATAGAAATAGTTCTCGGGGGTCATCATGAGTCCTTCTTCTATCTTCTTCACTTGTACATTTTATTTCATTGCATCATTTCTTTATTGGAGAGGGGATTTTATTTTCCACTGGGTTTTTCTCCTTTACTCCACTTTATGATATATTTGTACAAGAGTACCTAACATAGACTAGTATTTGAGGCTCATCATTAGTGAATACATTACTCCCTAAGTTTCACATAAGGGGTGATGTTAATGTAAATAGAGTCATTACCATACTTAGTTAGCTAAGACACCTTTCTAGGATTGAACTTTTCACACCTAGCTTAAGTTTACTTAGGTTTATTTTTCTTTTGTCTCACTTCATATGGTTGAGACATGTGTCTTCATGACTTGAGACACCTATTGAAAATTTCTCACACACTTTTCAAGTGAGCTCAAAAGTGTCCCATCTTTGGAGGGGTAGTCAAAGTTTCACTACTACCTTCTCACCTCCTCATCCTTGCTTATATATGAAAGGCTTGATCATTGTATTATACACTCTTCATTTTATATTGATAGACATACTATTGTGTTTATTTGTCCACTTGTGAAAGTTTGTTTCATTCTCTTGATCTTGATATTCTCCAACAATCAATAGTTCAATAAAATAATATTTATTAAATTATTATTTATAATTATTTTGAAAAGGTGTGAAAAACTACTTTATGTGTATTTCCTATCATCTCTTCCTATATTTAAGGGGAGTTCCCTCAAAGGAATTATTTATTGAATTGAGAGCTTTGGGTTGGTGAATTATATTCACTATGCATAGATGTTTCATTGGCCATTTGGAACACAAAAAGATTTATCCCCAAATTCATCTATATATTAAAGAGACAATTTAATATAAGTTTTCTTAATATAAAATGATGAGCTTGGTGGGTTTTTACCATAATGGATTTTCCACAAAAATTCTTGTGTGTTTTCCCCAAATTATTATGTCTTCTATTTATTTTAATATTGAATTATAATTATTTATGTTTCTTTCATATTTATTAAGAATCCAATAGTGTAAAAACTATTAATCACATTAATATTTCAATTTTCCACGAGAACCACATTGAACTTGAAGTCATATAACTTAGCACAAGAAAGAAAGATCAATATATTTCTAAAAAAATTGCGTTGAATTCCAATGTAACCTTCATAACATAATCATTTAATATTGGTCCCATGTTTATATCCTATGTGCATGGGAACTCTACTGTTATTTTTGGTTGGCACTGACCTATTGCATTAATGTTAGAATATAAAAGGTGGTAAATTAATTAAGGATGGGGAAAGAGTGGGTATGACAAAGAATAACAAAGTGAAAGTATGCAATTGAGGGAAGAGATATTGAAGTGAAATTAGCTCTAGGACTTTGATAATTGTAGTCACACTCTTGTTTAATGCACTAAGATTGAGGTTTGGATCTATTGTAAGCCCTAGAGGTAGATATTTTGATGTAATCTAAGACTGTGGAGAATAATACATTGATCTAATTGACTTTCATATTATTGTTATGATATTTAAATTCCATTATACATGATTTTTTGTGTGTTAAGGTTGTATGGCTAGGTAGTCTTTCATTAGAGCCACATATCAAGATTGTGCCAAGTTCTATCAAAGCTTAGGTTAAGGATGAGATGGAAGAATGCTTGGGAAGATTGGATAGTATCTTTGAGTAATTAGTTTCAAGTTGAGATAATGGGAATAGGGAATAGGATAGTAAAGGGCAAAAAATTGAAAGTAGAAGTTTAGAATGGAATAGGGAAACAAGTATAAATAATGATAGAAGTGAAGAGATTACAAGAAAGAATGTAGATGCATATCAAATATAGAAGACATAAAGATTGGTGTAAGTGGATAGTCCTAGTTAATAGATTTGAAATTAGTAGAGGTGAAAAGAGAAGTACAAACATTTGAAATTAGTAGAGGTGAAAAGAGAAGTACAAACATTTATTTTTGAAAGCCTATTCATGTGTTTAGTGTACTATTTGTTGGTTTTCTAAGCTAAAATATATATTTCCATTCAAATTTTATTTGTGATAAATAAGTCACAAATCACTTACCTAAGATTCATGTTGTGGGAGCATCCAAAGCCTAACAATTAATCTTGCATCAAACAAAACAATTTACTTTATGTTGACTGTTTTGTAGAGTTCTTATTTCAATATTAATCACTATATTTTGCCACATTGAGATTTCTTGATACAATTATTATTCTAAGCATTTAGACCTAGACAAAATCATATGTGTGATAATGTATTTGTATCAGTTTTGTCATGATAATTTGTCTAGAGCATCAACATAACATATATAGCTTGTCCACATGTTAGTTTTGTATTTTATATTATTTATATGAGGTAGTTACCAAATCAACTATTTTTTGCATGTGTTGTCATTGATGTCAATAGAGTGGTAGTGTGGAAGGTTGTGAAAGTTTGCATGTGATGCAATCAGTGTGATGATCATAAGTGTTGTGAAGTGTTGAACATGATGATGAATGCCATGAGCATGTTGTACATAGTTGTACTACATATCCTATCGCTCATGAATAGGTGAATGTTGTTATGAAGTTGTGGTTTCTTCATATTGATGAAGAGAGCTATAATTTTTGTTTATGGTGTTCTAAATGTATTAATTTCCCCTTGATGTAAAGTATTGCATAAGATATGAAAGAAAGTATGAAAGGTTTTCATGTAGTCAATGGCTCAGGAAGTTGTATTGAAGAAGCTTAGGAGAATTCTCTACATTCCTCCACATTTGAAGATATGGCCTTGCGGTTTGGAAGTAAGATAAAGATAGGCGTGAAGTATGCATGTTCCTATTTTCAAGGCATAGAAGTTACCATAGTGGTTTCTAGAGCTAGCAAAGTGAAGACTATTTTGTTGAATTCATGAAGGATCAAAGGAATGCTCTACATTCCTTCGCATATGGTATTGCGGTTTGGAGGATAAGTTCAAATTGTCTATATGTTCTCTCATTTCAAGTTTTAGGTGTTGAAGTGTACCGTAAGTCTGGTTTTAAACATTCTCTCAAGACTATGTTTTTTGGGTGTGCAAGAGATGTTGGTTTTTGTGTCTGTTTGCTTGCGCCAACATAAAGTAGCACGAAGTTGTGAAAAAAGTTTATGAGACTATTTATGAATGTCATATAATGCTTGTAAAGTGATTTGCATGATGTTATATGGTCTCTCTGGTACCACTTGTGGTTTGGAGTTATACATGGAAGGTTAAGTGTTTGTTGGGCTGACTTAGAATGTTGAGGTGTTTGCGCCAAATCTTTGAAGTGTGCGCTAGTAGGAAGTGTGTGCACATTTCATGTTCACATGTTTCATCTTGGCCGACAAGGAGGAAATTTTTGAAGCTTTCAAAGGATGTAAATAAAAGGTCAAGTTTGTTGCAAAATGAAGGTAGTGTGTGTAATGTGTGAAGATGTATGTGCGAGTACATGTGTAATGAAGTGTGTTGAAAGCAGTGAGCTGAAGGTAGCAAAGGTTGTTGAGTAAAGGTGTTGAAGATATATGTTAGTGTGAAGAGTGTTGTGGTGATGATTGATCAATAGATTGTGTCAAGTATGTTGTATTGAGGTTGTAGCCTCTTTTTGTAAGTGTTGTAATTGTAGGGAGTTGTAGCTTCCTTTGGTTGAAGCCATAAAAACTATGTTTCAGGGAGTTGTAGCTTCCTTTGGGTTGTAAACCATAAAACCTATTGTAATTCATGTTTTTATTTGAGGTTAGATTTGGACAATAGCTCCAAGCAACTTGCTCACCATGGTTTTTCCTTTGTAGGATTTTCCATGTAAATCTAGTGTTATGGTTGTGTGCTTGTGCATTTGAATTGCATTTGATACTTTGTCTATTTGAGGAAATAAGAATTTTTTGGTTGATAAAGTTGAATTGAATAAATTTGTGGTATATACTGATTCACTCCCCTCCTCTCAGTATATCATTGTGTTCTAACACTATTGAACCTCTACAAAGTGTGCATTGTGTTTTTGGGATTTGCACTTGTTGGTTAGTAGATTTGTCATTTTAATTAATATACTTTGGCCCACACAAATGACAACCTGGCCAATAGTTAGTCACTTGCGGTGATAACTGCAAGTGTTCTCTGGTTATTTTACAAGTCGCAGCTACCTTTGAATAGTATGCAATGAATGGAGACACTAAGTATGATTTTAACTAGAAAGCAGGAAAGGTAATTGACATCTACTCATATCCACGAAAATAGATGTGATAATTTGATGCTTAAGGTAAAGAAAGTGTGAATAAATGATGTGAAGTTCACTTATCCCATGTTCATGAATGCTATCAAAGGAGGATGAACAACAAATTCACTTTACAGGTGGATTAACCCAAATTCAAAGCTTTAGAGATAACACAAACCTAATCTCATAGAACAAGGCATACAAAGAAGATTAATTACAAAGATTCAAAGTTCAATTGTAATCAAAAGAAAATAGTAGCAAATGCACAAATAAGAAATATTTTCTTTATTTCTTCAATGCCAAAATTGAGTTCAATACCTCAAACTCCCGTACCATAAGATTATGTCCCCTAAAAGCTAGTCGAACCCCCACCCCGCCCCCCCTTACATTCAAAGGTCCCTATATATATGCACACCGAAACTATTACATTACGAAAATAACGGTCTTGAAAACGACCGAAATCAAGAAGGATTTCGAAACGGAAACAGTTTCAGAACAAGCGTTATCATTACGTGTCACAAAAGATGACATGCATGTGATTAAATCGCCGACGGTGTCAGGTCTCTGTACAGTTCTAGCTGCATCTCCATGACTAAATTGTGAAGTTCAACGCATTCTTCTTCTTTGTCTAAAATGAAAATCACTCTGTTGTACTCGACGTAGCTGGTTTTCTCCTTCCATGCCAGTGAACGCAACTCAGAAATGATGTCAAGCTGCTCTTCCTCAGACCAATTCAAATCTGGTTGCACGATGGGTACAGGTTCATCTTCCCATTCCCTGATATCGCCAGGAAGTACCATTTTAAGAAAATTTTGAACTTAGAAATGCTGCCACCTTTCCTCATATGTAGGTTCACTTAACTTCGGTGGCAAAGAGTGACCATTTATTCACTCTGAAAAACATGCCAATCTATTACTAAATTCATCCCACCAACCTCCTTATTTATGAGTTGTCCTTTCAAAGGATTTAAAAGATTACATTTTAAAATGTATGAAAAGACATCCCCTTAAAGGCACCGTACAACTTATTAAATGGGCTGACACTTTGAAAATCGAGCATCTTGCTGAGGTCGCTTCATCACTGAGGGATAGAACTTTATAACCATTTGTCGAAAGTTCTATGGTTTTAAGAACCTCTAATACACTGACTGAATGTGACATCATTGGATAAGACTTGAAACTTCGAGAGATACAAATAAGTTGGGCGATCGAGTGGTTTTGAAACTTCAAAACCTGATGACCTAGTTAGGAAATTTGACAAGGCCGCAACTAGGTTATAAAGCTCATGGAAACTGCGACACCATCAAAACTCACTTATTAAAGAGGGAAAGATTAAATTTTTCAAGAGAAAATTTGATGGGTAACATTGGCTCTGATTGGGGACTGAATTTTTGAAGAAAATGCAGAGAACTCTAGAACTTTGGTACAAACCAATCCAAGTCCATTGGGCAATGAAGTTGACAGGAGAACCGGGTGCTGCTTCGTAGATGGGGTGGAGGGGAATGAGGCATGGCCAAAAATGGAACCAAACCAAAAGACTCGAAGTAAAGTGACCTAAGACACCTGTGCACTCAGACAAAGTGTGACACTTGAATCCCCAAAGACTAAGAAAAACCATTGACAAGAAGGGAGAAATAAATGCCATTGTGAAACAGGGACATCCATGCATGAAGCAACCACAAAATCATTAATATGTTCAAAATATTAAATGTAAGGCTGAAGCTTTTGAAATGAAGTGATTCATAAAGATGCCTACCAAACAACCATTTTTCATCAAAAAATTTCGAATCTTTTTTATCTTTCTAATGCTTGCTATGCATATTGTTGATAGTGTTTTCACGGCTGAATAATAAACTACAAAATAGCGTCTTACTTTCCAATTGCTAGTGAAAATAACTAGGGTTCTCAAAAATAACATGTATATTACTTCCTATATTTCCATTATCAGACTCATCATGCATAAAGCCACTTTTGATATCTTCATTCTCTCCTAGTTTGAAAGGAATATGAGCCTCACAAAGCATGGGGTCCATTTTGGTTATGGAGATTTCATCTTCTTTTATTGCAACCAAATCAGAAAATGCTTTATCTGCAACTGAAGGAGTGGATACATCTATACCTGAAGCTTGAAAAAGGGAATCCTTTCCTTCAATAGATGATAAGAATTGAAATATGATCTCTTCTTCACAAAGAGGGTCGTCATCCAAACCTTTTAATTTTTTTAGAGTCGAGCCAATCTCTAGTTTTTCAAAAATTTCTCTCTTTTGTGATCTCAGATCTTAGAGGGTCATTGATTAAACAAACATTCACTTCATTTTCAATACAGAGATTATTTCTCAAAGCTATAAGAGATAAATTTCCTTCATCTTCAAAATGAAATGACTCGAAGGTGTATTCATTAAATTCCTTTTTTATCATCTTGACCATGAAACTCAAAAGATGCATACTTTGACAGTGAGTCAATCTGAAGACTCTTATCTTCCTCAACAGTATCAAAATTAAAGATTTCTAACTCCAGAGTAGAAAGAAATCTCAGCAATTCATTGTCAATTTCATTTTTCTCTAGTGATGTCAAATTATCATGAGATTCGATTAAACCCATTTCTTGAGCATCAAAAGTTGAAAAGAAAAGAGGACTAGAGAGACCTCGAGGGTCATCATTACTAACTCGTAGTTCCTCTTGGAGTTGCCTTATCTTGTTCTCCTAGGCTTGCAGATAATATTTTCTTTCTTCAAGCTCCTTTAGTTTGAAAAACCTAGCATGGAGACTTCTAAAAAAAAGTGCAGATTTGTGATTCTCTTCAATACTCAAACCAATTTTCGCAGCTTTGGCAATGCTCTCTTTACAATGTTCCCAAAAGTCATGGAGTACTTTATCATCCATAGCAAGAACCTCTGGGATAGTAGGCCTGGGTCTTTCCCTATTTCTTTGAGGTTTCTGATTTTGTATCATGATCTTTTCAAAATTTCAGACGGAGTCGCCAATCTCCCTGCACATAGAGATATTTTCAAAAATATGAGAATAAAACACCAATCTTTCAAATCAAGGTCCCCAGCGGAGTCGCCAAAAATCTGTTGGTTAACAGATTTATCATTTTAATTAATTTTCTTTGGCCCACACAAATGACAACCTGGCCAGTAGTTAGTCACTTGCAGTGATAACTGCAAGTGTTCTCTGGTTATTTTACAAGTCGCAGCTACCTTTGAATAGTATGCAATGAATGGAGACACTAAGTATGATTTTAACTAGAAAGCAGGAAAGGTAATTGACATCTACTCATATCCACGAAAATAGATGTGATAATTTGATGCTTAAGGTAAAGAAAGTGTGAATAAATGATGCAAAGTTCACTTATCCTATGTTCATGAATGCTATCAAAGGAGGATGCACAACAAATTCACTTTACAGGTGGATTAACCCAAATTCAAAGCTTTAGAGATAACACAAACCTAATCTCATAGAACAAGGCATACAAAGAAGATTAATTACAAAGATTCAAAGTTCAATTGTAATCAAAAGAAAATAGTAGCAAATGCACATATCAGAAACATTTCTTCAATGCCAAAAATGAGTTCAAAACCTCAAACTCTCGTACCATAAGACTGTCCCCTAAAATCTAGCTGACTCCACTCCCCCCACCCCCCCTTCTTACATTTGAAGGTCCCTATATATATGCACACCAAAACTATTACATTACAAAAATAACTGTCTTGTAGAAAACCAAGATCAAGAAGGATTTCAAAACGGAAACAGTTTCAGAACAAGCGCTATCATTATGTGTCACAAAAGACAACATGCATGTGATTAAACCGTCGGCGGTGTCAGGTCTTTGTATAGTTCTAGTTGCATCTCCATGACTAAATTGTGAAGTTCAGCGCATTCTTCTTCTTCGTCTAAAACGAAAATCACTCTATTGTACTCAGCGTAGCTGGTTTTCTCCTTCCATTCCAGTGAACGCAGCTCAAAAATGATGTTGAGTTGCTCTTCCTCAGGCCAATTCAAATCTAGTTGCACGACAGGTACAGGTTCATCTTCCCATTCCTTGATATTGCTAAGAAGTACCATTTTGAGAAAATTTTGAACTTAGAAATGTTGCCACCTTTCCTCGTATGTAGGTTCACTTAACTTCGGTGGTGAAGAGTGACCATTTATTTGCTCTGAAAAACGTGCCAATTTGTTATAAATTTGTTCCACCACCCTCTTTATTTATGAGTCATCCTTTTAGAGGATTTAAAAGATTACGTTTTAAAACTGAAGTTAGCGTTTTAAAATGTATGAAAAGACATCCCCTTAAAGGTGTCATACAACTTCTTAAATGGGCTGACACTATGAAAGTCGAGCATCTTGCTGAGGTCGCTTTATTGCCAAGGGATAGAACTTTAAGAACCTTCGATACACCGAATGCATGGGACATCATTGGATAAGACTTGAAACTTCGAGAGATACAAATAAGTTGAGCGATTGGGTGGTTTCGAAACTTTAGAACCTGATGACTTGGTTAGGAAATTTGACAGGGCCATCAAAACTCACTTATTGAAGAGGGAAAAATGAAAATTTTCAAGAGAAATTTTGACGGATAACAACACTAACATTTAATGCCATTGATGGCATCAATGGTCCAATATTGTTTATGTTTAGAACATCAAGCTTTGAGTCATATAGCTTGCTATATAAGAAAAAAAAAACCATTTAGTCATTTCAAACATGAGCATTCAATTCCAAGGTGAACTTAGGAAAATCATTTGATATTGATCTCATGCTCTTTATCCTATGTGCATAGGAGACTTTACTACATTTTTTATTAGCACCAACCTATTACATCAATCTTAACCATAAAAGGTGGTGAATTAATTGAAAAATGATACATGAAGAGCAACTAGGATAGATAAATAACAAAGTGAAGAACCAATAGTTGACATACAAGCTATTGAAGCCAAATGAGCTTGAGGAGTTTGATTAGTAGTTGCACTCTTGATTAGTGCATATTTTGTGTTTGAATCTAAGACTGAGGTCTAACTTTCATAAACCCCAAAGGTAGATATTTTGATGTAATATAAGATTGTTATGATATTTGAATTTTGTTGTACATGATAAAGAGTGTTTTGTGTTAAGATTGCATAATTAGACAATCTTTCGTTAGATTGCCTTTGCCATGACTGCATCAGTACCGCCTTTACCATGACTGCATCACTACCAATAAAGGTATTATAGACAACATTGTTTATTGCCAAACCTTTCTCCATCATTTGAGACAAATGACCACTTGCCTCATCAACTCTCCCTTTATTACGTAGTCCTTGTGATTAAAATGCACATAATAAACTTGAGTCTAATTGCAAGTTTGATAAGATTTCAAACGTCGAATGAATTTTGTGCATTGAGAATCTCATATGAGTTGCCTTCGAGTCATTGTATTAATGAGTAAATATTAACATTCAAAAAAACTCTTTACCATTTCTTTCAAAAGTTTTGTTACCTTTTCTCCTTCATTTTCCCTTGTATCACGTGCAAATTTCTACATGTAATCTCATTGCATTGACTTCGCACACTCGTGGAGATGTTTATCAAGAGACCCACTGAAAACATACTCAAACCAATAAGTGGTCATTATCTTCATCGCAATATACTAATAGAGTTATCACATTCTAATGCTAAGCAAATCAAATCGGGCCACGTTCCCTTTTGGCTGGCTATATACTTTTGCTAGGCCTATGGCTTGAACTGAAAACATGAACAAATACCAGATTTGTAATGGAGTTCAAATTTTGCACTTCAAGTATTGCAAATCAGCAAGGCATTTAACGAGATTATCATCTCGGAGGACAACCTAGCAGCCAACTTCTTGGCCAATTATGATCAATCACATCCCCCACCCAAACAAATACAATGCCTCACCAGAATTATGGTCTAGCTTATCTAATTTAATTTTACTAAAACCTACCTAAACTAAGAAGGGCCCTAAAATCCCCCACCACCCTAACCTAATATTATAAACTATAATAATCCCTCCGCTCGTGTAAATTTATTATCATTGCTTGATTCTCATTCCAGAATCATCTGAGACATATCTTAAGACTATATTCTCCCACATTGATATGACATGGTTTAATATCCCACGCAGTGTTAATATTTGCATATATGAGAATGTGCTTTAAAGCAATGTTTGCTTTATACATAACTTGTTTTGTGGTGGTGCTTTGCAGGTTTGGGTAGTCGTGGGGCTTTCTGATTTGGCTGGATGCAAGGTGCTCATTATAATCACAACTCATGATATGGCACGCCAACAACTTAAATCTTCCAAACGGGACTCATATAGATAAGGTCAACTCTCAAACAAGCACCTTAGGGGAAACGTACCAGTAGCCGTCAGGGCTAACTTCGTGCAGAGTGCAAAATAGGTCCGATTTCAAAAAAAAAAATTTGGGCTTCTTCATAAGCGAGTTAGGACCTTAAAAAGAAAAATTTGGTTTCTGGATATTTAAAACGCGCCTTGTGGAACTCATAAAGCGAAAGGTGTTCAAAAAGGGTGTTTTAAAACCTTCATCCCATACATCTTTACCACTTCGCCAATACCTGTTCATTAGACAAACAATAAAAACCCACAAAAAATTGAAGTGTTTTCAATAGTTTTCAATGTGCTCTAATATTTTTTGTCAACTACACATTCAGTAATGAACATATATTGGTGTAATTTGTAAATTTTTATTGGCATAATTAAAACAATGTAATGATTAAAATGTAAACCATTATTGAAGGATGAGGTGAACAGGAAGTGAACGGGTATTAGATCATGGACGGCAATTGGGTCTTTTCCCCTAATACAATCTTCAATTGTGAAGAAGCGGTTGCCATGGGTTTTGTCAAGAAGCTGCTAGGGGAGTCGGAATTGGGAGATGACATAATGCCTAGATCGAAGGCTGTATTAGGGCAGAATTTTTGGCTAAAGTTACGACGGCAGTTTTGAATGAGGCATTGTGGACATGGTTACTCTGTTTTTGCCAAACATATACACTAAAGAATTTGTAAGCCGAGGTTTACACAAAGCATGGTAAAAATATTGTTAGTGACTAAGGAGGCAACAATGGCAGATGTCCGCAGATGTCCAGAGGTACGATAATTCTGTAGGGATTTGGACATGGTGGAAAACATGTTGGTTAACCACAACAACAGCCTGCTGGAAGTCTCTGGTGTACTCGCCATGCTATGTCTTAACTTGGGAAAAACAGTCCTAACCAAAATTTGCAAGAATTTTTCTAAGGGTGTAAGGTTTCTAACTCCTGGTGTCCGCTGGTGTACAGCATGGTTGGGATCAGCCCAGAGTCATTGAGGTTGCGCTTCATGAAGCGGATGGTTAGAGGGAAGCGGCCATTGGTGGTGTGAAGCAATTAGGTATCTGTGGTGATATGGATGTTCTAAAAAATTTATGTTGTTTTTTCTTTGCTAGTTTTTGGTATAGGTCCACTCATCTATTATGAAAACATGCCATTTTTAAGGATTACGGGGCCATAAAATGCATTAAAATATGGTCGTCAGATTGTGTTAGCTTTTTCAAAAAACATGTATATAGAAAATGTAATCTTTATCTTCTCTATCTGTAATCAAACTAATGTACTAAAATATTTACCGAGTGAGGGCCCCAATGGATCCCTCTCTACTTAATCCAAAAATTACATACTGCAGATACTGTTAGTGTTTCTAAATAGCCTTCCCAATTCATTTGAATGGGAAGCTATGGATTTAGTTGTCTGAAGCAACAGATAAAGCAACATAATTTTAGGATGGATCAGATTTCTGGTCAAAATTAGAATGATGAGGATCCTACATGACAATGTGAGGTAGTAATTGATTCATCTTAGATATCAATGTTGTAAGGTTGATGAAGATCAATGATTTCATTTATGCAAGCAAGCTCAGAAAGATCGTTATGATCAAAGCTTGCATATTTAATGTAATCTTTTTAATAGTTACCAGCGTTCACAAAAAAAAGAGTGAAAACTGTAATAGATAAGAAATTTCTCACAAACTCTCACCGTATCTGGTCTTGGGGCTAAAGTTAATGATTTATTATCTCTAAAACCCCTGTGCCAAGTACATACAGCAGTACATTTAACTTACTGAAAACAATACTAGATATTTCTGCTCTTATCTACCTACCACTAACTACTAGTTAATTAGGTCTGTAACACGAATGGCCCAAATAAATCAAAATATCTTTCTAGATATTGGTGTTTCTCAAGATGAGGTTCAAGATTGAATTGATATGGTGACGAGTTTAAGGAATATGTATGTATACATGAGCAATGCAAGAGGTTATGGTATCCAGGTCATGGAGATAACGACTGCAAACCACACAAGACATGCAGACATGCACATACTGTAAGAATGACTACACTTAGCTTTTTTCTTTTTCTTTTTTTTGCTAATGTCCAATACCATACTTCTATTGTGTAAATTATCAGATAATAATCATATTAACATAAAAGCATAAATAGATTACAATGATAGGCGCCCAACAATTATCAGATAATAATCATATTAATGTAAGAGCTTAAATAGATTACAATGATAGGCGCCCAACAATCATGGAGACGTGATTGGTGTCAAAACAAAAGACTAACAAAAGGAGTATCACGAGTTACAAAGCAAACAAAAAGGTTATAATCACGAAGACGTGATTATAGACAAACTGAAAGATAAAGCAACGTAAATATCACAGGTGACCATTACATCAGTACATTTAATATTTAATACCCTCCTTTAATGATCATCATACAAACAAAAAAAACTAAGTCTACACGGATTGTGCTGGTCATCAAAATACAAAGTGTGTAGACTCTTTCTGCTCAGTCTGCTCCGCTACATGAGCACTTTGCTGAGATGCTTCCTGGTTGGACTTCTCATCAGCCAACCGCTTTCTGCAATACCTCTGTATATGATCAATCTTCGCACAGTAATGGCAAGTAAAAGACTTCTTAGAGCCCTCCTCCGAATCGCCTCGTCCTTTCTGCTGAGTGGACTTGCTTTTGCCAACATCTTTGGTAGTAAATGCTTGTTCAACAATAGATGACTAACTGCTGCTCCCAAACTGCTTCTTCCACCAATCCTGCTGCAAAAGCTTGTTGCACATCTCATCAAACTTCAAGTCAACATTGGTGGATGTAATCTTGAGCGTTTCGATGAAGTGCTCGTAGGAACGTGGCAAACTTTTCAAAGTGATTACCACCATATCCTCCTCTTCTACCTTACGACCAATGGCCTCCAATTGATTGTGAATATTTTTGACTTTCATCAAGTGCTCCTGCAAAGACACGTGGTCATCCATCAGAATAGAAAAGAGCATATTCTTCAGAAAGAAAGCCCTTCCCTTGTCTGAGGTCTCATGAAGATCTTTCAAATGTTTCCAGATCTCCGTAGCTGATTTACCAAAAGGTATTTCTGGTAACATGTCATCGGCGATAGATAATTTAAGAAGCATGACTGCCTCTCGATTACTTCCATCATATTTGTCTTGATCCTTCCTAGCAACAATGGGTCGAACTTCTGTACTAAGAACAAGCTCATCCAAACACTGGTACTCAAAGATGGTAAGCATCCTCTACTTCCATGTGTTGTAATTCTTTCCATTAAACCTTTGCGAGTTTTACAACATAATATTGGACAAAGATGACATCCCTCCCATCTTCCAAAGCACGAAAAACGAGGTAATCCAAAACTCTGTGTAAAATTTATAAAGAATTTTTTTTCGAAAACTCTTCGCAAATTTTTATTTTCCCAGAAAATTGTCAAAACTGGCTAAAAAACTTTTTTCAGGCTGGTATGAAATTTCAAAAAATCAGGCAAACTTGGCACAAATTTCAAGGCACGAAAACCGAGGTGCCCAAAAAATGTAGACCTACCCATAAGAGCTCTTGAAAAACCTAGAAAGATTATGGTCTCAGAAAAAAAAAGTCGGGCTCAAAAAATGAGGATTTTTGCAAAACTCTAGCTGCAGGACATGCAGGTACAAAAATGGCGAAATTTTTTTCCAGAGCTCAGAAATCGCGCGCCAAAGTCCATCAAAAATCTGACGAAAATACTCAAGAAAAGCCTTCAAAATCGCGGCCAAGTAAAAGAAGCAACGCCTAGATCGCACGCAAAAAGAAACACCCTCCCATCGCGCAAAAAAGACTTAAAATCTCAGATAAGAGCTTGTGATTTTCGGCTCCCAGAAACCACGAAAAAATAAGACCTCTGTCATTAGAAAACGTGGCTAGAAAAAAGAAGAAATTCCGCACGCAAAGAGACGTCCAGAAGACGGAGGTCTATGAAGAATCCGCGCCCAAAACAAAACGTGGTTCAGAAGGCACGAACTTAGCAGGTCGTGTGGCTAAGAAACACGCACACAAATTCATCCAAAAAGTCGCGGCACACAGAAAATCACGAAAATAAACAGGCCCGTCAAAAAGAAACACATTCAAGCAGGAGGGCGACGCCAGAAGCAAACGTGAGCAAGCCGACTCACGGAGACAAAAGCCGACTCACGGAGACAAGAAGATCATGCACACACGGGAACAGGAGTCATCACACACAGAAACAAGAGTCGACTCCAAACAAAAATTCCCGAAATATCACGTCCGCACACAGGAACCACCTCTCAGACACGAAAAAGGAATCCCGATCAAACACACGAACAAACAAGAACCAGATCGATTACATATGCTTTGATACCATATTGTGTAAATTATTAGATAATAATCATATTAACATAAGAGCATAAATAGATTACAATGATAGGCGCCCAACAATCATGGAGACGTGATTGGTGCCAAAATAGAAGACTAACGGAAGGAGTATCACGAGTTACAAAGCAAACAAAAAGGCTATAATCACAGAGACGTGATTATAGGCAAACTGAAAGAAAAAGCAACGTAAATATCACAGGTGACCATTACATTAGTACATTTAATATTTAATAACTTTGTGACATTGAGATATAAGATTTATCTTTCACTCCGTGTGTGTAAGAGCATGCCAACTTTGGGTCCTCCAAGTACACAGATAGTCAAATTATTTGAGTTGATGAAGATTAAGGCAGATGCTTTAATTACCATATTACGGTATTGAATAATACTACAAATATTGTTATTGTTTCTAAACGGCCTTCATAGTTCATTTGTTTGGGAAACTATGTATGTAGTTGTCTGAAGTGTACAAGGAAGCAACAAAGTTATAGTTTGGATCAGATTTCTAGTAAAAATGATGTCCTAGATGACAGCAATAATGCCCATTGCAACCTTTCTTGACTTTACTGGCAGTCTTTTGTGACTTTGCTGCCTTTTATTAATATTATGGTTGTATGTATTTATTAGTGTGGTTGGGATATTTCTGAATATGGTTGTGTGTCATTATCTAATCTCTATTTTGAATCTCTATATAATAGATGCCCTGCCTCTCATCTTATTAAGGCAATTTGGGGCTTTTGCATATTGTTTGTTTTGTGATCAGTAGATCACCATTATTTGCTTTCATCTGGTATCAAAGCCAGCTAAAGAGAAATCCACCAGCCATCATAGAAGATCCAGAAGAGATCAGAGTGCAGATTATTTTTGTTGAGTTGAAGTCATTAGCTTCACGTATAAAAGAAGATCGGTGAATTGAAGTTCAGAAATTGTTGATTGAAGATTGCAGTAGTATCGCCCAGCCACAGGAAACTGATGTAAGTGTTTTGTGTTGTTGCAGGTTGAAAAGAGGTCCGTGAAAAAAGGATCCTATGAAGAGGTGTGCAAAGTGAGTAGGAGAGTTCGCGTGCAGCTGCAACATGAATTAATTTTTCCTATGTAGAAAAGCGTCCAAATTGCATAAGAAAGTTACGTGTAAAAGTTTCTTCCTTTTGGATTTCCACGCAATAAGTCCAAAAAGTCTTTCAGCACTAAATTTTTATGTATATGTGAGAGTCTTCACATTTTAAAAAAAAATTATAAGACTTGCCCTCCTTTCTTATGATCTACTTATGTTAGGAGGAATTAAAAAAGTCTTAATCTTTAAAAGGTCATGTGTGAAAAGTCTTCTTTTAAAAGAAGAGGCTAAAAATATTTTAAAATCCTTTTTAGTTAAAGCCTTTTATTAGTGAATCTTTTAAGTTAAAGCCTTTTATATTCTTGATTATTATAAGAAAAAAGGTGCATAAAAAGTTTTATGATATGTAATATGGGAATGTTAAAAAAATCTTGTATGTAAAAGTGATAAGGGAATTGTTTGGAATTAAGTGCATTTTCGGTTGAAGTCGACATTTATTCCAAGACAAAATAATATAAAAATCTTTTTGGTGTGGGCCCTATTTGAAAGGAGGGGGGGGTATTTGTTTGCAAAGATCTCTCTAGAACTTGTGTTGAATTTTAGTGTCATTGTACACTTTCTATTATGACAAATATGGCAGGAAATGTTATGTCTAACATGCTAATTCATGTATTTGAAGAAGACAATTTTACCTATTGGTGTACTAGGATGCAAACCCTACTCAAATCCAAAGATTTGTGGGAAATTGTACAAGTAGGGTATGTAGAACTAGATATAAATGCTTTTAATGTATTAAATGATCAACAAAAAAGAGAATACAAAACAAATGTAAAGAAGGATAATGAAGCCTTATTTCTGGTTCAAGGTGCAATTAATCAAGCAATTTTTCCTAGGATAAGTGATGTCAGTCATTCTCAACAAGCATGACAAATACTGAATAATGCATATCAAGGTGCACAAATTACAAAATTACAAACAATGAGAAAAACTTTTGAAAATGTAAAGATGACTACTAGTGAATCTGTGAATGAATTTCTAACAAAGGTAGAAGGTCTAGTGAGTCAAATGAAAGTTTTAGGGGAAAATGTAGATGACAAGCATGTCATTGAGAAAATTTTAAGGAGTTTGATGGTGTGGTTTCTACAATTGAGATTTCCAAAGATCTCACAACTATGCACATAAATGAACTAAGTGGAATATTGTTAACTGTTGAAGAAAGGATGAAAAGAAATGAAGAAGGTCTAGAACAAGCATTTTCCTCTAAAGCAAGCATAAGAGGAAAAAGAAACACATTTTTTAGGAATCAAAATAAAAATGAATACAAAGGTGAATCTAGCAATTTTAGAGGAAGAGGTAATAGTTTCAGAGGAAGAAATAGCAACTTCAGAGGCACTGGAAGACGAAGAGGTAGAAACAATGGGGGAGACTATGATAAAAAGAATGTCCAATGCTTTCATTGCAATAAGTTTGGACACTATGCATCAGATTGTTGGATTAAACAAGGTGAAACAGGAAAAGGAAATGCTCATAGTATTGTTGAAAATAAACAAAAGTTGTTTATTTCTTGTTTTAATGCAAATGCTAGTGAAAATAATGTATGGTATATTGATTCTGGATGTTCTTCACATATGACATTTAACGAGCATTTATGTGTCAATTTGGATGAAAAAATCAAAGTACAGTAGTACTAAGAGATAATCAATCTCATGGAAGCAAAGGTAAAGGTACAATTGCAGTTACAACAGAATATGGTGAAGTTAAACATATCAATGAAACACTATTGGTTCCAGCCCTCAAAAAGAATTTGTTGTCTATTGGACAAATGCTAGAACAAAATTATCAAGCGACTTTCGATAAGAATGAGTGCATAATAAGAGACAAGTTAAAAGGGAATGCAGTTATTGCAAGAGCAAGGATGACAGGTGATAGGATGTTTCCTCTTCATTTCACTCATGGAAACCAAGCATTGAGGTCTAGTGAAATGAATGAAAGTAAAATTTGGCACCAAAGATATGGTTATCTCAGTTTTAGTGGGTTAATCTTACTCAAGAGATTTAAAATGGTTGAAGGTCTACCTTTCATTGAAAATACAAAAGAAGTGTGTGAAGAATGTGTAGTTTGGAAACAACATAGAGTTAGCTTTCCAATTGGTAAATCTAGTAGAGCTAAGCATCATCTTGAGATAATACATACGGATTTGTGTGGTCCTATGGAAACACGTTCTTTGAATAAATCAAAGTATTTTCTAACCTTCATTGATGATTACTCAAAGAAAACTTGGGTATATTGTTTGGTTTCAAAATCAGAAGTGTTTGAAAATTTTGTAGAATTCAAGAGGTTGGTTGAAAAACAAAGTGGTAAGTACATCAAAGTGATAAGGTCAGACAATGGAGGTGAATACAAATCAAATCAGTTTCTAGATTTTTGCAAAACTCATGGAATCAAGAGAGAGTTCACTACTTCCTACACTCCACAACAAAATGGAGTTGCTGAAAGGAAGAACAGGACAATTGTTGAAATGGAAAGGAGCATGATGAAAGAGAAGAACTTAGATAAAGTTTATTGGGCAGAAGTAGTATGCACAACACTGTATCTTCTAAATAGAAGTCCTACAAAAGCAGTTAAGGGAATGACTCCTGAACAAGCATGGTCTGGGATAAACCCAAGTGTTAATCACTTGAGAGTATTTGGTTGTGTTGCTTATGTACACATACCAAAAGAAAAAAGGTCTAAGTTAGATGATAAAGGCCTAAAATGTATTTTTATTGGGTATGGATCAAAAAATAAAGCATATAGATTGCATGACCCAATAGGAAAGAAGCTTGTTATAAGTAGAGTTGTGGTATTCAATGAAGCAGCAGAATAGAGCAAGGATAATGAAACAAAGGGAAAAGAGATAATGATTGATGAGGTTGAAAAAGGAGAAGAAGATGAAAATGAACTTGAGTCTTCTAGTACAGGGGCAAGAAAGTATCAAAAATATCAAAGGACATAAAAAAATCATCCATCAACTCTTATATTGGATTCCAATTTTAAGAAAATGACAACAAGATCACAAGCAAAAGTGAATTATGCTTTGATGACTCAAATCATGGAAAGTAATGAACCACAAACATTTGAACAAGCTCAAGAAAAAAAAGAGTGGGTTGAAGCAATGCATAGTGAGATAGAAACAATTGAAAGGAATGACACATGGGATTTAGTTAACCTACCTCTTAGTAAGGAAATTGTTGGTACAAGATAGGTGTATAAAACTAAGTATAAATATGATGGAAGCATTGATAAACATAAGGCTAGATTGGTAGCCAAAGGATACACTCAACAGGAAGGTATTGATTACACTGAAACATTTGCACATGTAGCACGAATGGATACTATCAGGTCGGTTTTGGCTTTGGCAGCTCAACAGAGTTGGATAGTTTATCAAATGGATGTAAAGAGTGCTTTTTTGAATGGATATATTGATGAGGAAGTGTATGTTTCTCAACCTAGAGGTTTTGAAATACCCTCTAAAGAGCATTATGTTTACAGATTAAAGAAAGTCTTGTATGGTCTTAAGCAAGCACCAAGAACATGGTATTCAAGGATAGACTCATACCTACAACAAAAATGTTTCTTAAGAAGTCAATCAAATCCGAATCTTTATATTAGGATCTTAGCTAAGGATATTTTATCTTAGTTCTCTATGTTGATGATCTTATCTACACTGGGAACAATCCAACTTTATTTGCAAAGTTTAGAGCAACTATGGTTGTTGAATTTGAGATGACAAATTTGGGACAGATGCACTATTTTCTTGGTATAGAAGTATGGCAAAACAATGATGAAATATTTATGTCTTGGAAAAAAATATGCTTCAAACATCCTACAGAAATTTCAAATGAATAGTTGCAAACTAATTACAACACCGATTGAAGTTGGACTTAAGTTGTCTAACTTGGATGTGTCAAATTCAGTGGATCCCACTATATACAGACAGTTGATTGGTAGTTTGATCTACTTAACTACTACTCGACCAGATATCACATATGCAGTGAGCTTGGTATCTAGGTTCATGTCAAAATCTAAGCAAACACATTGGAAAGCAACTAAGAGAATTCTTAGATATGTCAAAGGGAAATTGAGTTATGGTCTTAAATTTCAGCATTTAGAGGATAGTAAGTTGATTGGCTATACAGATTCAAATTGGACAAGTTCCATAGATGATCGAAAGTCTACTTCAGGTTATACTTTTAGTCTTGGTTCTACAGTTTTCTCTTGGAAGTCCAAGAAACAATCTACTGTATCACTTTCTACAACAGAGGCAGAGTATAAAACTGCAACATTTGTAGCATGCCAAGCAGTGTGGTTGAGACGACTATTGGAATATTTGCACCAAATACAAAATGGACCTACTTTGTTGTATTGTGACAACAAGAGTGCTATACAAATGACTAAGAATCCAGCGTTTCATAACATGACCAAACATATTGAGATTCAACATCACTTCATCAGAGAGTTGGTTCAACAGGGATTGATCGAGATTATGTACTGTAGTACAACAGATATCTTCACGAAGCCCCTAGCTAGTGAAAGCTTCAGCAGCTTAGAGATCTACTTCATGTTCTTCCCAATGGTCATTATGGGGGAAAATGACAGCAATAATGCCCATTGCAACCTTTCTTGACTTTACTGGCAACGTTTTGTGACTTTGCTGCCTCTTATTAATATTATGGTTGTATGTATTTATTAGTGTAGTTGGAATATTTCTGAATATGGTTGTGTCATTATGTAATCTCTATATAATAGATGCCATGCCTCTCATCTTATTAAGGCAATTTGGGGCTTTTGCATATTGTTTGTTTTGTGATCAATAGATCACCTTTATTTGCCTTCACTAGACACAATATCAAGTAGTAATCTCCTCCTCTTCAATACTAATGTTATCAGGTTGATGAAGGACAATGATTTTGTCTATGAAAAAAAGCTCAAGAAGCTCTATAAGTTTTGAGCTTGCAATGTAGTGGTCTGTCAGTATCAACTTAAGTAGAATAGTTTTAGGTTGGATCAGATTTCTGGTAAACATGATGTCCCAGTCCCAATATCAGGTAGTAATTGCTTCACCTTGAATATCAATGTTTGAATTCAGTTTGTTGAAGATCAAAGATTTCATCTATGCAAACAAGCTCAGGAAGCTCAATACATTTGAGTCATGATACTGCATACTTCATGTACTTTTAATTTTTAATAGTTGCCACTTACAGTGCATGAAAAGCAAAATAAACTGAAAGCTGCAATTGACAAGAAATTGCTCACAAATTTTCATTGTATATGGTCTTGGTATTAAAGTTAATGATTTGCTATCGCTAAAATATCTATGCCAAGTACATACAGTAGTGCATTTAACTTCTTGAAAATGATGCAAAAAATTTATGTTCTTATACTTTAAGACCCAATGGATATTATCATATATTGGAAAGGATAAAATATAGAATCATGCGTCAAAATAAATAAGAGAGGAAATAATGAATTTACCTCTAAAAAATTTAGTCACCATAGAAGGCATTGCATGTCACACTACCCAATAATAATAAAGAAACTTATCTTAGCTATTTCATATTCGGGGGTGATTGAATATGTTGATATCTGTTAAGTAAAGGCACAAATCTCTAAATTTGTTTCAGATTACTAAATAGTTGTAAATGGCAGTATCTACATAAAAATGAAACTATCTGATACATGCACTGCAGCCAGTCAAATGATTCAGAAAAAGTTGTCCAGACTATGCACATCTTTGGAATCCCAGAAGAGTATACCCCTTGTTAGTTTAAATGCATGCCAAAATGTTCAACAAGTTGGTTGATCCATCAGAGGAGTTGAGCACGCTAAATGTTTCTCTTTTGATAAATGCTTAATATACACACTGAAGGTGGTCGAGTAAAAATAATTTTACAGAGCATAAATCAGGACATAGTGATGAACTCAATAAGTTGGAATCTGCAATCAGCAGAGATTTGGTATCGCTCCAATCTTGTTAATAAGCATCCCCAACTGTTTTACTTGAGAGAAAAAACATTATCTAGGTCCAAACTTCATTGATTCCCAGTTAAAAGGTGGTTGGACAAAGAGAACTTGAGGTGGTCCCTTCAAAAGAAGAGTGACACAGAGACACACGGTTGCAATAGCCACCATAGACAACATTGCAGGCCTGTATAAAAGGTTATTTGCTCTGCGCTTGTTGAGTTGTTGCTGAGCACAAAGTTTGCAATAAGATGACAGACGCTTTATCTTACCATTGTCAGCACAATGACTCACTGATTGTCCAAACTTCTGAGACAACTCTATGTCAGCTTTATTCCCTTTTGCTTCACCTTTTCCTCTAGAGACTTCCAATGATGCTGAAGAGGATCCACAATTTTGCTTCTTTAGCATGTTTTGTTCATTGGGAATTAACTTATTGATGTCAATGCTAACATGTGTAGGTGTCCCTCTCTTCTCAAGTTTTTTATCAACCAATTCAATGTAAGAATGACGGCCTCCGAGCAATGCATATTCTTCAGGAGTCCTTCCTGTTTGATCACGAACATTTGTCCATGCTTTTGCTCCAATCTGAACAAAAATTGCATAAATTATTAAGGTAAGATTAACTTCCCACCAGGATCTTGACTTCTAAGAATGTCAAGATCATATCCTAGCATAATTATAATATTTCTATCTAGATAAACCTGCCTATACTCCCATGGGCTATTTGAGAGTGCACATGTTGTATCTTCAAGACTTTAAACTTAATTGAACTAAAAAGTATACATATTATGTTGAAATAATAACCTTGACTAATTGAAAGCACTAACTCATCACAATCTAGATAGCTTCAATTACCTGGCATGGATCATTGGTGAGGGCATCCAATACACCTTCAGCATTCTTCATGCTAGCTGCAATGTGAAGTGGTGTGAGCCCTGCAGGTCCAGACATGTCAGGTTTGAGTATGAAGCTACTAGAACTATCAAATTTCTCATATCCATGTGATGGTGTGCCAATTGTATTTTCTGTCATAGAATCAGGGACATATGCTAATAGAAATTCAACCATTTCCCGGCAATTTCTCCGCACAGCCCTATGTAAAATACCAGCTTCCCCTAATATGGATATAGCTGAAGAATCAGCACACTTGACATAATCACTGAACAAAATGTTCAGAATTTTCTTCACCACTGCACACAAGTCCTGTTCAGTTGCATATTCAAGAAGCCACTTGAATCGCATAGGTGATAATGTAGTTGGCAGGACACTGAGATTTGGCTCATGTATCGAGCAACTTCTCTGAAATAACCAACCTAGTTCATGCAAGAACTCTATTGCTTCCATTTTCTCTTTCACTTGCATATCAGAGTTTTCTGTTGCCTCATGTTGGCCAGCCTTGGAAGAGATTTCAATATATCTTTCTAATGTGCAAATTTCTGTACAGATGTCATGTTCAGCCACTATTACAGGAAAGAAGCTACCCCTCAGATCATGGCCCTCCACCTGAAACATCCACCCCAATAAGAACAGGAAAATAATTTTACATATATTTGCACAAATTTGCAAGGAAAGCAGAATTTAATCAATCAAGTTTTGCAACAAAATTTGAACCTCAATGAAGCATCTTCCACTCAAATTAGGTGGGATCCAAGAAAATCTTTGATACTGAATCTGTGTGCATTCCTCAAATTGATCTGTGTGATGGAGATCGGGATCACTATCTTCCTGAATGTATCCAATCGAAGATTCTTGCACTGAATATTTTCCTTGGAAAGCACAAACGATCCTGCATAATAAAAACAAAAAACTAGATTTCATTGCTTTTGTACATTAAAAAATTGCCACATGAAGATTAATGTTTACACAGATTCTATAAGAAAAACTAATGAATACAAGCAATATCATGTTACATTCCACCATGTATTCTTAACTTTTTGCAGAGAAGAATCATGTTTGCAATAGAAAATAAAAAAATGAGATGCATTCAATTTGGTGTTCTGCATTAAGTTTTAATGCAAGTGTGTCTATGGGATCACTTAAGTAAGATGCTGTACTTTGAGTTTGAACTGCAAAGATTAAGTCCTTTGACCACAAAACTGGCTTTCATGTCAGAAGTAATGGCAATGGGAGTAATGCTTAGGATCTTAGGAGCATTTCCAAAATCTGCCGATGCATCAAAAACCACTTGACCTGGACCATGGCAAGAAAACATCACTCAATGAATAATGACGTTTTAAAAAAATAAACTCGAGTACAATCAGTCTAATGCATTATGAGCACATCTGTTCGCTAAAGATTAGGTAAAGCAAATTCTGAAACTTAACAAACAGCTTGTTCAAGAATATCGAGTTATGTAAGACAACAAACAGCATTGCATCCAAGAACTAACTTAATTACTATGGATGTGATTCCATATGTAAAGAAACTGTAAGGATTAGATTTATTTTCACATACAAGCATTCTCAGTGAAATAGCTAGGCCCATTTTTAACAATATTATGAGTTGAAACTTTGAACCAACAAAAAAAAAGAATACTCTCAACCTGTGAAACATCTAATAGTTTTAAATTTACCATCATATATGAATGCTATCCTATGCCCTGTCTGGGCAAAGATCCACCCTGTTTGCCAAAAGCCACCATCAGAACCCTTAAGAAGTCTCTCAAGACTATTTTTAAAGCCAGTACCAAGCTGCATGGAGAAAATAATTCATCAATCAAATTCCCAACCACAGCATGGGTAATAAGCAATAAAACTGCAATTGAAAAAGACATACCTCCTCCCAAACAGACTCAGATAAGCGTATATAAATTGTTAGAATGACACAGCCAGGTCTGATATAGCTCTCTATATCCGAAGGGCTGTTAGCTAGCCAATCAAGTATCTGATGTATATCACATATTTTGATGCATAAGAAACAGTAGAGAATTAACTTGAATTAAGAAACACTAATTCTGATAAACCATAACACACTCAATTGGAAAGATGCATTCAGTATTCTACTGTGAGTATCAAAACATATCAAAGGATTTCAAGGATTTTAACAATGTTAAAAAAAATGGAACTACATGTGTCATGAATAAACTGTACAAGTAACAAAGATTATTTCCTTGGATCTAAGTACCTGTGATCGTAAAAGTTGAGGAATTTCACTTGGATCTTTTCCAAATAGTTTGAAAACTATGCGTCCAGTACGATACTGTTACAAATCCATCAGTTGTCAAGGTCAAAATGTCACAGTAAGATGATTTAAACTCATATGCAATTAGTAAGATGATTTAAATTTTAAACTATATGCAATTGTCACTTCTGCATCCACAACTGAAAATGCTTTGATCCAAAATGAATTTTCCTTGGTTTGACAAAGATGTTAAGGGACCAGTTACTTTGATACTCAATTTAGTCACTTACTTTAGGTGGGTGGAAGATACAGAATCTTGAATGACTAGAAAGATTTCCATTAAACAATTTGAAAAGGTATTTATGGGATATTTTGACTCATTAATGATGCACTGAAATAATTTAAACTTGGCAAGATCTAAATAATGTTAGCAACGAAACAGTGAACTGTGGTTTAGCAACATTTGCAAAGGGTCAAAAATGTTATTTCAACATAAAGCATTCTCCAGATATATTAGACAGGCACATCTCTTATCACTTAATCAAGAGAGTCCATCATTAACTGCAATAGCTTGATAAAACACATCTATTTAAAAATTGTTAATAGGATGAAAACAGGAACAGGAGATTCTTGTTCCAAAGCTCAAGAGATCTCTTACAGACAACATAGTAGATGGGACTCCTCAAATGTTATAAGGAGGAAAAGAAAGTATGCAATACACATACACAATTAATCAAGTCCTCTATATGAAGAAGAATCACTGAGGGAAGAGGAACCTAAACCAACGGAGGTGCATACGTAAACATAATCAAAGGGCACAGATTAAGAAGCTGGTACAGATATGAAGTTGAAATAGTTCAACTTGTATCTGTTACAAGACTGGATTTACGACTGATGATATGAAATATCCCAGCTCGGATATTGCCCTAAATCTCTGATTTCCAACTTCTGAATTCTGCCTAATTTTCTGAATTTTGTTTTCTGCTCAAACCCTAGATTCTGATCTGATTTTCTGATTGCAATCAAATAAGGACAGCGAACACAGAAGCAACCAAAAGATCCAATAACAAAGCAATTATAAGTCCTTATGATTGTATTTCCAAACATGAAACTTATGCAACCAAAACATCATCGAATTGCAAGTATAAACATGAAACAAAATCTGATTTTCTGAGTTGAACAGCTATTGCTATAAATCAGAATTCTGAAATATGCAAGTTATATTCAAACAATGGGCCAATCATGCCCAATAATACATCAGATCTCTGCTGTTACAAATCAAACTTTAAATTAGGCTTGTACATACCAAAAATCAATAGCAAATGACCCAAGAATTGATAGAAATGATCTCCCAAGGGCAGCGATCCAATTAGGGCATGAAACCCTATGTCTTCCACTCTTCAACAACAAGGAGATCTGCTCCAAATCTGATCGCTCAGGTCTGCAATAAGTCTGCTAGTGTTTTACTACTCCAAAATGACAACAATTGATGCACAACAACCCTCCAAACAACTCCAAATGATGATACTCAAAATGTATCATAAACCCTAAGCAACAATGACAATAAGCACCAAAAATCACTCCACAAACAATGGCGAATTATGTCTGATCTACTGCTGCTACAAATCTGAAGATGTTATCAAACCCTAACTCCCATCAAACACCAAAATCGCCCTCCAAAAGCAAGGCGCTCCTTCTCTAGGTAGTGGTGCTCAAACCTAGGGTGAAACCCTAGCCAATATGCAACAAATCTGGCCAAATGATGTCTTCTTCAAATCTAATCTGCAAATCATATTTGGAATTCTGTTCTTCTCCTTCGCCAAATAGCAATGAAGCACAAGTAGACCTCCGTTATGAAGTCTTCCCAAATTGAGCTAGGTTTTCTTTTCGTCCAACTCACCCACAATTTGCAAGGGTTTTCGTCCTTGGAATAGTTGCAACAAGTTGCTGAATCAATCTGAAGATAATATGCACCATGATGAAATGCCTTCCAATGAACTTGCATTTATATCAAACTTTCACCTTTTCCCTCCAATTTGGCCAACCCAATTTGGGAGCCCAATTCCACCTTTTAAATTTGAATTTATTTCTTTTTTAATTCTCCAAATGGGGCACTTTTCCACAAATTAAAATATTTTTTTCCCTCCTTTTATCTCCCAAAAGGGGTCGCCCAGCCTCATAGAAAAATTATAAAAATATTTTGGCTTCACATAAAATAATAATAAATTATGGGAAATTAATTCCCAAGTCCACCAAGCCAAATAAAAATAATTGAGTTATAAAGAATTATTTTTCTAATTGTTCAAGGCTCAAACCAAATATTCGGGGACATTACATGATAGCATCACAGAAGTGCAAACCTCTAGCACCATTTGTCACTTAGCACTGAGGAGGTGTGGCACCAAAAAGAGAGGCAATGATGAATCAAGTAGTTTATGTTTCCGATCAGATGAAATTGGGCAGAATCAGTATCAGTGCCAATGTCAAGTTTGCATCGATGCCAGCAATAGCAATTATTTGGTGTTACTACATTGGAACTGGGTTTGGTGCTGATATATATATTTGGCTGATGTATGTGTTAGCACTGACACTAAAACTGGTAATGGATGTAAAATTCAGTTGATTACCAACTTTGCAGTCACCATCTGGCGCTTAGTGTTCTGATGAAAATTACTACAATAATTAAGTTCTGATATCTAATAAGCTTCAGCATAATAGAAATGCTGTGTGACCAGGTTTCTACAATTCATACCATAGGTTATGTGACCATGAGATACATAAACTGGGGATTCAAAAACACAGTACTCAAGACACAGCCAGTAACCAGGCTGCAATCAGAGTGGATACAACACTAATTACCATGAAAGGTCAAAAGAAATTTTATTACATTGAGTGTAAACCATAGTGTAACGTGTTGAAACTTGGACTTGGCTCAAACTTGGCAAACCTCTTTGGGGCTGCACCCAGGCAAGACAGCAAAACTTGATAAATGCTAGAAAATTTGAAACTCAAAAAAATATCCAAAATCTCAGCATCTGACATCAGAGAATATATTTCAAAAACTATCTACCTGTCCACCAACATGACTGGACTCACAAAACAAACCTGTTTGTTCTTGGAACTTGTATCAGGACTGGGAGAGTTTCTAAGCAATTCAGAGCCCTACTATGGCATGACCAAGTGAGTAATTTAATTGCAGTACATAGTCATCAGTATTGTGCACCCTGACTGTAAGTCTCGAACTTTTTTCCTTGAGTATAAAATCTATGATTTTTCCCTTTTTTTCAAATATAGCATCACAACACAGAATCCAGCTCCCAAAAATGCCTAACCTGGCCCTTAGAAGTTCAAGTTCCAAAGATGCCACATCTATACCTAAGGAACCCAATGACCAAGGACGTCAATGTTGATTTTTTAGCAGTATTTTAAGTAAGCTTCTATCATAAGAAGAGGCAACATCTGTTTTAGAAAGGCACTTTTTTCCTTTAAAAATAAGTATATTTGTATTATGCCTCCAAATAAAGCAGTAGAGAATGAGGTTCTGTCTTTTACTATGCAAGTCCTTAATTCAGCCGATACTATGTAGTTTACAAAAAACAGTTCAAAAGACACCGTTTGCTTTAAGCTCCTCAAAAACAAAACGTGAAGCCATGATCCAAAAATCACTAGGTTGCTGGTTCTGGTTTGGATCGTGGTTTGGGTTTGCAGATTCGGTTTGTGGATCTGGCCAAAAAAATGAGGTTGGGTTTGTTTTCAGTTCATACATATAAAAATCATAAATATATATATTTGTAATCTAAAAACAAGAATATTAGAGCCAATGTACATATTTTCCAATATTTTTAATTTATAGAAATATTTATAAGCCTTATACAATATTAAGAAGTTAATAATAAAATTATAAATAAATATTAATATGCTATTAAATTTTAAAAATTATTGGAAATTAATTATCAATAACTTTAATAAAACGTGGTTTGCCACCTAAATATTGAGCAAATTAAGGACACAACATAGTTTAATCTTGACAGGTCTACATTTTGTACAAGCACTACTCCGAATAAAGAAAACAATCATTAATATTGGTCTACAATCTCTTGGTATTTTATGGTACATTCTATTTAGAATGCAAGAGGTAGTGTTATTATTTAGCTGTAAAAGCTTGGCATATACTGCCTTTAAGAAGTCTGGTTGGGTTTAAACAAGGTTTAGCATCGGTAAAGTCTTGGAAGAGTCATATAAATAGGGCAACTAGTTGACAAAACAGCGGAATCTAATCAAGAATGAGAGGACAATCTCACACAAGATCTAATGTACCTATGGAATATATTTGTAAAAGAGCATATACACAAAGACGCTGAAAGGAAACAAGTACCTAAAGAAACAATTTGGAATGACCAAAGAAGTGGAAACTCCTCAACCAACTTCCCCAAATCCTTGCCAAACACTTCGCAATATTACAAGACTTGTGTGACAACCAAGATTGTGAGGCACAAAAGCGACATATAAATCTAAGGTACAAGGAGAGGAACTATCAAGAAGTAGAGGATCAAAACATGGACCACCATCATTCTTCACAAAGTTAATACTCTTAGACCCAAACAAAGGTAGGAAGAGACCACAAAGTGGTCAGGGAGTAAAGCAAGAGATCAAAAGACCTCTAAGGCTAGTGGAACAAAGAGAACAAAGAACAAAGAAGATGACTACAAGAAGTAGCCAAAGAGAGTCCATCTTCAAATTCAAAGCCAAAGTCTAACTTGAAGCAAAAGTTTGAGTTTAAGTCTATGTCAAAGCCGTAGTTGGGAGCAAAGATATCAAAACATTCAACCGGCTATGAACAACCATATGAAAGAAGTGGGAGTCAAGATCACTAGACATCTTCCCTTGTAGAAAGAAGCATGCATATATCTCAAAAACCAAGTTCAATATGAGGAACCAATAAAGCTATCTCTATGCGAGTAAAGCCTTTGTTTGGAGATGTTGTCCAAGGACTCATTCAGAGATAACGAGAGGGAAGCATATGAGAACAACATTTGAGGCAGTGAAGAGTTTTTGATAGAAGAGGAAACCAAGCCAAAAACCTTAGGGCAAAGGATCGGAGAGGAGAAAAGAGAAACTAAGGGTGATACAAGTGTGGAATATTGAAGCTTTTGAAAGAGCTAAGGATTCCCACATGTTCAAGTGCTAAGAGAGCACCAAAATCTCCAAATTAGAGCACAACTCTGAATGAATAAAGCAATAATTGATATTGGTCTACAATATCTTGCTATGTTCTATTATATTTTGTTTACATTGCAATAGGTAATGTTCTTACTTCATACACTTGAGTTAATATCAAATTAAGATTTTCCTTCAATGCATATCATATATCATATGTTATTATCCCAACAAGTACATCACCATTAACCACCACATTATACATCAATTTCTAAAATTCCTTTAGCATCAATGAAGAATTCACAAATACAATTTTTTATTTATTTTGCAAATGGATATTCTCTATATTACTTCCAACCCATGGGATCCTATAACAATACGATTCTCATGATCATGTTATCAAAATTTACTTCATACTCAAATGCACAAAGGTATATAAATGTGATAGTCATTATCTAGGATTGTCCTCATCTCCTATGTCTAATGTCCAATGATTATAGCATAATATCTCTATCTAGGATTGCCACCCTCTTCTCTACCTAGGATCTCCAAGCTTACTTACATATGCATTTAAATATATAAAAAATTGAGGCCAACAACCTAATGGCACTCCATTTTGATGTATCTCTTTTCTCTTTGTTTTGCTCCCATGTTGTGCATTTGACCTTATTTACCCAATACTAATAATTGATCCAACACATCTCTTGATGGGTCTCCCTTGGTCAAAATTTGCATGTGGTATTTTTCATCACCCCCATGTGCTGACCAATGTTTTTAGAATCCCAAAAAGTTCCGAGTGTGGGGTGTTTTATGTTCATATTTATATGGGATTGTGCTTATGTCAAAGTTTCGAAGTTTCCCTTCTTGGTATGCCTTTTTGCCCAACCATATCGTTTCCTTTATTTCTATTGGGATATTAGACTTTCCCACTCAAGCCTACCTTTCATTTGTTCCCCGCCTTTGTCCCTTATTCTTGTCAAGATATCAAAGTTATCCTTCCCAACATCCCTTTCCTTCGACATCCGCTTTCCCTTGCCTTTGTCAATGTTTCATACTTTATCTTACCAACATGTTTTCCCTTTGAAAAATCCTCTATCCTTTACACTAAGTTACATTTAGGAGTTGCAATTCTAGCCATCCCTTTACCCAGGTATCTTTTCCTTGGTATCCCTGATCCCCAATTTTCGACATTTCCTTCAATGCATTTTTATCAAAGTCAAAGATGCGGGAATACTTCTTATGTGGTACAAGGTATGAGGTATCACCAAACCCCGATCCCTAACATTTTCACTACACTATCTCATCAAGATCACAAGTTCAGACATTTCCTTATTTGGGCACCTCATAAGAGGTACTCCCGACCCCAGATGTCTCACACTATATTACCTTATTGAGATTTGTTGCATAGACGATTGTTGTTGCACCAAAAGATCGACCTATTGATGCCTGATACAACTACCAGAGTTAATGAATCCACGGGAGGCTGTTAAGCCATGCCATGAACCTGAGCATTGCGCTGCACAACACAAGGAGACCAAGGGCTCACACCTTGCAACAATCCCCCCCCACCCCCCAACACAAGCAAGGGGTTCAAACCCATGACCCAAGCTTTGATACCAATTGTTGCACAAACAGTTGTCGTTGCACCAAAAGATCAACCTGTTAATGCCCGATACAACCGCCAGAGTTAATGAATCCACGAGAGGCGGTTAAGCTATGTCACAAACTTGAGCATTGTGTTGCACAACACAAGGAGACCAAGGGTGCACACCTTGCAACAAGATCAAGATTTTAGACTTACCCTAATTTGCATATCTAAAGGGATGAATTTCTTGGTATCTCTAATCCCTGACTCCCATAACTTCATTCATATGTCCTTTTGGAGTTAGAGATGGAAGGATACCCTTATCTATTTGCTTTAAGCATAAGTGTGCCATTCTCTCGATCTCGAACTACCCAACATTGGTATGGTCATGGGGTATCCCAAACTCCGACCCCATAAACTCTAAAACTCATTTGTTTTGCACTATTCACTCTCACTTGCCTCCTTGCATAACCCAAAATGTCATTAATGACCCAATAAGGCCCTACAACTACCCAATCAAATTTTTGTTCCCTAGAAACAGTTGCTCATCTTAAAGGCATGGATTCATAGGTACTTCCAACGATAGAATAAAATAAAGGCACCCCATGCAACCATTAATGTTGCGGCTAGTTTCAAGCCCCACTGGTCCTCATGCCATCTTTGAGCTATTGTTCCAACAAATTTTATGAGCTCTTATCTACCATGCAAACTCAAATTGAAAGATGCCATTAATGCTCAAAACAATAGCAATTGTGAAGAGAAGGATTTCCTTACACCTCCAAATACCTCCACACATCCTAAATGGGCAATTTTTGCATGAGGGTATTAATGTTGATGATGCCAAAGGCATGCACAACCCCTGTAGTGCAAAGCGACCACGTTTCTTCTCCCAAGTTCGCATGAATGAGTTGGAGAGATATATTACCAAATTTTCATTATTCAAAAGAGGATGGAAAAAGGGACTAAGTAAAGGAGCGTAGAAAAGGAAGAAACTTGCTCAATAGAATCCTATGGTTTCAAGTTTTCAATTCTAGGTATAGCATTTTGACACTACAATGATTTGGGTTCACTCCAAATTGGAAATAAACATTTGTAACCTTTGAAGAGTGAATGATTAAAGGCAAAGTCAACCTTGATTGAGTTTCTCCTTATGTATGGTATGCATTTCTGGATGTGTCATTGATTGGTTGACCAACCAAATGGTTGTAAAATCCTTGCATAACCTTTGCAAAGAATCTTTTTAGGACACTAGAGGAAATGTATGGGTATGTTCATGGATTACTAAGTAGAATCATTTAATATTTTGCAAATATCTATTGTCTTTTTGAATATATATGTGTAGAAGCTAGTTTGCCTATGCATTTTGGGACATAGTCTCTTGTGATATCTTCATTTAGGTATTACCATTGGTTTCAGCTATTACATCGTTTAAATGAATTTCAATGACTATTGCCAAACTAGATATAGGAACTGATTTGACATTGGCTACAACTCCCCATCATCCCACAACACACCCAAAATAAGCTAGTTTTAAAACATCATTTTAGTTTGTGTTGTGAGTTGTTTTACTCACTACCATGTCTAAATATGTACAGCAGCAATAGGACCTGCCAAAAGTCATATTTCAGACATTTCATATGGCAGACTATTTGCTTTAATAAGGTGCTTGACCTTAAATATAAAAACCAGCATATAGGTACAAAATGACAACCAAAATAGAGGTACAATATACACTGGGTATGGTTTGTATCAAAGTAAATGTTAGTTTCTTGTAGTGATATCTATGCAACACCTTAGGGAAGCGGAGCCACAAGTGAAGGAGGTCCTACCCACCTGAATAATGGTCAAAAGTTACCCTGCTTGAACATAAGTGCGAAGTCTTTCTCTTTGAGTTTGACATGTCTACCACTCAAAAGAAGCTTAGCTTTAGGAATTTAGGGACTTACAAATTTGAGCACCAACAAAACCCTTCCTAATTATTTTTTGTGTTCGAACAGCCCAACATAACTCATGGTCCTTCAAGACTCATGCTTCAAGCTTTATGACTAGCCTTTGACAATTCACATTTTAGCTTGGTAATTGCCCTTCACAACTATTGCCCTATGCAACTTTAACTATTCTCTTCTCATTATCTCACTATTATTTAGGCAAGGAAATTACATTATTTCATTGTTCATGTTTTGACATTGTTTCATCTTAGCTAACCCTTGGACCTCCAAACTACTATTTATTGGCTAAGTTTTTATCTCTCATCTCCAATCCGGTTTGACTAATAGAAGGAAAGGGGTAGGTTGATCTGACTCCATTAGACCGCCTTTTTGTCTAAACATCTCATACTCATTGCAAGATCACTCAGTTATTTTCCAAAAAGTTATGTGAACAATTATAGGCAGTCAAATTCTAATTATCATACAAATTTGGAGCAAATTGTGGTTTCAGGAAATTTTGTAGTCTTCATAACCATGGTCAGCAGACCTGGTGAGTACTCGCAGGTTTGTAAACCGTGTGAGTAACTCGTGTTGGAGGAGGAAAACTCGCCGAAAACGTGAAAAGGTAAAAACGCGAGCAAAAAATAAGGAAAAAATGCGGGTAAAATGCGATTTTAGTGCAGGTAAATCCGTGATGCACACCAAACGTGATTTTCATGCAACATTTTTGCTATTAAAACCCTCATTCGACCAGGTTTGTAAACACAGAAAATTTTTCCAAGATTTACATGTGATTTGCAAGGATATTGTGCAATTTTTCCAGGTAAGTTCAGCCTGTATAACTATTATTTCAAAATCATTATTTTTCAGTGTTCATTGTTGATCATTTCAATTACAGTTCCATGATTTGGACCACACTGGTATTTGGATCAGATCTGCGTCAGTTTAGCAACTTTTCAAGGGTTAATTTGTTATGAATAAATGTTGATATTGCTGCCAAAGTATTTTCCAGTCATTCTGATTTGATTTCTCATTGAGTAGGGTATCATAGTTATTTTATTCCAGCTCTTATACAATTAATCCAAATTTAGCTAAGGGTTTTCAGTTTTTTTCATGACATAAATTATCTAGGGTTGGCTCATAATTCAGTATTTACCTTCAGTATTTGTTATTTTAAGTTCATTTGTTTTTAAAAACAAAAATCATTTATTTCCGAAAATTTATAAAATTTCCGAACATTACATTTGTGTCTGTTGATTTAAATTACAATAATCTGAATTATGATGCTCAATAAATAGTAGACAAAATGCCAAAGAAAAGTAAGCTTAACTATATTTGAAATGTATCAAATTCATATTCATTTCATTTCACTAAGCAAGGGGACACTAAAATAAGACTTAAAAATATTTAAGTTATCTAATGAGCAGAATCATTTTCCACAAGTATATATTTGGTGAATAGTTTGTGCTCATTTCATTTACCTCTAAAGCAAGTGTGGATCTGTGTTCATGCTATTCTTGTGCTCTGTTTAATGGTGATTGGACAATTTATATTCTGTGGTAAGTTAAATCTAAAAACATGAATTCATTTACAGTGATTTCTTATAGGTTCTTGGTAGTCTTCGTATTTGGGCCTATGATATTTGTAAGGGTTTTTTGAGAAATATATTTTGTGTTATTACAAGCACTAACTCACATTGAAGTTTGCATAAGGTTGTAATTGATCTGGACTTGTGTTATTTGGTTAAAAACTGTTCATATCTGATTTAGCCAACAACTAAATTAATGTGAGTTTTTATGTCTCACATTATCAACTTGATACTATCCTTAATTTCCCCAAATACCTTTTGGAGTGGCCTCATCACAAGTAAAGCTACTCCATTGGGCTTTGACTCCTCTTTGATTCTCCTATGCTAGTTCTATTCATAATATTTAACATCAACATGTCTAAGACTCCTCTACTCCTTCCCATATTTCAATCTTATCCAAGCAACATTAGAAAGCTAATCAGAATACTAGAAATGTAGAATACTATTCAAGGCTTCAAGTTGATTTTCTTAAATATGTTGTTGCTTCACTTGTCTTCTCAAAGTCAAGGAATTGCTTGCACAAGGTTTCCATCTTGTTGGTGCCAACACATCATTCATCGAGTCTTTGAGCTATGAAGAAGTCACCATTATCATTTATAAGTGAGAAAAGAGTCACTTTTTGCCTTGTCCCAATATTGATCAAAGCATTTTCTCTATTTCTAGTTGTAAGCAAATTTTGATTCCTTGTCTATTGTTAAAATGGTTCCTTACTCTTTTGATTGATCAAGTTACAAATAAAATTTATGAATGATTTGTAATTTTAGTATTTAAAAAAACAATTGATCACTATTTTTTGTTGCTATTGATATTTAATCACAATGGCATTCGGCTCTGCATCTGGTTCTAACTCAACAAGTGCAAGTCAACCCATTGGAAGGAGACCCTCTAGTAGCCATGACCCCACTTGGAAATATGGCATAATGGCACCAATACAAGGGAGTGTTATTTGTACTTGGTGCAAGTAGAAGCTTAGTGAAGGCATCAATTGCCTCAAATACCATCTTGCAGGCATTATTTGCCGTGATGCCAAGGAATGTCCAGCAGCCCCTGAAGAGGTGAAATGTAATAACCACCCCTGATTTTTATTTTTTTGAAATCTCACAATTGCCAAATGAAAGAGCTTGACATGAACAATACCAATAAAGTTTGCAAACCCAGAGAATTTTGGAAACTCTGTTAAGAAAGTAAAGTTCTTACACATAAAGCCTGATATAACCTTAATTTTCATCCATAACCGCTACTACATAAGCATATAACATCATGAAAGTTTCATCAACAAGGGACAGCAATTGTCTACAATATAAATACCTCTGAGCATAGAAGTTACAGCTCTGGTATTGATGAATGAGAACAACTGCTGCACTAGACTCATTAAGAAGATTATGCACTAGTTCATTAGCTGATTCAAACTTGATAGGGAAGACACTTTCATTACATTGCACATTAATCAATGAGTCATATCCTTGGCATGGCCAAATAATGATTACCTCAAAATGGAACAGAATTGATACAAAGGAGCTGTTCTGAACTGAAGAAGCTACAGCAGATCTATAATTTAATTTGCAGGTCATAACACACTCATATACTGCGATCACTACCCCTGGGAATTGCAAATGACATCTCTAAAACACTCCAGACAGCTTATAAATCACCCAGCAGCTAGTATCACCACTCAAATATGCAAACAGTATGCCCAGGGGGTCTCCAAATGCAAGGAATCCCATATCCATATCAAATAAATTGGCTAAACTGAGTGTTACAAGTCTGAAACAGAGTAGGGAAATTGTTGCAGGTCTGCTGTTCACTTCCAGCAGGTCGTGGCAGCCATTTTGCATAGATTTCCATCACCCATCATGCATAAAATCACCCCACATTGACTCAGCACCACTCCAGACTAACCCAGCAACACCAAACAGCCTTCAAAACACCAGTGATAGCTAGAAATCAGACCTGTTTGCATTTTCGGTCATAACTGGAGCTGTACAGCATCTTTTGGGCATTTCCAGCTCACCAAAAACAACACCAAACTGCTATCCACAAATTCGCACTTCATAAAACTTTGAAAATCTTCATTTTCTTGAAACCCTAAATTTGCAATCATGAAAACAATGGTGATTCCTGAGGTAGAACCACTCCAACCAGCTAGGGTGGATATTTCACCACCGAAACCAGCAACTGAGAAGAGGGTTTTCGTCCTCCACCAGCACAGAAGAACTCTTTAAATTCATTCCAGCAGCATCTCCTTAAGTGTCAAATCATCCATATGCAAATGAGAGCTCAAACTCATATTTATAAAGTGAGGGAAAAGTTAGGGCAACTTGCATTTGAATTTGAATGTTTTTTCCCTTTCATTTCATTTTATGAAATGACATGAAATTACCCCAAGAGGGGCGTCCAACTTTTTGCCTCCAAAATTTCACTTTTGATTTTTTATTTAAAATTGACATTAAGGCCAAACCAACGTCCCACCTTATCAGGCATAACATTAGCCATAGTTGCAACACTCAGCGAGTTAAGGAAAACTCGCGAGTTTTTTTGGACGGTGAGTTTTTGAGGCAATTGTACGCTGAAAAAACTCGTCGTACTTTTTGGAAATACTTGTCGTACTTTTGGGCGAGTTTTTCCAGAAAGTACGGCGAGTGTTCTGGAAAAACCCGCGCGACTATCCACACGCCCAAGCAACCGCTAAAAAGCAATTTTAACTTGTTTTTTTTCATTCATTCTCTTCTCACACTCAGCAAAAAACCTCTCCAAGGCATTGTGCACTCATTTGCGGCGATTTTGCATCCAAAAGACAAGATTTGAAGGGCATTTACATCGAATTTAGAAGGCAAATTGGATTTCCAGGTAGGTTTTCTTATTTTTTTCTTTTTTTAAAAAAAATTCTTCATTCTTGTTGGTTCTATGTTTAAAATCATCTGAATGTAGTGTGAAAATGATTTATATTCATCAAAACAAGATTTTTTTATGAATTTTTCTGATTTTTTTACATATTTTGCTGATTTTTTCATTTTTTGAAATTTTCTTTAAACCCTAGTTATTTTTTTTGTTTTGAATCCTCTTTTTTGTTGAATAACATGTTTACAATCTTAGATTAGCTTAATTTTTTACTAGTTTGAAGTAATTTTCAGATTTTTTACATTTTTTCACATTTTTTTGAAACCCTAGTTATTTTTTTTTTTTTAAATCCAATTTTTTTGTTATGAAAATGTTTAGAATCTAGTGATAGATTTTTAGTAATTTAAACTTAAAGTAATCTCTTTTGATTTAATCTAATTTAGCTTGTTTTAAAATTTTCTATCAAAAACTAACAAGTTGTCCTTTGACTTTCACTTTGTGTAGGTTAATAATTAATTGATAATGGCTTATGAACCTGCTTCTGCCTCAGGCTCTGCCCTATCCGTGCCTGCGGGATTTGTAGGCACTCGTCCTCCAGGAGCTAGAGATCTTGCCTGGAAATATGCTTATCTAGGACCCCTACCTGGCACAGTATATTGCATTCAATGTAAAAAAATATATCGTTGAGGCATCAATCGCCTCAAATACCACCTTGCAAGCATCCCTCAACGTGATGCTAAGGAATGTCCTGGAACCACAAAAGAAATAAAAAGACATATGAATGTCATACTTTCAATTGCAGAAGAAAAAAAAGAGCAAAGAGAGAAGGCAAGAGTAGCAATGCAAGCAACCATTGCCTCTTCTCAAGGTGCTCCAATTGAGTTGGATGATGATTATGATGTTACTCAGGAGACAGTGGGCTCTCTTCGTGGCCCACGTGTGCGAAGTTCAAGGCAACGCACCTCCATCTCGGCTTCATCTACCTCTAGTAGAGCACCAGGGGCGGGGGCAGCTGCAGTACCTACATGGTTGGATAATTATTTTGTGCCTAGAAACACACCCGGTGCACAACCTTCCTTAGAGGCGACTGGATGGAATAGGGAGGTGCATGAGCAAGCAGACATTGCTTGTGCAGATTTTTGGTATTTTAACAATATCCCTTTCAATGTGGCGAGTTCTCCTTACTGGCACAATTTGGTCACCGCATTGACAGTTGCAGGAAAAGGCTACAAGGCGCCTTCCCGCACGAACTTGAGTGGGAGGTTAGTTTATGTTCTTTAATTTATGTTTTTTAAGTTCAATTTATGATGAATTTAAGCTATTTTTTTGTTTACAAATTAAAATTGTGTACTTAATTTCACTTTGTATTTGTAGGTTGCTTACTAATGTAACTGAAAGGGCAAGGACAACAATAGAGGAGCAAAAAGAAAAATGGAAAAAATATGGCTGCTCTATTCTTTCTTATGGGTGGACGGATGGAAAAAACCGTACCATCATTAATTTCTTGGTTGCATGCAAAGAAGAGGTGGTGTTCTTAAAATCAGTTGATGCCTCCCACATTGTAAAAACTGTAGAAAATTTGGCTAAGATGTTGGAGGAAGTTTGCATGGAGGTGGGGATTGCAAATATTGTGCAAATCATAACTGATAATGCAGCAGCAGGAAGATTCCTCCAAGATAGATACCCCTCAATTTTTTGGACACCATGTGCAACCCATGTCCTTGATCTTCTTTTGGAGGACATAGGAAAACTAGATTGGGTCACACCAATTGTAGAGGACACGAGGAGGATCACTAAATATATCTACAATCACCCTTGGGTTCTTCGCTTGATGAGGGAGCACACCCATGGGAAAGAATTGGTGAGGTCAGGTGTCACAAGGTTTGCAACGATTTTCTTAACGTTGCAAAGCATTCTTAGTTCTTTGACAGCTTTAAAACAAATGTTTGTGAGTCAACTATGGATGGACTCAACCTATTCAAAGAAGCCAGAAGGAGATAAGGTGTCAAAAATTGTGTTTGATGCCAAATTTGCACAAAGGGCAGCAGAGATTGTGAAGGTAACTTCAATTTCAAAACATTGAATTTGAATTCAAATTGAATAAAAAATTTAATGTCTTTCATTGTAAATTTGAAACTCTAATCTTTTTGCATTTTTATATTGTAATTTGTAGGTGTCGGAGCCCTCTTTCATTGTAAATTTGAAACTCTAATCTTTTTGCATTTTTATATTGTAATTTGTAGGTGTCGGAGCCCTTGGTTAGAGTGCTCCGCTTGGTGGATGGGGATAAAATCCCAATGGGATATCTTTATGAGGCCATGGATAGGGCCAAGGAGGCTATAAGAAATTATTATAAAGGGGACAGCCTCAAATTTGATCCCATTTGGGAGATTATTTATAGGAAGTGGAATCACCAACTCCACCAATCCCTCCATGCAGCAAGGTACTTCTTGAACCCTCGTTTCTTCCATTCAAGCACCTACTCAGATCCTACTGGAGAGGTTATGAAGGAACTCATGAAGTACATTCAGAGGATGTCACCTGACCTTGAGGCGGGAGACCTCATTGTTAATGAATTCCAAAGTTATAGAGAAAAAAGGGGTGCACTCTTCTCTTTAGAGCTAGCAAAGAGAGCAATACACAATCAGCCACCAGGTATAAAGTTTGAAATTTACAAGTTACAAATATTGATAATTTGATAAAATATGTTTTCAACTTTTGAGTTTTGACTTTCCTTTCTAAGTTTCTAAGTTCTTTTCTAACTCTTAATTTGTTTTTTGTAGATGTTTGGTGGTCAAATTGGGGTGGAAATACCCCACATCTCCAACAATTTGCCCTTCGTGTCTTATCGCAGCCTTGTAGTTCGTCCAATTGTGAGCGCAATTGGAGCTTGTTTGAGGCAATCCATACAAAGAAAAGGAACAAACTAGCTCAAAAACGCCTGAATGACCTTGTATATGTGCAATATAATCTTCAACTGTGCAAAAAACAGGTTAAGGAAATATCAGATGATCCAATTGATTTGGATGAAATAGATCCATACAATGATTGGATAGGGCGAGACGAGCAACCTCCATTGTTTTCCGAGGATGAGATCTATGACTTTGAGCGACAAGCAATGGAGGGGATGGATTTGCATTCTCATTGGATGACATTGAGGATGATCCTGAGGAGGAGTCATTGGCATTGCCAGAGCCACTAGCAATAGGATCTACATCCAAGATGGAGGTTGAGCAGCCACAACAGATGCCTACGAGTCGGGCCACGACTACACCCTCTCCCATAGTGAGAAGTACTAGACATGGGAAGAGGAAGATGTGAATTTGTAAAAGCTGAAATATATTAATGTTGTATTTACTTTTAGTTTTACAAAAACAATTTGCTATTTTCATTTTGTTTCAGACTATTAGTATCAGCGTATTGAGCATTCCACATGGGGATGCGATTTTGTATCTAATTTTCTTTCAAATCAATCAAATATAACTAGACTCAGCTTGTTTCTTCTATGTACTCATTTTATTGACTCATTGGATGCATCTTATCATTGAATTTTGCAAAAAAAATGTGTTTTTAATGAAGCTTAAGCAATTTTTTAAGTTGTCGAGTTTTTTCCGAATTTTTGCCGAGCTTTTTCTGTACCGTATCTTCCGGGCTTGGCGAGTTTTTGCAATTGGCGAGTTTTTCAACTCTTATAAAAAGATAAATAAACTTCTTTTCTAGGCGTCCATCATGAAATACATTGTCCCCTCTTTTAAAACAACGTTGCTCTACTAGGCCAAGGAGGTCTTTTATAACCCATGATCATTCTCACTTAATTTAAATAACAATTTTATTAACTTAAGTGACGAATGAACAAATAATAACTCCGACCACTTAGAGAACTCACCCCTACCAAAAATGGAAACTCTGCACTGAGCTACTAAATAGGAGCCAAGACCAGTTACTAAATATAGCACTTACTAAAAATAGTAAGTGAGCCAAATCACCAAATTAACCCAAATAAGGAGACCCGAAAAAGGGGACATTACATGAAACGAGAGATGATAGCCCTTCTTGCAACACTAGATGGAAAGAAATTGGAGAGGGCAAAGACACAAGCAGCCATACAAGAAGCCATTGCTCCTAAATTTTCAAGAGAATGAGGTGGATATGCAAGACATTGTGGGCTCTCGTCAGGGTCCACGTATACATGTCACATCCTCCTCATCCACTTTGAGCAAAGTCCAATTTTTTGTGCCTAGAAATGAATGAGGATCACAACCTTTATTGGAAGCTATTGGGTGGAATACGGAGGTGCACAAAGAAGCAAATAAGGCTTGTGCAAATTTTTGGTATCATAACAACCATCCCCTCAACGCGGCAAGGAGTCCACATTGGGGGTGTTTTAAGTGGCAAGTTGCTCAAAAATGCTATTGTAGATGCAAAACAAATTGTGGAAGATGAAAAGAAGCAATGGCAAAAGTTTGGATGCACAATTCTTTCAGATGGGTGGACAGATAGAAGGAAGTTGGAACCACACTCCTCAATTTTTTAGTGGCTTCAAATGGTGAGTTGGTTTTTCTAAAGTCAATTGATGACTCCAAAGTAACAAAGAAAGCAGAAAATTTGAGCCTGATGTTAGAGGAGGTTATTTTAGAGGTGGGCATAGAAAATGTTGTTCAAGTTGTTACTGACAATGCAGAAGTGTTCCACAGGGACGCATCCCCCAAAAAAATCCCCGCGTTTCCTAGACGGGGACGTCTCGGAGACTTGGGGACTTGAGGGGGACGTCCCCCCACCAGCCCACCACCAACGCCACCATCCCACCACTAGTGTCACTGTCTCCAAGACGCTGCTAGGACTTCAAGGATGCTAGGGTGTCCTCAAGACATCTAGGGGACTCCTAGTTGTCTCCAAGATGTATAATTCTTATACTTATACATCTTTTTATAACTATTTTTTCAAGTACTATATGTATTTCAGCACTCTACTACCCCTCGCCGCCATCCCCTTGCCGTCCCCCCGCCGCCCCCAAACTTAGACTCCCCATCCTCGCGTCCCCTACCGTCCTCGTCCCCGAAACCCTATGGAACACTTCAATGCAATAGCATATGTGGTGGTTGGAAAATTGCTTCAAGAGAGGCATTGAACACTTTTTTGGACCCCTTGTGCAGCTCATTGCCTTGACCTTCTTTTGGAGGACATAGGCAAAATTGATTGGGTGAGGCCAATTGTAGAAGTAAGAGATATAACAAAATATATATAATCACCCATGGGTTCTTCTTGATGAGAGATCACACCAAGGGGAAAGAGCTTGTGTGATTGGATGCTACAAAGTTTGCAACTAATTTTTTAATGTTGCAAAGTATTACTCGTTTATTGACTCCCTTGAAGCATATGTTTGTGAGTCAACAATGGGTAGACTCAACTTATTCAAAGAAGGTTGATGGAGAAATGTTCACAAAAATAGTTATTGTTGGTGATTTTGCAACTAGAGCTATAGAGATTGTCAAGGTAACTTAGAACTTAATTTAATTTTTAAATTAAATTCTTTATTTATAAACTTTAAAATTATTGTGTTTCATTGTATGTTCTAATTTAAATTTGCCTCTACTTTGTAGGTAACCAAGCCATTGGTGAGGTTTTGTGCTTGGTGGATAGCGAGAAAAATGCAATGGGATATATTTATGAGGCCATCCAAAACTATTACGAGGGGTATGCTAATACATTTGCCCCTATTTGGGAGATCATTGATCGGAGGTGGACTAATCAACTCCACAAACCCATTCATGCAACCAAGTACTATCTCAACCCCTAGTTTTTTTTCTCTGATAGCTTCACGGATGCTAATGGGGAGGTTATGGAGGGCCTATCCACATATATTGAGAAGATGACATCTATAGATGCAGTGAGAAACCTCATCATTTTAGAGTGGCAAAAATTATAAGGCAGTTAGGGGGAGGTTGTTTTCTTCGCATTTAGCTATACGAGGAAGAGACACCCAAACACCAAGTAAGAAAAAGTGAAGCCTTCTATCTTGCAAGCTATTAATTACAATTATTAATAGATTATTGTTTATTTACAAAAACCTGAATATCTAATTTGCAAGTTCTTGGTGGGAAGATTGGGGTGGAAATACCCCAAATTTGCAAAGGCTAGCCCTCCAAATTTTGTCTCAACCTTGTAGTGCTTCTGCTTGCAAGCGCAACTAGAGTTTGTTTGATGCCTTTCACATGAAGAAGCATAATAAGTTGACTCGACAATGCCCCAATGATCTTGTTTTTGTCCAATACAACCTTCGGCTTTGCACAAAAAAGGTGCAAGACCTACTAAAGGAACTTATAGATTTGGATGAGATTGATCCCTACAGTGATTGGACCATGCAAGATGATGAGGCCTTCGTATTTATGGAGGATGAGATTGCCGACTTCGAGAGGCAAGCTATGGAGGATGTGGCTGCAATAGAAGCAGGGGAGATTGGATTGGATGGCATTGATATGGTGGAGTCGTCACTATCATATGCCTCATATACCAACAGGGTGGAGCCATAGGCACAATCTTCTACACCAAGCACAAAGCCACAATCGAGTGCGAGGACCATACCCTCTACCCCCCAATTTTTCACTAGGCAGGGGAAGAGGAAATTGTAATTGCCTAAATATAAAATTTATGATGATGATTTTCATAGACAATAGTCATAAATTCATAATAGTTATTAGTTAGTAGCTAGCTATTGTATCCAGATCCACTATCCAACTTCTCATGATGATGCCATTTTGTAATCCATATGTATTCAAGAATCAAATGTAATAGAAAACACTTCCTCATGGTTTTTTAGACTCATTTGATACATTTTGTAATTGAATTTGCAAAAAAAAAAAAAGTGTTTTTATAAAAAAAAAATTAGTACTTTTTAAGTTGTCGAGCTTTTGCCAAGTTTTTGCCGAGTCAAAAAATTTGGGCTTGCCAAGTACTCTTCGAGTCCAAGTCTATGAATTATGTGCATAACTCCCAAACCTCGAGTCTATGCTCATTGTGAGCTTTTGTTGCAAATGCATTCTAACCACATATTGCCAATAGTTGTGGTAGGACCGCAAGTTTCTACAAAATCCACAACCGCCTACACTACAAGACCATAAGTTTACAAAAGTCGTGTAGTCTCTTGTATTGCTAGACCATGGTTTTTTCTAAAAAGGTTACTAACAAGTTTTTTTCTCATTTTTCTTTAAAAGAACCTCTCAATTTTTGTCCTAGGTTAGTTGCTTGTATCACACACTCACAAAACCAACTTAACACTCATACAATTCATTCTTTGAACTTCGTGCACATATTTACTTTCTTGCCAAGATTTTTTTTCTAGTTCTTATTCAATTCAACAAAATATTTAAAATTCAATCACACTAACTTGTCAAAGGAATTTGGTAGACCTTTAGGATGCTATGAAAGGAGTTCCTAAACAGTAGGTTCCAATTTCCCTTGCTTGTTTTCTGCTCAATTCTACTTTACATTCCTTTGAAAACCTATGAGAGTTGTTGAAAACCTCTCCTCTTGTATGTATAGCCTTCTCCAAATTCCAAAAGGAAGTTGCATGCCTCTCAATATTAATTTATTTACAAATTATATTAGAAATAAAAGACATCCATAAATAATAATCATGCAAACCCATCTATTTTTATACCAAATGGGCTATTTATAAAGGCACAGCCAAATGCTTTAATTAAAATTAAGGTTTACCCATCAAATTTAAGCTAACTAGTTATACCTCAAATCAAATAGAAAAAGTGCCAAAACTTACACATGTGGTTTATATTACTTAAACCTTCCTCTGGGAAAATCCAAGTTCGTTTAATATTTCTTTTGATTCCAAACTTTCCTTCTTCACAAAGAATATTTTAGACCAATCTATTAGAAGAAAAGCACATAGTGAACTTCCTCTTAATAAGTCTTTATTTGACATTTAATGGATCACGCTCCTTGGTTCCACTTTTATCATAAATCACATAAAGAACCATCCTTCTCCATAACTCTATAATTGCCACATGGTAATTATTAATTATTTTACTAATCACAATAAAATAAATCCCTTTTATTTATATCCCTTCATGGATAATCAATCCCTTTCAAAAGAAAGCATATACCTCCTTATATTAGGAATTCTCATGTTATGGCAAGTCTGCTTCGTATAATGCATGTATAATAAATTGTCATCAAATATCATTAGATTACTTATAAATTCACATTTAGTGTTTCAACAGTGTTGCAGGGAGACATGACTCTGAGACTAGTTTGCATCTCTGGTACATGAAATGGGTACAGAGATGTCTCCCACGACCAAATACATCCTGCCCACATCTCAGTACAACTCCTGATAAAAAACCTAAAGGTGAATGAAAAATGTTTTTAAAAACCTAAAAAATGCTTTAAAAAGCATTTCTAGTCACTGTTTTTTTTTCAAAGCAACCTTCATTTAATTTGTAACACAAAAGTGTTGCAAACTTATAGAAGCTGAAGTGATAGAGCAAAGCAGTGAAGAAGTGTTTGCAGTTGCACCATGCAGAATTTGACAAAGGGTTAGAGAAGCACAGGAAGTGACACAGTGCGTGCTCCCAATAAATGATTTTTATTTGCCTTTCCCATACTATGAACCAATTTCTATTTTTTTTATTATGCCTATAACGTAAAAGTGAACAGTGAAAAATGAAATCCCATAGGTGGTACATGTGTTTTTGTTTTTGTTTATTTATATTGTTTAATTATTTTATAATTTTTTGTTTTATTTTCTTTGTTTTTAACTTTTATATTTCTTTTACTTAAAAATTAAAGTCTAGGTTTTTTTGTTTTACTATTTAGAGTTATATTTACACTTACAAGTTAGAGTATTATTTTTAAATTCAGATCTAATATGTATAATTTAATTATTTATATTTTTTAAGTTTTATTTTTTAATTTTAGACTTATTTTAATTTTGTTAATAACAAAATTTTAAAAATTAAATTTATATATTCACATTTTATTTATCTAAATAGCCGGGTTCGGCTCCCTGGCTCAGGTTCTTGGTCCGGGTTCGCTCCGGGTACCGGTCCTGGTTCGGTCCGTCTGTGGGTTCGACCAAGGTTCGGTATTTGGAGTCCTGGTTCGCCGGTGAAGAACCCGGGCGAACCGGAGAAGAACCCGGGCGAACCCAAGGCGAACCCAACAAGAACCCACGTGTTTGGACGCATAAAAGCGTTTTTTTTTTGCATTTTTTAATATTTTTCTGCAGTTTGACTTTGACCCACGCCCAAGGGAACCCTAAAAGTGACCTCTAAAACACTTTAAACACCTAAAATGCATCATTTTTATTCATTTGTTTTGCAAACAAGCATTTTCATTCCAAGAGGCTGAGTTCTTATTTTAAAATTTTTGCTTGCTGGGTTGACAAAAGGAGTTGAAGATTGATCAGTGAAGCTTCTACAAACGATTGCATTGCCATTCCTACAGATTTGCAAGTGTTTATTGGCTGCCACAAAGATTGTTGAGGGATATTTTTGCAAAGAGGTAAGCTTTTCTCACATTTTTTTGAGTTTTTTCATCCATTTTTTTGTTTTACATTTTACAAACCAGAAACTTTGTTTTGATTCATTTTATGATTTATATATGTTTTTCCTTTCCATTCTTCTATGAATGTATGCAAGATTCAAAAGAGCTAGGTTTTATAAATCAATATTTTCTCTTCATTCAAATTTTGAATGTGTTGTTTGCAAACAAATTGCCATAGGAATCACAATGTCAATGGGTTCTACCTCCGGCTCCGTAGCTAAACCAAACTCGAAGTTCAAAACAAATCCTAATTCTCCTCTATGGCAGTATGTTGAGATGATAAAACAGGTTCCAGGTGGTGGTGGTTATCTTTGGAAATGCAATGGGTGTGGCGTTACATATACTAGTTCATACCATAGGGTGAAAGCACATTTGTGTGGCATGAGTGGAAAAGGCATCACTCCTTGCCCTGGAAAAAAAGATGCACCAATTCCACCTGAGACAGTTGCAAAATACATTATGGAGCAAGATGCAGCAGATCAACGGGAAGCCCAAAAAGGAAATCACCCTTTGTTAAAAAAAAATCAAAGGGAATGCAACCCCCATCCAATCCCAATATTGTGGTAGAAGACCACCCATTTATTGTCATTCCGGATCTTCAAGCTCGAAGTGCACAACCTATTGCAAACAAGAGATCAAAGGGGCCTTTGGAACTTGCATTTCAAAATGAGAGTAGAGCCCTTGCCGACCAATGTGTAGCAAGATGCCTATATGCCAATGGATTAGCTTTTAATGTTGTTCGTTCTCCATATTGGAAAGAGATGTTGAGAACGGTTAATGAAGCTCCAAAAGGGTACAAGGGCCCGGGTTATGAGAAGGTGCGTAGCACTTTATTGGAAAAGGAGGTTGAGTTGGTTGAAGATGCATTGAAGCCTATAAGAGATTCATGGGTTGAGACAGGTGTGTCCATTGTTTCAGATGGTTGGAAGGACTCAAAAAATCGGCCTTTGATCAATGTCATAGCGGTGTGCCCTAAAGGGGCAATGTTTTTGAAAGCCGTGGATTGTGAGGGCCAAGTAAAAGATGGAGAATTTATTGCTAGTATTCTCATTGCAGCCATTGAGCAAGTGGGAGCCCGCAATGTTGTTCAAGTTGTAACGGACAACGCTAAGAATTGTAGAGCAGCAGGGTTGTTGGTTGAGGAAAGATATTCACATATCTTTTGGACACCTTGTGCGGTCCATTCACTCAATCTTATGATGCAAAAGATTGGGAATCAAATTGCATGGATCAAAGAATTGTATGCTGAGGCTGAGGACATTCAGATGTTCGTCACCAACCACCACTTGTCTCAAAGCATCTTTAGATCATTTTCAAAATTGGAGCTATTGAAGGTAAGTGAAGTAATATTTACATTTGTCATTTTCTGATTTTCATAATTTGATTGTGCATTCTAATTTAAATTCTTCTTTAAAGTTTATTTAAATTCTAATTATTTTTTTTAATTTGCAATAGGTTGCAGAGACCCGCTTTGCCTCTAATACTATCGTCTTGAGACGACTTGTGAAAGTTAAAGAGGCACTTGCTAGCATGGTGATTAGCAACAATTGGTCTATATGGAGGCAAAGCGGCACTGAAAGAGCAACAAAAATTAAGAGCATGATATTAGATGACTCATGGTGGGATCGTGCGGAGTATCTCCTTAGCTTCACCGAGCCCATTTTGAGTATGATTCGCTATACTGACATGGACAAGCCATGCATTGGAGAAATATATGATGGTATAGACTCAATGCTTGAGAAGATCAAGTGCACCATAAATGCAAGAGAGCAAGACCCTGAAGAGACTTTCTTCAAACAAGTGCAAACAATTGTTGAAGAAAGATGGAACAAAATGACAACTCCATTACACCTTCTTGCCTTTGCATTGACTCCAAAATACTACAGTAGTCAGCTTCTTTCACAGCCAGGAAGGCTTCCTCCATATAGAGATTTAGAAGTGGCTGAAGGGTACAAGGCAGCATTTATGAGACTCTTCCCTGACCAAGATTTGCGATCTGTAATCACGAGTGAGTTCACTGATTTTGTGCACTCAAATCATCTAGATGCTGATGCTTCTCGTGACAGGTTCTTAAAGGATGCTCATAGTTGGTGGTACTTCCATGGACAATACTTCCAAAATTTGCAGCCCCTTGCAATCAAAGTTTTATCACAAGTAAGTTTAATAAATTTTCATATTTTAGTTTTACTTTTAAAATTTAAAAGTTTCATAATTTCATTTATAATTTTAAATTTTTTAATTGTTTACTTTGTCTTCATAGGTTGCTAGTTCATCCGCATCTGAGAGGAATTGGAGCACATATTCTTTCATCCACTCAGTAAAGCGCAATAAATTGCTCTCAAAAAGAGCGGAGAACTTAGTATATGTGCATTCCAACTTGCGTCTCCTTTCACACAAACAACGTGACTACAAGGAAGGGGAGACGAAGTTGTGGGATATAGGGCCAGAGGATACTGACTTGGATGCTTCCACTTCCCACCATGTTGCATATGAGGAGTCCGATATCCAACAGGAGCATGGGCACAATACTAGTGCTAGTGACAGTGCCATTGGCACTACTTGTGATTCATCTAGTCTTCCTACTTCATCTAATGTCAATGTTGACAATGACTTTGATATAGATGATTTAGAGGATCCATTTGATGATTAAAACTTTAATAGTGTTGTAATATTGAACTTGAAGTTTGAAGTTTGAACGATGAATATTTATAATTTTATATTTATCATGCATGTTATCATTCAAGTTTATGGTGGTTTTGTTGTTTATATGATGTTATGTGATGTTCTAATCCTAATTCATGCTTCTAGGCTGCATATATATATATTTTTTTATTTTTACATGTTTTTCAGTTTTTGTACTAATGAACCCAAAACGAACCGAACCCAACCCCCAAAAAATTTAGCCGAACCGGCGAACCGAACCCCCGAACCCGAACCCGAACCGGCTACTTAGTTATTTATTTTTAATATTTCTAATATATATATATAGTTGTCACTTGTCTCCAAGTATCCGTTTGCTTTTAGTTTTTTTAAATGACTTACTTGTATTGGTACCCACCTCTCTTACCAGTGGTCGTCTCTCATACCAGTGCCAAAATTAGTCCCCTGGCAACACTATATTTCGAACATAAAGAATAATTCAAGAGTGTTTTTCCCAAATCCAATGTCACAAATGGAGGGCATTGCAGCCACCATATAAGCCAATCTTTCATTCTCAAAATGAAGAAATCATTGCCTGTGACTAAATAAAGTAAAAAAAGCACCAGCACCAATAAATCCCATTGAAACAAATAGTGAAGCTAATCATTACATTGAAGTAAAAACACCATCTTAACCATAGTAGCATTCCATTTACATAACATTGACACAGTGTGGCAAATGTGTAAATGAAATTCAATTACTTACATTTAATACAAGAAAAACATGACAAAAACTTAGGAGCTAATAAACAAATTACTAATTAAAAAATAATGAAAACAAAAGTTTGGCTATTTCATGTCAAATACAATGTGTAGAGATAAAAGTAGACATAATACCTTATAAAAATGCTACTCATAAAAAAACATGTAGGATTAAATAAATTATTTTATTCACCTTAGAGGATCTATGCAAAAATAAATGGCTGCTTCTATATAAGTAAGATGTTCTACCATGGAATATGGCCTACCATTTTATGAGCAGACCTATGTTTTTTAACTAAACTCTTAGGGCATAATTTAAAACAAAACCCTGATTATGCTTTATGAGTACAAGAAATCTATTCAAAGTTGAACTTTAAAAAAAATGAAATACCCTAACGCTTACAAAAAATGTTTCAGCCTACCTATGCTCTGTATATTTTGGCCTAAGTGTAAAAATGAACCAAAGAAAGATAGGTATGTATAAAGAAATATCAGAATCACTTTTTGGTAACTTTGGGAAAAATTGGGGAATGGCCTGAAAAAATGTGACAAATCATGATTACTCAAGATGAATAAGGATACAGTAGTTTTACAAGCATTATCTTGCTATGACCTTAACTAGCATAGCTTGTTCATTGATGTAGCTCTTAAGTTCTTAACCCATGACTATTGGAATGATCACATAATTCATAATAGCTGACAAAGATATCTCCTTTCACAAACAAAAGTGATAAGTTGCATTTGCCTATGAAGCAAAATCCAGATCTATATTCTTGAGATTGGAAAGACAATGAAACGTTAAAATTACCCAAACTATAATGTCCCCAAATTATTTGCAAAATCTTTGAACACTCTAAATATTGCTTTGTCCATATGCAAGGTTATGTTGCACGGGCACCCATACAAAAAATATTATATTTTTGGGAGATAGCTATTTCAAGATGACCTTTTAAAAGATCTCTTCATAGATGACCCTCTAGGAGATCTATTTATAGAGATATTTTTTCTTATAAAAAATTATATTTGAAAATTTCTTGATCTAGATATTGAATCTGCGGACCAAATTGTATCTTGAGCTTGCTTTATGTGCAAGCAAACAATTTAGTATTTACATTGTACGAACATCAACTAGTTTTCTTCTTTTATGCAAAACTTTATAAACACATATAAGTAAGCAGCATTGGCAGTTAGACTGTTGATGGTAGTTTACTACAGCTATTTTTGTCATGTAATCTTGTATTCGTTCATTTGTTAAATCAAATAGTCTTTCTTGAAAAGTGCAGGGTTTGTATTGCAGGTCTCATTGAAGAAGTTATTACAGCTTTGCATATGATAACATATAATCAGTTTGCTAAATCATGTTTGTGTTTGATCCACTTCTATGTTTTGTGTTGTCCTCATGCTTTCTACTCTCTACTTTTAGCTAGAGACCATAGGCATTTGTTAGCTATTGTAGGTGTTTACTTTCAACAAAAGATATTGATAACTCTCATCTCAAGTAGGAGTGTTGATAAGCCTTGTGCCCTTGCCCTAGAACTAAAAAGGTAGGCAAATTTTTAGTTTGTTCATAATGAATGTTCAAACCCCGATATTTAACTTGTACATATTATAGAAAGTTAGACATCATTTCCTTAGATTCTAGGGTTTAGTTTTGCTTTCTGTTACAAAGGTGCTTCCCCTTCTCATTGAAAGAATGATTTATCCTTGCACACTATTCCATTTTGTATTGTACAAAATGGAAGCAAATTAAAGCACTAAACAAAAAAAATTTAAAGAATATAAAATAAGGTAAATTTTTCACTTCGGTTGAAAAATTTAGCTTATTTTTATAAAGTAAGTTAAAAGTTGGGCCTTGGGCTTCTTAAGTTAATTTCATTTTATAAGGTTACATTTTATATGCTGAGCCATAGCTCATATGGACCAGCTAGGACTCAAACCTATTTTTTTTGTATTGTACAAAATGAAAGCATATTAAAGCACTAACAAATTACTTTTTAGAGAATATAAAATAAAGTAAAATTTTCACTTTAGTTGGATAAAGTTAGTAATTTTATAAAGTAAGTTAAAAGTTAGGCCTTGGGCTTCTTAAGTTAATTTAATTTTATAGGATTACATTTTATATGTTGAGCTATAGCTCATATGGACCAGCTAGGACTCAAACCTAGGACCTTCCATTGACTACTAGAGTGCTCTACCAACTAAACTACTGGCCCCTCTTTGGCCATCCCATCGTCAATTCGGACATGGCTTATTTCCAACACCCCCCCCTTAAGCCAAACTGCAGGTACATGAGGCTCCTAGCCTACCTCTAACACCACATGTTGAGCTACAGCTCATATGGACCAGCTAAGACTCGAACTTAGGACCTTCCATTTGTTGTCGGAGTGCTCTATAAATTGAGCTACTGGCCCCTCTTTGGCCAGCCCATCGTTGGTTTGAGTGTGGCTAATTTCCAACATTATAAACTAGGTACCCAACTTTAGTTCAAAAATTGTATACAAATATAATAAAGGCAATTATTTATGGTAGGAAAAACTCAATGAAGGTTTAGCACCAAGTATATAAGGCAAAGAAAGGGGAGATAATTACATTGGGTGTTTTGAAAATTTGATGAGAGGAGGAAAAACCAAAGCATTGAAAAACTTGGCATGATAAACTTGGCGATTGGGAATACAAGTGTTTTTAGTGTAATTAATTTGGTTAAAGCTTTATTTCACTGCAAATATTCATGATGAATAATCAACATGACCACCATTTTTTGATCCGAAACGTCAATTTTAAAAAAATCATACACAATTTTATCCAGAAATCTCAACATAATGGTCAAAATATAGTTGGACAGTGTGCAGGTGTACAACAGGGTGCTATGAATAGTGCCAAAGTAGAGTTGTTTAGGATTTTACAAGGATTCACTGCAGATTTTGCCAAAATTGAGCAACAGAAAAAGAATATTAAATATGTATAGAATAATAGACGGGCAGTATCCGCAACAACACGAATACAATTTTGATTTTGTGGTTGTAGATGATTCAGAATATACAAGTTTGGAGGCTAGTTCTCTGGTTAGATCTCATGCTTTAAGATTGTGAGTCCAGTGTTCCACGGGGATGCATCCCCCCTCAAAAACCCCGCGTTTCCGAGACGTCCCTGTTTTGAAGACTTGGGGACTTGGGGGGGGTATCCCTCTACAGCCCCACCACCAACACCGCCACCCAACCACCAACGTCATTGTCTCCAAGATGGCTTGGAACTTCGGGGTGTCCTCAAGACGTCCAAGCAACTCCTAGGAGTCTCTAAATCGTCTCAAAGACCTCCAAACATCTCCTACGACCAAATGACCAAAAAGCAAATCTTTTTAAAAAAATCAAAATTTTCTTTGAACTCTACGCAAGGCCAAACCCTAATGGCCTATTGGCCCCATCCAAATGTAATGTCCCTTACCTAGTTTGCCCTAGAATTTGCTTGTAGATTAGGTTTAGGGTTTCTTCTTTCCAATTTTTTTATGAAATAATCCTAGTTTGAAATCTGCGTTCACCATATTAACAACATTTCCACATACACATATATCTGTTAGCATTAATATCTAAATATCCAAAATATAAGCATAATCATAAATGCAATTTAACAAGCAAGAGGAGTGCCTTGTATGGATCTGCCCTGAAGCCTTTGTGTTGGGCACAGGAGGTTGCCTCTCACAATCCTCCTTTCCCAACGGCTTAGTCCCTGCATTCTCCATACATGACAGTACCTCATAAGACACTTGCCCTATTAGGACAAGGTAAAGTCCTACGATCCAAGGGCCTACGACCTACCACCCCTATAATAGTGTAGTTTCCTACGGTGGGACCCTCACCTCTCTATGTCTAACCCGTTTCTCGGGCCTACGAACATGGGAGGGGGGTTTTTAGGCTATCCACTTGGACTCTACTTCACCTACCTAAGAGGGTAACAATCACGGAGAAGACAATCTTTTAAACAATCAAATACATTTGCATTTATCATTGATTCTCTTCAGTCAATATTAACATCATTATCATCATAATATTAAAGAAAGCATTACACCAATAATCAGATTAGCCATATCTATTTCTTATATTCAAAATATGCTAAATATTATTGCTAAGTGAATACACCACCTGATCTTGATCTGATGTGTCCTCCCATGTCTCTTTATTCCTTAATCGCCTTCCTTCAATCTTACATTTGATTGATCATAGGATAAAAAATATATAAATAAATATTTAAGTATTCATTTTTATATTAAAATCGTAATTACTTATAAGGCTCAATAATTGTTGCAAGCATCATTATTGTTGCATTGCATAATCGTATAATATATATATATATATATATATAATTATTCCCTTATTTATATAGATTTATATATCTATATATAATTATTTATTTATATTGATTGGTATTCATACATTAATTGTTCTTACTTATATTGATTCGTACTCATATATACATTTATATAATTATTCTTCATTTATATTCTACTCTTATCTCCCAATAATGTTATGGCTGCAAACAGTATTTGTGTACAGCAGATATCTCATTATTTATTTCCCTATTTCTCTTTTCAGATCACACTCTCTTCTTCTCCCCTTTTATCCTTCCATTCTTTTGCTTATATATCTCATCGTGCCTCTTAAGGAATAGAGGTGACCCTTATGAAAAGTGAGGGTTATTCAAAAGTCATCACTTTTCATGTTCTTGATTTTAATATGTTAATATATTTATTTTCATATTAGTTTTACATACTTTTTGATATTTATAATATCATATTATAATGTTTATAATTATAATAATAATAATTTCCAAGTTGCTAATATTTATATTGTTATTTCTTTAGTTTACTTATTTTTAATATATGTTTGTTCATTTTATGACATTTATAATATGATTTTAATTAATATTATTAATGATAATTACAATTATAGTGATATTTCTTGTTTAGTTTGTGAAAGATTAGTTTCTTGATAATATTTAGGATTCTAATAAAGATAATTATAAAGTTATCTTGATAATTATAATTATAATAATTTGAATGGCAATTGCTTGTATTTGTATTTTGATAAATATTCGGTTTGGTTATTTGTTTTTCAATATCTCAGATTTAGCTTTACCATTTCAGGGACATGACACCAAACCCCACAAACTCTATAAAACTACCTCATTTCAATTCACAAAAACAAATCAACAAGAAGCTAATAATGTGAGTGTGAGAGTGAAAGCTGCAAGTGTAGGGTGAAAGAGTGAGAATGAAGATCAAGAGGATTGAGGAGGAACAAGATGAAAAGCAAGACGAGGAGTGATGCCAAGTTAATGTTAAATTCAAAATTCAAATGTTTAAAACTAATTTTCCAAAGTTTCATTTGTAATTCTTATACATCTTCTTATAACTATTTTTTCAAGTACTATATGTATTTAAGTGTCACTACCTCGCCGCCACCTCACCATCGTCCCCAAACTTAGGCCCTTGGTCCCCCCGTCCCCCCACCAAGAAACTCCGTGGAACTATGATTGTGACAGGAGATGACCTTTTCAGATTTTGTGAGCGGAGGGATAAAAAGAATATGTAGAATATGTATAGGAGATGAAGGCCCAAGAACTTTTAAAAATCTAATAAAATGAAAGTTCCTTTGTTTAATGGTTGGCATAATGAGACTGCTTGTGTATGGCTAAAAACATGGAAACATACTTCAACATTTCCAATATGATTGGGGCTGGCAACTTAACCTTTGCAGTCTTCACCTGGTAGGAGTAGCATATGAAAGGAAAAATCACCTTGGCACACATGCACGTGCACACATATATTGAGTTCAAGGAACAACCGGTAGAGACGTTTTAAGTTTTTCTAGAAGAACAATATCACAATGATCCTACACAACTGCAGCACATGATTGCAACCAAATGCTATATTCTTGAGTTCTACAAGATTTTTATCACGCTGACTAGATTAAGCTAAGGAGAGGCTTTTGCATTCACAAACCAAGAGCCACTCAGAGGATGGGTTTTTTTCTTTCACCCTCAAGGCCACTCTAGCCAAGACTATTGCTAAATAGTAAAGAGGGATCTTATGAGCCTCCAGTTGTGCTATTATATCTAGGAGAAAAGCAAAGAAGCCCACACCAACTAGACATTATTGTGGGAGACAAGCACCTAGAGGAGCAACCCAATGCCCTCTAGTCTTTCAACACCCTACAAAGCCCACACCACAAGTGATACATGCCCTATGGGAGATAGAGTTGATCAAGGTACACAAGGACATATCTCAAGGACTGAGATGAGATGTCATCGATTGTGTTTTCCAAGCAGAGAACCATGGTATATAGGTCACAAATGCATGGGTAGAGTAGTTACACAACATTGAGGTTATTTAAATTTTGGATGGAGAGGATGATATAGATGAGCAAGTTGAGACACGAGATTTGATAGCAAAGGGTGATGATGGGGTGGTAGAGAGTGTTGATGTTGAGGTATGAGATCACCCATAGGCTTCTTTGCCAACTATTTCAAGTGAACATGTTTTCATCTTTCAAGGAACGTGGATGAATGCATGGTCATCCTAACAAGCATTACCTGCTAAATGAAAGTATCGCATGGTAAGCAAGGTAAGTAGAGGAGTTTCCAAGATGTGAAATAGGTTAGAGCCTTGGAGCATACAACATGATCTTAGGGGTGCCATTATTGCATACATTCAACAACTTTACTCAAAATTTCCAGGAAAATTTTGAGATTTATTTAGGATGTGTGAAAAGATTGTTGGTATTACAGGAATTACAACAGGTCCAATTCACAAAGTTTCAGCACAGTAGTTGGACAAAATGATGAGAAAGAGTAAGTATCAATGGGTAGCACAAGCCATTTTTTACAATGAAAAACCCACGAGAGATTATACCATCTAGACATTCAAATGCTGATAGACATGTTCCATGTTGTATTTTGAGATATTTAGCTCCAGGATTTCAACATGTTATCAAGCTTGAGCCAGTGTTAAGACCTATTATTACTTCTACTTACAAGCACCCATAGATTTACAAAGATGAAATTGAAAATACTATCATCAAATTTCTTGATTTGGGCTACATTCAATCTAGTGCAAGTCCCTTTGCCTCCTCCATTGTTTTGGTTAAAAAATATGGTCTATTACAAATATGTGTTGACTACAAATCCATTAATAAGAAAACCTTCAAGGATAGGCAGCCATACCCTGAATTGACAAGATCATTGATGAATTCCTTGAGGCGGTATACTTTTCACCAGATTATATTGCTGCCCAAGGATGTACCCAGGACAGCCTTTACATGTCATTATGAGCAATTTGAGTTTCTTGCAACACAGTGTGGTATATTGCATGCCCCTTTTACCTTCAATTTTGCATGATCACATTTTCAAGGTGCACTTGCATCTATTTCCTATCATGTTCTTTGATGGCATACTTGTTTACAATCAGTCTTGGTTCAATCATTTGAGGCACTTAGAGACAGTATTGATTATTTGCAGGAATAGTTATTTTATGCCAAAGAGGCAAATTGTGACTTTGGGCTCACTACGATTCTATATTTGAGACGTTGCAAGAATCTGTTGTACCCATACAAAATTTTCCATGTAAGTATCGCTTGTCTGATGTGAGTCATTTGTCCTCTAAAGAATCATTATGGACTCCTTGTCTCCCATGTTTGTGGATGTTGTGCTTGTAGGTTTTAATCAGTGGCATTGTATGGCCAACAAAAGGTACTATTGAATGCACCAGATGAGGTGTAAATCAAAACTTGGACATGAGAGACAATCAAAATTTGTGTAGGGCATGAAAACAGTGGCAGAGATGACTCTAGCGAGTTGCTTCTGCCAATTTGCCAAATTAACTAAGTACCAAAAGTGAAGGAGATGACTCTAGTGAATTGCTTCTACTAATTTGACAAAATAGACTAAGGCATGGAAAAGTGGCAGAAAGTCCTAAAGTGCACACCTTTTTCCAATTATAAAGCAAAAATGACTAAATAGTGAATGGCAAACACCCTCTAGGAGTGTGCTTTGCAACATTTCACCATGTTTCAAGCAACAAACATCATAGCAGCACACACTCGAGCAATCTTGAATCTTCAGCATATTTCAGATTTTCAAAGGATTAAAGGTTTTGCTGCAGTTTTCATTCCATGCCAGCAGGTTTTTCTCACCATACTCCGGCGCCTAAGAATTCAGTAGATTTGCCAAGCTTTGGTTGTTTCCAGCATACTAACATCATTTGAAACAGCAGATAGCAATATTTCGCCATCAACAGTCTTCACCTGCAGCAGTAGCCCTGCTAAGTTTTGGTCATAAATAGCAGATATCAGCTAGATTAATGCGAATTTTCAAGCAAATTTCAGTTGTTTTCTTCAGGGTTTCAACACCGATTCCTTGATAAACATATTTTTCAATAAATTTCTGATCATCCAAGCATCAATAGAGAAGGGTTTTCATGACCTGCAGATTCAACATCCAGTTTGCCAAATTCTGTGACAGTTGGAATCTGAATAAGTGTATTGTAAAAATTAATAGAACACAATATTTTAAAATTCTATTAATTAACAGGATAATTATTACAAGGAGGTTCATCTCCTTCTATAAAGATTGGAGAAGAAACCACCCAAACAGACATACATTACATGACTCCCTTGAAGCTAAAAAGCAAATCTAGAAAAAAATGGAAAGAAAACGCTTGCCACCAAGGTGACTTTATTACAACTGTAAGCCTTACCTTATAATAATTAAATATTATTCTAATACCCCCCTGTTAAGGCTTACTTCACTAAAAATGAAACATAACAAAGTACAAACTAAAAACATCAAAAACCATGAATATGCCATTCTTCAGAAGCTTTTCTTTGAAAAGAGTCCATACACCAAGTAGAACTCCATCAAGCTGCCTCGAACCTTCATAACAGTGTAGCTCTCGAGCTGAATTCCTGAGTTCTCAGATTACCATCCCCTCGAACTCCTGAATCAGACTCCTCCCAACCATTGGACAACAATCCATGTTGAGCTACTTCACTGAGCTCCATCAAGTTGTCTCATAACCCTCGTAAGGGTATGACTCCCAAGATCACAGACTCCCAAGCTAACTAGGCAACCATCCATTTTGAACTGTCTATATTGGCTTTCTTCTTGTCTTGAGAGAATTGGACTTCTTTAGAATGCATAAAAAGCAACTTCTCCTTCACCATTGTCAACATCTGGGGGATCTTAAACAATGGCTACATTAGCTCCTTTGAGTTCTCCTTTGAGAATATCATTTGCTCAAAATCTACAGTTCCAAGCTGTGTGGCCAGTTTCTTGTAATAATAGCATTTTGTCCATCTTTTATCCTTATCAGATATTCTACTATTTGAGTATAATGCTACCTCAGGTTGAGGATCATTTGTTGTATCTTCTGCAATAGTTCTCTTTTCTTCAGCTAGGAGAGTAGAAATCAAGTCTTCCAAGCTTTTAGAAGAAAGTTGACTAAGAGTAAAGATTACATTGCTGAATTTTGAAGGCAAACTATTTAGTAAAATAGCTTTAGCATCTTCATTATCTACTACAGCATTGACCTCTGCTAGTTGTTGAAGAAGAGACCTCAAATTGTTCGTGTGGCTTGACATAGTGATTCTGTTAGCCATCTTGAACTTGAATAGTTGAAGCTTTAAACTTTAAAGAGAATTTTACATTAATCGCTGCTGCTCCAAATAGTGCATTCAAATTCTCCAAAATTTCCTTAGATGATTTTGCCAAATCTACATGATGTAACTCTGAATTAGAGATAGCAAGACCAATAACAGCTTTGACTTTATCATCTCTGCTCCGCCATTCCAGTACTTTACTAGCATCTATAGGAAGTGTCTCATTTCCATTAACTATTCCCCATTGATTCTCGTGCATCAATTGCATCTGGATTTTTACTTTGTAAGTGTGAAAGTTGAAACCAAAATATTTATCCAAAGGAATTTCCATTTTCAAAATTTATAGAAAACCCAAATAAAAAAATTGAAAATCTTCAAACCCTAGCACACATTTCAATGACACATTACAAATTGTAAAAAATCTACATAAAAATGTCAGACAACATCCCCTGCAATCCACAACAACAAGCTAGCCAAGATAAAAAATTATAATAGAAGAAATAATCAGAACTTTAAACAACCATGAATCCTTCACGTGCAATGACATGCAAGCAACATGCAAGTTCATGCCAAGTACATGCAACTAACATACATGCACATGCAAATTATTTTGCATGAAAATTCCTACACAATTCTTTGAAAAAAATCTGCCCACACGAAAAAAGTCACCCTGTGATTTAACCTTGAAACCCTCACAAGTTTTTCCCAATGTTCCACGAGGAAGTGTCCCCCCCCCAAAATCTAGCCGTCCCCCCGACCCAGACGTTTTAGAGACTTGGGGACGGCTGAGAAACGTCCCCCCACCGCCGTCGAGACTTGGGAGACTCCGAGGAAACAGCAGGGACTCCTAGACGTCCCCAAGACATTCAGAGACTTGGGGACGGCTAAGATACGTCCCCCCACTGCCGCCGAGACTTGGGAGACTCCGAGGAAATAGCGGGGACTCCTAGACATCCCCGAGACATCTCGGGGACTTCTAGCCGTCCCTAAAGCATCTCGGAGACGCCGAGAAGTCCCCGCGCTGGGATGTGCAAAAAAGCAAATTTAAAAAAAAAAAATTTTACTTTTCTAGAAATGTGAGCCTTGGGCCGAACCCTAAAGGTTTGTGAGACCCTTCTAAAAGCCTCTAAGCTAAACAAAACACTCTCATTCTTCATTTTTTTGCTCACATATGCCATTTGATGTTTAGCAACTCATTGTATCATCTTTATGGTATGATATTATGATTTTTCATTTTTGCATTTTGTACTTATTTTGATATCAATGTATCATGCTACTCATTGTAATCATCTTTATGATATGATATTATGATGTGACATGTCATATTTTTGATATTCATATAATAGAAATCTCAAATTCGACAATTTCATTTGTCAAATTTTAATATTTTATTTACTTTTAGTCTTTTAGTAATAGTATTCAAGTATTTAAAATGTTAGTATTTGCAATTTTACTAATTTGCCAAAGTTTAATTTGAAATGTTATTCTTAAACACCTTTTTATAACTAGTTATTCAAGTACCATATGTATATCAGCACCACCGCCCCACCGCCCCCCCCTCCCCCCCCTCGCCGTCCCCAAACTTAGACCCTCTGTCCCGCCGTCCCCGTCAAGAAACTCCGTGGAACACTGGTTTTTTCACAAGATTCAACTTCGTTTCACATGAACCCCTACTCTAATACCATATTGCAAAAATTAATTGAACATGATATTTTAATATTGTATTTATTAACCAGATAATTACTACAAAGGCGTTCATCTCCTTATATAGAGATTGGAGAAGAAACCACCCAAACGGATAAACATTACATGACTCGCTAAAGCTAAAAAGCGAATCTAGAAAAAAACAGAAAGAAAACACTTGCCACTAAGGTGGCTTTATTACAATTGTAAGCGTTATCTTTTGATAATTAAATATTATTCTAATAGTTTTCAGTGAATTTAAGGTATTTTGTCATCAAGTTCTCAGTCTTTCAAGATCCATGAACAACAACACATCCAAACGCTCTAGGTTTTTAGAGATGAAATTTTTTGAGAGGTAAAGAATTTTGAAAACACATGAAAGGACTCAGCCCTAGGTGCATGCTATAACCATAAAGGGATGAAATCTGTCAGGATGAAAAGGTGACCATGTTCAGCAAAAGCTCATACCTATCACTGTTTTCAGTAGTTTTAAGATTCAGAAAAGTGTCCAAAACACCTAGGGTGTGCCATAAAGGGTTTGGATGAAAATATTCAAAAAACGCCAAAAAAATTAAAACAGCCCTTCAACCTTAGACATGCTCCAGTACATATTTTTGTTAAAATTTCAGAGCAAAAAGGTGACCAAAAACCCTAGGCACATGCTTCTGCAATTGGGTGCCAAATTTCAGAATAGAAAAATGTTCTAGTTATTCCCTAGCGCACCTGGCTGAATCATTTCCAAATTTATGATGAAATTGGGAAAACATTAACAGCAAGGTTTGAAACATTTACTGAAGGTTTTCCGAGTAGATGATCAGCAGGTTTTAAAGTGTTTTTGTGTGATGTGACTGATGTCCCCTCCTTATGATTGCCCTAAACCTTGCCCTGAATCACAAGTTTAATGTAGTTAGGGTTATAACTTACCAATTAAATGCTTTAAGGAAAATGAATCTTGGTTTAGGTCCTGCAATCATGTTAGATAATATTGGAAATATAATTCATATGATCAAAACATATATAATAAATGTCTTATCTATTTAAACCGTGTAAAATACATAACTATTTCAAATCTATATAAACTACACCATATCTATAGTGCATGATGGAAGATTAGCCATAATAGGACTTGAATGAGAAACATGATAGGGCGCCAGAAGTTATCCTCATGCTAAGCCCAAGAGCAGATTTAGCATCCCTCTTGACCCCAAGTGGCAGACACGCGGGCATCCAACATGGAGTGGTGTGCTTAGTGGATAAACTTGTATCTGCCTTCCCTATCCATGCTGCCTTATCCATCCTTCTTATGATTGAGACTCCTTGAATCCATCTCAACAACCAACCCATGTAGAGATCGAAGGGAAAGCAACAATGGGGTGCCCGTAGATTCTCCTATCTAAGCCCAAGGGCGAACATTCACCCCCTTGGCCCACAAGTGGCAGACATGTGGGTATCCAACATGGGGCAGTGTACTTAGAAGGAAATCTAGAATCTGCTACCCCTTCTTGTATTTACCCACTCCTCCACATGGTTGCTTATAGGGAATGAGCAATTTAATGACTAATAGGACTCTAGTTTGACCAGTAATTACATCAATAAACATATCTAGATGCATAAGAGATTAATCATTAATAAACATATCATCATTCACGATAGTCACAATAGTGCATACCACAATACTTGCAAAAATATAAGACTGCTATATTCTATGATGCAAATATATTAACAAATGCTGATTTCTGCCCTTGTCTGCTGAGTGCAGATAATTATGTTTGATCTCCTCCTATTGCCTTCCTGTTTGATCTGATTTCAATATTCAGAAGATATTCCTTTCCTGAGTGCAGATATATTTCTGAATATCATTCGATGATGCCCCTATTTTGGAAGTATGCCTCTTTTTGTATCCCCCTGGTGGGGAAAGACACAACCATTCATTATGTTCTTCCCTTGGTAAGGGACACGTCCTCTTAGACTAATCACTACTCCTTCAAACCAACCGATGCTTCCTTGGTATTAATTGATAAGTCACGTGTCCTTTAGAGATCGCTGTTAGGAAGTGCCGCTAGACAGTTTTAAATGTAACTTAATATATTTTACTCCACACAATTCGCTGACCATATTATTTCCTTTTAACGGGCAATCTTGGTATATTTTATTTTATTGCTTTTTACGAGGGCATGACATTTTGTAGGGAATATCATTTGTCACCATCTTTGCACATCCACAATAAGTTTTCAGCAGTCTTATTGCAAATTTGATCTTCATTTATAGGAGAACTTCTAGTAATGTCTAGACACAGTCAGTTTGTAAGGTGCCATAGGAAAAAGTGTTGCTTGCAGTTTATGGCAGAGTTGCACGTTTGCCTCCTATGGTTAGGGTTTGAAAACTATGTTACACGGGGACGCGTCCCCTGTCCCAAAATGGACTGTCCCCGTCCCTAGCCGTCCCCAGGACGAGGGTACGCAAAGGGAACGTCCCCTTGCCATGCCCGAAACAAGCTAAACAGCAGGAAACGTCCCTATCTGTTTGGAGACAACTAGCTGTCCTCGGGACGGCTGGGGGACGCAAGGAATGTCCCTCATCATCCTGGGGACGGCTAGCTGTCCCCCATGGACTAGGAAGTTTCAACACATAAAAAACTTCTTCAACTTTTTTTGCTGTTTGAACTTTGAGACTTCTGGATACATGTTTGAGACATTTGGATATTGATAGACCATGGTTTTATTGATGTTTGAGACTGCTGTTATAAATTTATAATGCTTTATTGACATTTATTATGCTGTTAAACTACTGCTATCGTGATTTATTTACATATTGATATTGTTGTTATCAATTATATATATATATATATCACTGTCCCCTGTCGTCCTCTAAAAATGGCCCCCTAGGGGACGTCCCGGAAACATGTCCCCTACTGTGTAATGTCCCTTACCCGGACTTGCCCTAATATCCATTTGTTGATTAGGTTTAGGGTTTCTTCCTTCCAAATGAATGTTCTTTTTAATGAAGTAATCTTGGTTTAAAATCTGCATTCACCATATTAACAACATTTCCACATACACATATATCCATTAGCGTTAATATCTAGATATCAAAAATATAAGCGTAATCATAAATGCAATTTTAACAAGCAAGAGGAGTGCCTTGTATGGATCTTGCCCTAAAGCCTTTGTGTTGGGCACGGGAGGTTGCCTCTCACAATCCTCCTTTCCCAACAGCTTAGTCCCTGCATATCCCCATACAAGACAATACCTCAAAGACACTTGCCCTATTAGGACAAGGTGAAGTCCTACGATCCAAGGGCCTACGACCTACCACCCCTATAATAGTGTAGTTTCCTACGGTGGGACCCGAACCTCTTTATGTCTAACCTGTTCCTTGGCCTACGAACATGAGAGGGGGGTTTTTAGGCTATCCACTTGGACTCTACTTCACCTGCCTAAGAGGGTACCAATCACGGAGAAAACAATTTTTATACAATCAGATATATTTGCATTCATCCAAGATCTATTTCATGCCTATAATCAAATATATTTTCATGTATCAATGATTCTTTAAGTTCATTATTCCCTAGAATGATTCTCATTATGATAAGATTAAAGAAAGCATTATATCAATAATCAGATTAGCAATATCTATTTCTTATATTCAAAATATGCTAAATATTATTGCTAAGTGAGTACATCACCTGAGTTGCTATATCTCTCCATGTTTCCTTACTCGCTTCCTTCAACCTTGTACTAAATTGATCATAGGATGAGGACAATTCATAAATATACATAATCTACTTATGTTTATATTAAAGAGTCATCATTACTTATAAGTGTCATTATTGCATAATCATGTATATGTATTTATACATACATATACTTTATATATACATATATATAATTATTCTCTTACTTATATCCATTCATATATATATATATTTATATAATTATTCTTTCCTTATTCATATATATTCTTTATTCATTGCATATTATTCATTATAAAATTTATCTATATCTATGCATATATACTTGCATGCCTATTAAATAATATATATATTAAATGGCTCTATATTCCAATGCGTAACAATAATTGTTGCTGCTGTTCTAAATTGCAAATCCTATTTCTCCATGTTTTTTTCCCCTTCCTTATTTTCCTTCCTTCTATTTATACCATTCAAGGTAGGTGACTCATGGGGGGAATGTATTGTTTGGTGAAAGAGGTGACTTTTCATAAAATACATCCCTTTGTTAGATTTAATTGCTGCCTTTATTATCACAATAATATCATTTTTTAAAATAATATATTATTACTATAATTATGATATTTCAGATTTCCATTTATTTTATTATTTTATTTTGATATTTTATTGAACATATTTTAACATTAAAGTATAATAATAAAACAATTTGCTAATATATTATTATTATTTTATTCTAATGTATTACAATCTTTGATGTGTAATGATTATAATATTTATTTATTATTATTTTTGATACTAAGTTATTTAATACTAGAATGTAATAACAATAATTTGCCTATATATTATTATTATATTTGTTATTTCATATTTTTATATTTTTATATTGATATGATACACATTTATTTTATATTTAATATTAATATTGCTATTTATTTTATTTATTACTTGATTTGTATTTTAGCACTTGGTCTTTATGGTTTTGTTATTTCGGGGACATGACATGCTGTCCCTTCGTCCCCGAAATGCCGTGGAACATAGTTTGAAAACAGTTTTTTTCAAGCAGCTTAGAGGGATTTTCAGGGGTCATCTTTGCTGGAGGCTAGGGTTGCAAGTTCTCAGATTTGACAAAGGTTTCAATTCACCAAGTGTTGCACATCTTCAGAGGCAGTTACGGCTTATAAACATGCTCTTAGGAAAAAAATCTGATTCAAGTTACCAATATGGTTGGGTTGTTAAGGCTTTTAGTTTCTCTTAAGGATCCATCATGGCCAAAATGAGGACTGTATCAAAATCCTTGAAAGCAGCTCACATATTAGCTATTTTTAGCTAATCTTCTAGTTAGAGCACAGAGGACCTATTTTTGGGCAGATTTTAGAGCTTCTATTTTTAGTCAATTTTTATCTAAGTATTGTTTAGATTAGTTCATGCTTTAAAGTGAAGTCTTTCGAGCATTTTCAAATTTTTTTAGTGATTTGCTTTATAGATGTTGTTGATTTTTGGGATAAATTAATTATTATCCTAAATGCTAAAATCAGGTTTTGTAATCTTATAAATGAGTACTTTGAGCATAGTATTTCTTGTAATAGTTGTATTCATAGTTCACAAACTCTATGAGTACTTACTGAGTTGCTGAGTACTTGAAGATTTTTTTATAGGGCAAGCTTTTACAAGTTTAAATCACAATTGTGCAGGAACGATTTTTGGATGAAAACTCGCCGATTTTTTGGTGGGTACTCACCCAAATTTGACAAGTACGTGTGGAAAATCACGAGATAGAAAACATGCGCCAACACAAGAAAAACACAGTTAAAAATGAGGGTAAACTGTAGGTTAAAACTGTTGATAAAATATCAGAATAATATATTACTGAATAATGAGAGATTTTATTAACTAAAGAGCCTTGCTCTTATATAACTTACAAACCCTGAAAATTAGGGAGTAGAAGTTAACTGAAAGAGTTAACTAAACGTAAACTGAAAGATTCTAAAAACAGACTAAGTTAACTACAAGTTAACTTACGACTAACTAAAGACTTAAATAAAGCTAAGATGACCATTAATATTACATTTAATATTTAATACCCTCCCTTAATGGTCATCGTACAAACAAAAACTAAGTCTACCCATATTGTGGTGGTCATCAAAATGCATAGTGTCCAGACGACTCCTGCTCAGTTTGCTCCACTACGTGAGCACTTTGCTAAGATGCTTCCTAGTTGGACTTCTCATCAGCCAACTGCTTTTTGCAATACCTCTATATATGACCAATCTTCCCACAATAATGGCAAGTAAAAGACTTCTTGGAGCCCTCCTCCGAATCACCTCATCCTTTCTGCTGAGTGGACTTGCCTTTGCCAACGTCCTTGGTAGTAAATGCTTGTTCAACACTAGGAGACTTACTGCTACTCCCAAACTGCTTCTTCCACCAATCTTGTTGTAAAAGCTTGTTGCACAACTCATCAAACTTCAAGTCAACATTGGTAGATGTAATGTTGAGCGTTTCAATGAAGTGCTCGTAGGAACGTGGCAAACTCTTCAAAGTGATCACCACCACATCCTCCTCTTCCATCTTACGACCAATGGCCTCCAATTGATCACGAATATTTTTTTATTTTCATCAAGTGCTCCTACAAAGACACTTGGTCATCCATCATAATAGAAAAGAGCATATTCTTCAGAAAGAAAACCCTTCCCTTGTCTGAGGTCTCATGAAGATCTTTCAAATGCTTCCAAATCTCCACAACAAATTTACCAAATGGTATTTCTAGTAACATCTCATCGGCGATAAATAATTTAAGAAGCATGACTATCTCCCTATTACTTCCATCATACTTGTCTTGATCCTTCCCAACAGCAGTGGGATGAACTTCTATGCCAAGAACAAGCTCATCTAGACACCGGTACTCAAAGATGGTAAGCATCCTCTGCTTCCACGTGTTGTAATTCTTTCCATTGAACCTTTGCAAACTTTCCAACATAATATTGGACAAAGACGCCATCCCTCCCGTTTTCCAAAGCATGAAAAACAAGGTAACTCTTTGATTAGTTGGCAAAACACTGGACAATCAGTTGGCACAACTCCCGATTTTTGAAAAAATCATTTGAAAAAGAGGCTTAAAAACTGAAAGATTTTTGTAGAAAAACCCTCAAAAACTCTAAAAGATTTTCGAAATTCTATGTAAATTTTTGAAGAAAAATTTTGAAAGCTCTATACAAAAATTTTACTTTTCCCAAAAATTTTGTCAAAACTGGCTCAAAATCTTTTCAAGCTGCCATTAAATATCAGAAAATCACTGCAGAAAAACTGGCACAAAATTCAAGACAAATCCATCGGCACAGATTTCAAGGCACGAATTTCAATGTACCAAAAAATAGAGGCAACACAAAAAATATCTCCAAAAACCCACAAGGAATCTACTATTCAAAGCGAAAAACGGCAGATTGAAAACAAAGGATTTTTGCAAACCCTAGCCATCGGTCCTTGATGGCAGATAAAAATGGCACCTAGAAAATCAAGTCTGCAGAAGAAAAAAAACATGACAGAGATGGCAAAATTTCAGAGGGTTAAATGTAAACCCTAGCTGCCGCAAAAACGTGAACAAAAAACAGTTCCAGATAGGTCGCAGGAAGTTGAAACAGAGATACGTCGCCTGCCAAAATCCAAAAACCCTTGGCGCGCCCAAATCACAAGTCGCGGAATAGAAAAAGGCATCTCGAACAGAGAAGGAAAAACTCATCGGGTGTCACAGGCAAAGAAAAGGCCTCCACAGTCACGCGTAGAGAGATGACTAAAAACAGACTAAAGCTAAACCAATAGATGCTAAAAACATAACAAGTTAACTTACGACTAACTAAAGACTTAAATAAAGCTAAGATGACCATTAATATTACATTTAATATTTAATAAAAACATGTTTTTCAAACATTTTTTTGCTATAAAACCATGCATTCGCCTAGATTTTCTCTTTGGAGATGTCAATTTTTAATTTAATGTTTTTTTCCATAAAACCATGCACCCCCTATTGTTGAGGTGGGTGACCAAAACCGCATTGCAAACAAGTCCAAAATTTTATTTGTCACAATTCCAATACGCTACTCTATGTCGCTTTCTTCCTTATGGTGGAGGAGTCATTGCGATCTACCAGCAAGGTAGAGCCACAAGCCCAATCTTCTACGCCATGCAGGGAGCCACAATCGAGTGTGGAGATCATACCCTCTACCCCCCAATTTTTCACTAGGTTGGGGAAGAGGAAATTGTAAAACCTTGTAATTTTTTACTTGCCTAGCTATGAAATTTATGATGAATATTTTCAAAGACAATCATGATAAATTCATAGTAGTTATTAATTAGTGGCTAGCTATTGTATCCAGTTCCACTATCCGGCTTCACATGATGATGCGATTTTGTAATCAGTATGTATTCAGGAATCATATTTAATAGAAAACACTTCCTCATGGCTTTTTAGACCCATTTGATACATTTTGTAATTGAATTTTGCAAAAAAAAATGTGTTTATTTAAGAAATTTTATTATTTTTTAAGTTGCCAAGTTTTTGCAAAGTCAAAAATTTTGGGCTTGCCAAGTACTCTCTGAGTTGAGCGAACTATGGTTGTAATTAGAAATAAGTGCTTTAAGCATCCATTCAGATAATCAATGACATCCTTTATCCATTAAGGAATTCAAGTGTAAAATTTGTTTTGCATCGGCACTCATTATCAGACGTTCAACAACCATTTGAGATTAAGAATGATGCATCCAAATATGTACTTAAGGTACTTCCTCACTCAATTTGGTCAGCCAATGCTCACCACAGAGAGAATCACTACCACAGAAAGAAAGTATCCCATATATGACCAAGAGCTTTATACCATTGTCCATGCATGTAAACACTAGATACATTGATAAGTATGAGGTATTTTCCACAACGTGTCAAATTGTGATATTGCTATCAGGATTCAACCCTGTAGTTTTATGAATCAAACTCATTGACCCATGTTTTCATGAGTAGTGGTTCACAAGAATCCATCTCTCATGATGATGAATGGTCCACTTAGCATGCATTGCATCTAGGTGATGCTCACAAAGGTGAAGCACTGGGCCTTCCCAGGAGGTTACCCATCCCATTACTACTCTAGCTCAAGCGCACTTAACCACAGAGTTTTCCCCAGTACTAGATGCATTAGATATTGGGAAAGGAAACCATTATCTCTACAGATCACAAATCTTTCCAGTTCTTGGAAACACAGAGCAAATAGCAGCATCAAAAATGGTCTTCATATCTATAACAATTTCACTTGAACATCCAATGTAAGAAGGTATTTGCCAATCCCATAGCAGTTGATTTCAGTCAACCCCCATGCAGTATGATCTATATGGGCATAGGATTCACACTAAGCAAAAATTGTACCAATCAAGTTGAAACTTTGTGATAAATCTATCAAGCATTGCATAATGGTAAATCAATTCCATATTACTACTAGTAGGATGAACTCTCATATTGTTGTGAGACACATACGTACTGCACAAAGACAGTTGTCAAAAGTTGGTATGAATGAATCACTTTAGAAGGTTGCAAATCATTTTAGAGTTGAAAAGACCCTCATGATATCTAAGTACTTGCTTTGGCTAGTTCTCAGGTAAGATGTTGCAAAATACATTAATCTTGTACTGCATGTGCTATAGTCAAGCAGACCAACAGAAAAAGGAATATGTAGCCCTTTGTTGGTACTGAACAAAATTTGAGAATCATCTTCCATGTCAATGATTGTGTGTGTACTAGTAGATAGATTCTCAAAGACAGCAGTTCTTGCATCATGTAGAACGACTATCTTAGCTCAAAAAACAACTCAAATATTCTATCAAAAATAATCAATTGATTATGGATTGTTAATCATCATCGTATCTGATAAAGATGTAGGATTCTTTAGCATTTTTTGGAAAGCACTTTGGCCAATGATGGACATGTGACTGATCAATTCCACCACATTCCATCCTCAAATTGATGGACAGACAAAAGTGCTAAATAGGATGATCATGCATCTTCTCAGAATATCAAATTCCAAAAAGCATTGCATTTGGGATGAAAGTATGACTTTCAATAAGCATAGTTACAACAAGCCTCTTTGCAGCTTTATTGAGCACAACCCTTTGAGTTTTATTTGGATTTCTAACAATTAGCTTATAGTAAGCCATCGTCCAAAAACTCCTTTAGCCCAAAATGAAATTGATAAAGCAACAAAAAGGATAATTTAATAATTTTTCTTTAACACACAACTACAAAATTTTCTTTGAACAAATATAAAAGATAATAAAAAAAAAACTAGCCACACATAGACATCGTAACTTAATAATTATAAGATGCCCCAAACATTTACTATTATTTCTGATAATTTTACCAACCATAGATTTTATCCAATGTTCCACGGGCATTGGGGACGGGTTTCCGGGATGGGGGGACAAAGGGCCTAAGTTTGGGGACGGCGGGGGGACGGCGGCAAGGGGGTGGCGGGGTGGTGGTCCTGATATAGTTATACATATACTTATAGTACTTGAAAAACTAGTTTTGAAAAGATGTATAACAGTATAACAGTATAAGAATTACATTTCAAATGAAACTGTAGGAAATTTCAAATTAGTAAAATTATAACATAGTAAAATTTGAAATACTAAATCTAAATACGATGATTTCTTGAATGCTAATTGCTAAATAAAATTTGGCAAATGAAATTGTCAAATTGGAGATTATTTGATGTCATATGAGATATCACAAAGTCTATAAAGATGATTACATGATTCATCATTACAATGAGTAGCAAATGCCAAATAGTAAATACAGATACTAATAGCAATAGCATTACAAAAGACAAAATGCCAAAATGTCAAAACTCAAAATGTAGTGAAGGGAGGCCTTACAATGAGTAGCAAATGCCAAATAGTAAATACAGATACTAATAGCAATAGCATTACAAAAGACAAAATGCCAAAATGTCAAAATTCAAAATGTAGTGAAGGGAGGCCTCTAATCATCTACAAATGCAAACTCCTCATCACTGGAACTACTGGACTCCACAAGGTCAAGATCCCTCAAGCTCACACCAACCAGCCCTTCATCTGAAGTGGTAGGATCATCCTCATCAATTTGTGAAGGCTCCTCGGGCTCCACATCCCATCGTGCCACTGGACTCTCCTTGTACCCAAGTGTCTTGCGGTCTATGAGACGCAAAGCACTGTGTACAGCCACAAGCTTCTCTACTCTCTTAGAGGTAAGTCTGTTCCTCTTAAGAGAGTGGATGAAGCTATATGTAGACCAGTTCCTCTCAGCAGTTGAAGAACTGGAAACCTGGGATAGCAGACGAATAGCTAGAGTGGTGGTCAAAGATTTTGTACCATGACAATTCCACCACAAAAGTGGGTCCTCTTGTGCCATAGATTCTATATCCATCTTTGTTGCATCTGAATAGCCTCTAAGAGTGGCAAATTTGGTCCACTCAGTGCGAATTGTGCCAGCATCTCTAGAATCATACATCTTCTCTATGCACCTAAAGAAACCCGCCTTCACCTCATCATCCTGAATCGGTGTCACTCTACCTTGTCTAGCCTTGTACCACTTAGGATTAAAGGCAAAGGAAGCCATACGATTGGCCGAATGTGCTCATTGTAGAATGCTAGAGAGGGGTCCTTCACTCGCACAGCAGCCCTCATCTAGTCAAGCATAGAGTCGATGCACTCATACACCTCTCCAAGGTTAGGTGCATCCCCATCCCCATATCTAATAACCTGGAATACTGGAGAAATGATGGAGACAATGTATTTCGCATCAGTCCAAAACACATCACTCTTCACTATCTCCTTCACCCTTCACCCTTCTCCCTTGCATTGTCTTGGCCTCGGCCCACCTATTCCAATCATTAGTCATAACCATGAGTTGCAATGCCTCTTGCAACTCAATCATTCTCTCCAAGAGAATGAAATATGATGCATATCGGGTCTCCACCGGTTTCAAGAACTCCTTCTTTGCGAAGGTCCTGAAGAGTGCATGTGAAGTGTGGTGGTTGCAGATAAACATCTGCACATCTCTCGCATCGGTGACCACTCCTCTAATCCAATCAATCTTACCCATGTCCTTGAGTGCATTGTTCATGGCATGCACACAACATGGGGTCCACCAAATATGCCTATAGGCTGCCTCAATGAGTTTCCCTGCTGCTCTACACACATGGGCTGCATCTGTGACTACTTGGACCACATTTTGTGGCCCAACCTCCTCAATAGCCTCCCTGAGGACCTGAAACTGAAAATCAGCATCTTTGTGATGCCCTGTACAATCAACTGCTCTAAGGAAGTATGGGCCCTCTGCACATGTGACCATGATGTTGATGAGTGGACGAACACATTTTGTGGCCCAACCTCCTCAATAGCCTCCCTGAGGACCTGAAACTGAAAATCAGCATCTTTGCGATGCCCTGTACAATCAACTGCTCTAAGGAAGTATGGGCCCTCTGCACATGTGACCATGATGTTGATGAGTGGACGATGGCTAATGTTCGTCCACCCATCCATAACTATGCTGCACCCAGATGCCACCCAACATGCCTTCATCTTCTCCATCAAAATATTGATCTTGGAATAGCACTTATCCAAGATCGAAGTCCTCATTTTCGTCTCACCTGGTGGCACATATGATGTTCCTCCCTTCGCCACCATAGCCATCATCTCCCTATAATAAGGAGACCGTGTAACATGAAATGGAATGGCCATTGGCAAAAAGAACTTGCCAATGGATTCATCTATCTCATCTCTCAGCTGCACATTAAACATATCAGCAATGGGGTTACTCTGCGATGTCTGCAACTTGCGTTTCCCTGCAGCTGTCCCCCTAGCGGCACTAGTAGTGGAAGTGGATGGAGATCCAAACATCATTCCTCCCGTCTGTGAAGCATGAGGAGAAGTATGTGGCGGATCATGGATGCGCTGAAGGGCTGCCCTAGCAGACAAAGTAGTAGGGGCTGTAATATTTGTGTCATCTGGAACGCCCCAAAGCTTGTTAAACTCAATTCTATAACGTATATTTTTAGTTTCCTTCAGAAACTTACAAGGCTCCACACCTTTTCCTGTCCAAAAAAGAAAGTGTGCATTCACTCTAGTGATGCTACCAAACCATTCAACCTGACAAATGTTGCACTTCCACTTCCTTGTTCCCCCACCTGTACGTGATGTGCCTTGTATTCTTGAAGCAAACTGTTTGAGAGGAGACTTAGGATCAAAAGGACCCCTAGCATACTCTGCCAACAACTCTGAAGGGCAACCTGTACTAGCTGGTGCACTCGCCATGGAACTAGAATGGGCTGCAGGATCAGCCCCATGGTCATCCCCCTCATTCTCAAGTTCAAAATCTGAATCATGTTCACTATGGGAATGGATTTCCATGTCATCCCCACTCATGCTACTGCTCATTGTGAAAGTGACACTGCATTTCACAAAATTAAAATAAAATCAGCCTACTTTAACAAATTGAAATTAAAATATTAAATAATAAAATTTGATGTTGAATCTTGAGGGCAAAATGATGAAGATGAATGAATCATTCATCATTTTGCCCTCAAGATTCAACATCAAATCTGATTTTGAGATGAATAAGAAAAAAAAAAATTTTAAAACAAGTTTAAACTTTAGTATTAAATAATTTAAATTTTTTAAATAAAAAACTTGATGTTGAATATTGAGGGCAAAATGATGAATGATTCAATCATCTTCATCATTTTGCCCTCAAGATTCAACATCAAATCTGATTTTGAGTCTTTGAGATGAATAAGAAAAAAAAAACAAGTTTAAACTCATAAAATAAAACAAAAACAACAAGAAATCTGAAAAAAACTTCAAAAACCCTACTTTGTGCTTGATAAATCTCTCCAAAATGCAGTAGAATCCTCTTCCTCCTCTTCTTCTTGCTCCTTCTCACTCCTATAACACTTGCAATCACTCTTTTAACTCCTTCAATCAGACTTCTTCAAGTTTTTGAACTGTTTTTCTTCCTCTTCAGCTGGCTGCAAAAAAATCAGTCAATAAAAATGTGAGTGAAATGATAAAGGAACATTGTTTTGTCTTGTTTTGGAGGAAGAGGTGGGGCCCACGCCAAATTAGGGTAACCCCAAAACACTTAAAAATTCAATTTTATTTTTACTTTTTACTTTTTACGCCTCCATGGACGTGGGCTCGATAGGAGACGGCTAGGCATCTCCCCATCTCCCGAGAAACGCCTAGGCGTTTCCCCAAGAGACTTGGAGACTTGGAGACGTCTCCTGAGAGACGCGGAGACGTTTCCCCGTCTCCGGCGGAGCACCGGTGGTGGTGGCGGGACGGCGGGAAATGCCAAGTACCCGTTTCCCCGTCCCCAAAACGTCCCCGTTTCGGAAACTTGCCCAAAAAGGGGGGAAACGCGTCCCCGTGGAACACTGATTTTATCACTTACCATCTGATGATACATCTTTTCTTGAAATCAAAATTACTCAACTACAATTTTTCCTTAATGCTATCCACTAAATATTGACACTGCTCAAAATCCAACATTACTACTATTATTCTCATTGTCTAATTCTTAATCAAGCATGATATTGTTGTGATTAAAAATCATGACAATAATATCGTTAGAAGGGAAGGGGTTCATCACTCTTAACACAATTTACTCAAACCCACACTCCTTACAAAACAAAATTTATTAACAATATTTGTTTTACCCAACAACATTAGACCATCATAGGAATCTTCCTTTACTTAGAGCTCAACATACTGTATTCTAATTTTTAACAATAATTTGGAAGACGTTATATTAATTTTCAACTACTTAGAGATTAATGAAAACCACAACTTAAGTTAACTCATTTTATTTGAAGATTAATCATTTTTCGGGAGATGGGTCTATGGCTCTATCTCTTAAATTTGAGCCTTATAAATGGCTTGAATACTTCAATTAAAATTGATAGACAAGATTGTCCTAATGAAACTATGGTGCTAGTTAAAACAACCCAACCCATACTGCAATGATTCTAAATTGATAATCAACCCTTAACAGTTAGATACTTATTGAAGCAAACCAAATCCTTATTACCCTTTTGATTCAAACTTAAATATTGGACTTGCCATAACAATCTGAGTTAAAAGTTTACAATTGAAAGTACTTATCCCCTTATACATTCCTAAGTACTTACAAATGTTCCTAGTACATCAATATTGACATGTTAAGTTGATATTTGCCTCTAATTTTACCAAAGTTTTTCTTTCTAACCGAAATTTTCTTGTAGTTGAATTATAGAAAATTATGACAGCATAGGAGTTTAAGAAACGAAGGAACCACACATGAAAAAATAAGCTTACTCCAAGGAATTATGCTTGGGAGAAAAAAATAAAGGGAAACAAATTTGACAACTTTGTTTAAATCATCAACAACAACAAGGACATGTACGGATTTTCCTTCTCCCCATCTATGAGACCAATGTTAAGGTAAATGGTTGATACTTTACACTCCATTCAAGTCCAAATAAATTCTCTTAAAATTAAACACATAGGCAAGCACATCAAATTCAAAATGTTATTTTATTTTTAATTAGATTTTTAAGTAACATTCATTAGTGGCAAGAGTGTCTATCTAATTGAGTTGACTTGGGTCTTCACTTAATTAAATAAGGCATCTTGATTCCAATTTAATTTCTTTTCCTTTCAATGTAAGATACTCATGCACATTCAATTTTCTTTCATATTTTCTGTACCTATTATTCACTTCTTATGAGATGCTTTATCTTACTTCTAACCCCTATGCTTAACTACTTTTCTTTGTTAATGATTTTCCTCTTACAATTACTCCTCCTTACAATTTACGTTTACATTCATTCCTAAGTTATAATCTGACTTCTATCGACAATAACTCACTTGGCTAACTGAATTACAACCAACTCATACCCAAGTGACTTGATTTCTTCTTTCAATGGAGATTACAGAGGTACGATAGAAGACACATCAGATTTAACATTCTCTGGATTGCTATTATTTGCAGGTATCACCTATCAAGGGATCGGTCAAATCAAGCAGAGACGGAGATCAACAAATTCAGAGCACACTTGCATTGTAGAAGATCATAAGTAATTTTAAGATCGAGACCATGACAGGCATCGACTTACCCCTGGAACTTTTAGCGGGTATATATGGAAGATGAAACACAATGTAATATCAATTTGGAATCAGCAGAAAGGAATATCTTCTGAGTAGCAAATAAGAGAATCATCTTCAGAAAAGACATTCAAATTCAGACAAGCAATACCTGCAGAATATTAAAAAGAGATCGAACCAAGGAGCAGGAGTACTTATCCAAAAAGGAGCAGCGATCAGCATCCCAAGAAGGAAGCAGTATTAAAGTTAGATCTGTCTAAATCGCAACAGCAGTCTAAAGATATGTATATATTATCTGCAATAATTCTATTTTCTACAAGAATAGCAGTATGAATAATAGAATCAATAATTGTGGTGTGATAATATGAAATGCATATTCTGAATCGTTAATCTATCTATAACCCGGCAAGCAATCATGTGGAGGAGAAGAGAAAAACCAAGGAAGAGAAGCAGATACGAGATCACCATCTAAGTAGACCACCACATGCTGGATGTCCAATGTGCCTGCCACTTGTGGCCAAGAGGGTGAGTGTCCACTCTTGGGCTTAGATAGGGGAATTTCCGGGCACCCTATTGCAATTTCCTTTCCAACCTCTATGATGGTTGATTGTTGGAGAAATCACAAGTCATAAGAGGATGAATAAGAAGATATGAATATGGAGGGCAGATACAAACACCCCACTGGGTAGACTACCCCATGCTGGATGTCCAACGTGCCTGCCACTTGGGGCCAAGAGGGTGAGTGTCTGCTCTTGGGCTTAGTATGGGGTCTGCTTTGGGCCAACCTATCATTCTTCCTCATTCAAACCTATTGTGATTGAATACTGAAAATAAGTATAGATGTAACATGGCTTATCTAATGAGTTATGATGATTTTACCTATTTGTACTCTTTTTATGAATTATATATACATACGCAATATTGCCTAATATGTTTGCAAGACCTAAACCAAGAGTCATCTTGCTTAAAACATTTAATTGGTAAGTTATAACCTTAACTACATTAAACTTGTGATTCTAGGGCAAGATTTAGGGCAATTCCCAAAAGGGGACATTACAGTCGGGGGGCAACACCCTTAGCAGGGTTGAGGCAGTGAACAATCAGTTGTTCCTTCAAAACAAACGAAGGCCTTCAAAACCACATAGATCTTCATGGCACACACCATATTCATAATTTTTTAAAAGGACAAAAACAATGCTTATAAAGCAAAAAAAAAGTGTTTTTGGAGTGTTTTAATCCACGTTTTCAAATGAGGCATGAGTCATGGGCTCAAACTTGTCAAGTACCTGGTGAGTAAGTACTCAGCAACTTGCCGAGTCAGCTAACTATGCCTTGCATAATTTATCTAACTTGTTGTTTTAGTGTTCTTGAATTATCTTTGGTTTACCACTCTTGAGTATTGTTGTTGTTGCATTCTACTAATTGTACATTCATTTCCACACATAACACATTGAATCTGTTTACTGTGTTGTTGCCTATGTCGCCCTTGAGGCCCTAGATTAGTATTGCTAATAGCCACCACTAATAGATTTTTAACATTGCTTTTTGTAAAGACATTGACAATGAATCATTGCTTAGGTATAAGTTATTTGTTCCATTAACATGAAATGGAAAAAAGAGGCCATTCAAGCTAAGCAAAACTGAATGAAATTGGGACTTCTTAAAAGGTGTGATCTCAAGCAACCCAGCCAGTACCTCGAGTAAATCTTACCAAAAAATTTAGAAGGAAAGAGGAAAATGAGATAGGTTTCATATAAAATATTTTGTTGCAAATTCTTAAAGAATCTTTCTCCTGTAATAGAAAATGTTCCACCCCACCAGCCAATTGAGGATAAATATACTTCAGATTAATATGGACAGATAACAATGTAACAGGAATATGCGGGTAGAAGTAAGTCAAGACAAGGAGAACGCACTACCTTAAGACTGGAGACGAGAAGAAAATGACAAAGATTCGTTTGCTGAAATTAATCACCCGTGACTAGGAAAATCTTGTCAAATATAGGTGCTAAAACATAACTTAATACTGTTAACAATGCATTATCTTTGCTCGTTAAAAATGAAGAGCATATACCTTGATACAAGAGAGAAAATATCTAAAATAGTTGTCCTGAGTTTATAGGATATTGTACCTGCCCATCTACTTGGGAACTAGATGGTGATTGGTCAGAGCCAGATTCTGCATTGTCACTTATTTGAAGTTGACTTGTTGGATGAATGTCTGATACAGCCCCTGAATGACAAAGAGGAGCACTCTGATTGCTCCTCGAATCAATTCCTCCTAGAAGCATCAATGTTGAAGGCCCATTTAATGCAGGTAACGATTCTTCAGATGTATTATCTACACTATTCAAATCAAAAGCATTTGAAACATCGGTACCCCTTTGTTCATTTGGTTGTAACCATGCATGCTGTGGCACAGATCCTGTGCACTCAAGTTGCTGCTGAAGACCATTTTGTATCTCCCGGAAGGTATTAGAATATTGAGGCACAGCTGATTTGGCAGTTATATTTGTAGAGCTTTGTTGAAGAAACAGATTGTATGGCACATGGGTTGAAACAAATGGCTGTTCACTGCCATGAACAGTAGAAATTTTGTCACGCTGGAATATGGTAGGATGAGGGTCAACAACTCCCAATCTGGATGATGATGTAATAGTCGACCTATTCAACATGCTACTGCATACATTTTGAGGTTTGACTGAATCATAAGGCTTTCCATTTTCTGAGGTAGTATTGCAAGTGAGAAGGTTGCCACACTGATTTAATGTGGGTTGTTTTGCAGCTGCTGCATTTGTCCCATCATGTATATCAGCTGAATTAGCCAGTTTCTTCAAAAGTTGGACTACAAGATCCTGATTGCTTGTTTGCTCAGAATTATTTGATGCTGCACATGTTTGAAAAGTCAATGTAATCATGACAAGGATACCTAAAACTTTCAATTGAACATAAAGTAGAAGCTATCAGAAGGATTTTCATAAGACTAAGAATAAGCTAAAGTATCTTGCAAGACTTTAAATATCTAAAAAAGAGATTTTAACTGTTGAAGAGCTCGTGATAATGATTGCTTCTCACCACTAGGCAACAACTTTGAGAACATATATACATTATCATTTTAAAAATTTCTTATTGGACTTTTCTGCTACTCAGGATATAACAAAGAATTTGTCATCAGCCCATAAATCCTAACATGAATTATTATATGATATTAAAGAAAGAAATAATATTCAAGGAGATCAGACAAGAATTAACTTGATATGTCATGATTCATCAATTAAACTCTTAAGCATTGTAAAGATCAATATGTAGCACATAGGCCTCAACAGTAATCAGTATATCTTTGGAATTGTATGACTTTGAGTTGTTTGCTATTTTAATCTCTCTTGAATTCATGAACCATTATTAGATCATAACTAGGATCCTCCTAGATACAGCCTCAATGAACAGTGAGTGTCTTTCGAAATTTTGTGAAATTCATAAGAAAACAGTTGGCAAGAGGATTACATCAAGAGATATTAAATGAGAAACTTTACGAGTTGCTCACCTCTATTTTTGTACACTAAAACACTTAGCTTGCTTATTGCTAATTTATAGTGTTTAATGTTGTGTGTCAATCATTCTCTATCTTGGAAGTCAAAAATATGGTAAACACAACATGGAGTTGTTCTAGGCTTCCACCATTCAGAAAGCATAATAAATGTAAATATCAGGTCACAGCAAACAAATTTCTGGTAATACCTGAAGAGCACACAGGAAATACTGAGGAGCTGGGGGAGGGGAATGAATCAGTATTTCAGAACTTTTAAAACTTTAAACCAGATAAATCAGGAATCAGAACATTAAGAACATTTATACACAAGATAAACACCATGAACACCGAGATTACGTGGAAAACCCTTTCGGGTAAAAAAACACAGCAAAGTATTGCTTTTATTATCTCCAAAGGGCTCCAACCCTGTTTACATAGGTGTGCACCCACCCACCAAGAGCACCAACTCTCCTTTGAAGCACCAACTCCGAAAACACCGAAGCACCAACTCCAGTCTTCTGAAACATGAACTTTCAATACCACTGTTCAAGCACTAAAAATCTTTGCACATACACTCAACTTCGTATTCAAATACCTCCATTCTGATCAACACAAAACTGTAGAAATATCAAAACAATGAGAAGCCACAGCAGAATGAATACCTACATTACTCAGGAAACAGCACCTCTGAAACACTTGAATATTGATGACAATCTTTGACTATGCTCAGAAGATAAAGGACAACACTTCAGCTCAGAATCTTAGCTTTCAAAATAAATGGCACACAAACTCAAACCTCCTTTCTTGACCAAACCTTAAGGCATATTAATACTCAAACTGATCAGACTTTTCAAAAACGCATACTTATGAAATCTGCTAAACACTTATGCATCTCCCAAACGTCTTGAAAAGAGAATGACTGAAAATACTTTATGTTCAGAACATGACAACTTTAACACAGCTGTAGAGCATATCTTTTTAAAGACTCTGAAACCAGTCTACCAGCAAAGACAACTCGTCCTTCACTGCTCAGTCCACCACGAACTTCAGCTCACAAACCTCTCAAGATTTTTCAATTCTACACACATGCTAAGAAAAGTATATGCAGTTTTTATTTTCAGACCCACACACTCAGACTTAACACGCCTCCTATGAACTCAGCTTTCAAACAAATTCACGATACAGTTTTTAACATCAAGCCAGACGCAACTATTAAAATCAACACCTCAAGCCATTAATATCATTCAACTTGGTATAAATTGCATTGAACAGAACACACAGGAGTAACTGCAAACAAGCATTAAAGACCACGATATCTGCTACTTCACTTAGCGTACACTCCGCAAAGATAGAGCTTAACAAGCACACTTAATGGAGCCAACACATATAGAAAGGCGTTTCCTAAAGAATATAGTGGAAACGACTTGCTGCCATTGTCTAAGGAAAATGATTCTGCTCAGAAATTAATTCATTCAGCAAACAATAAGGAATTCGTTGTTTTCTGAAGCATGTAGCAGAAAATCAGCCGCCCATAACCTGAATTCATCACACAAAAAAATAGGCATGAAGAAGACTATCTCTCCGTCACAAATAGAATGAAGACACAATTCACACCACAGCAAACACTCAATCTGGAGCTGTCACAAAAGGATAAGATAGGAAATTTAAATAAGTAACCATCAGAAAATAAAGAATGAAGACTCTGCCAACCACCACATTTCAGAGGGAATAAATACGAATGCTATTTCATTTGGCCGCCTGAAGAGGATACGATTTTAATTTAGCTGTAACCGCCCTTAAACATTAAGCCATCCACCTTAAAAGATATTTCTAAAGCCATCTAAAATCAAACCGCCTCACAAAATTAAAGCCGTTGATAACCAAAGAATGCAGAGGATAATTTTAAAATAGCCGCATCAACCAAAACTAAACGACTTCAAACACCAATACTTCGATTTTCATAAAGTCGCCTCCTCTTTTATTGTCCCCTTCTCTTTCCCATCTGTATATAAATGTATTTTACCTCAATCAAACAAAATAAACACACCTCTATTCTTTAAGCATTTACAACCCAATGTTAGGAATCATGTTAATTATTAACCATAATGTGAACCATTAGTATTGAGTAAACCACCATTAGAGGAAATGAGAGTTACGTATTAGTCCATGATAAGGTAGACCAACTGCCTAATAGATGAATAATGTTTTATCATTTCAATGCAATTAACAGAGTTAGTTTATTCGTATTTTTCCTTTAGAATCTATGTATCTTGTTGAGTTCTCCACAATGCTATCAAGCCACCACACAATTCAAAGACACCCAAACCATGAAAAAAAGAAAAGTTTTGAGCACATCTAGTCAAGGCGATGTCTTTTTGAATTTGTCGCAAACATTAGAAGCCAAATACTTGTAAAATATTCAAGTATATATCATTAAATGAGAAGAGAATTATATCACCACTCAGACTATGTCCTAGTATTTTTTTTACACTTCACATTTTTTAATTGAAAAATCATCTTTGCCAAGTTTATATGATTTAATCCTGATTAAATTGCCAAAAAGCTGATTATCACCGATTTGCAATTTTTTCAAGTTGTTTTGAAGACCCACAATTTTTCGGTTACATATGGATTTTCTAGGTTTTTTACATGTATTTCTTTGTCCCTAACATTGGTGTTAAGTACAATAATAAATAAATCATTATAAGATGAAGGTGGTCACATAGGTGTATAACATGGCTTGTAGTGCCAGTTTGATAGCAATTGATCTAGGAAGTGAACTGTTGAGATTACAAGAAAAATCATTTGCAATGGTGTTTAATTCTAGTGTTTCACAAAGCTGGTATGTATGGACCAAGCGCTCCATGATGATCATCAATTGCCTCTTCAAGGTATAGATGGATGTGCTATCCTCCTCACTAACAAGCCTACCTTTAGGTATGGACCCTAGTTACTCAATGCCCTCAATATAAGGAATTGACAAAACTTGTTGAGTTTGAGGTGAAAAATTGACCACTTTTTAAAAAAACAATCTATAAACTATCAAAGAACATATTTTTGTTCATTGTTTTCACTTGAGCTTTTGTCCTTTGGATGTATCAAGTAGATTGCAAACATTTGTAGATGCATCTACCCACAGATCCCCACAAGAGACAAAATCCCTCAACTCTAATGGGGTTTTTTTAACGTTTTTCTTCATCCCTAACATTGGTGGTAAGTACAATAATAAATAAATCATTATAAGATGAGGAAGGACATAAAGGTGTACAATTTGGTGAATATGGCTTGCAATGCCAATTTGATAGCAGTTGATCTAGCAAAGGAAGTGTTGAGAGTACACGAAAAATTCATTTGCAGTGGTGTTCAATTCTAGTGTTTCACAGATCTGGTATGTATGGACCTAACATTCCATGATGATCACCAATTGCCTCTTCAGGGTCAATGGATGTGCTATCCGCCTCATCAACAAGCCTACCTTTAGGTATATACCCTAGTTACTCAATGCCCTCAGTGTTAGGAATTGACAAAACTCATTGAGTTTGAGGGTAAAACTCAACCGTTGTAAAAAAAACAATCTACAAACTATCAAAGAACATCTTTTTATTCATCATTTTCACTCGAGCTTTTGTCTTTTGGGTGGATTGAGTAGATTGCAAACATTTGTAGATGCATCTACCCACAAACTCCCGCAAGAGATGCTACCCCTCGACTCTAATGAGGGCTGCCACCCCAAGACCCCCACTTTGGTTTAGAAAGAAAAGAAAAGAAAAAAATTGTTTTGCGCCCATATTTTCTGCAAATGAAATTTGTAAAATATCCATAAAGATATAATTTATTATTATATGAAACTATGATGTGAATTGAATTCATTTTTTTATCTATATGTGAAGAAAAAACTACTTAACCTTTGTAAATTTCAACAGCTAAAGCATCAATGCCAAATTTCAAGACAGCCTTTAAGCATTTCTACATCCCCTACCAGTCCAATCATCGTTGACAACATGGACAAGAGCCTTGATCTCAATGATTATGATGTGCAGCATTGCACATGTTTGGGATCACATCAGCAAATTGCCTATGGTATGTGATTGCTTACATGCTGGGCAAGGGGCAATTGAAGAAAGGGCAAGGATTTGGATGACTGGGTTTGGATCTGGGTTTAACTGTAATAGTGGGGTATGGAGAATCCTTAAAGACTTGGATTTGGATAAGGGGAAAAAGACTCTTGATGATGGTAAGGTCAGTGACAACATTGACAAGTATTATGGTGAGGACTCAGATTCAAACTTTTTCACAATATCAACTAACATCAAGGAAGATCAGCCAATTGAACTTAACAAGATCAATCCAGATTCTGAATGGATCACAGATTCACAAATGTTAAGGAGGAGCCACTTTTTGACAGCAAAGATCTTAATTTCTTGGGCAAGCCAAGATTGATCCTGAGGAAATTGATTATATTAGGACAGGCTCTACCCCTAGAGCTTTATCATTAAGACATGTAGCACTCTGGTGTAGCATATTTCACAGCAGCAAGTAATTGGCTCACTCCATTTTCTGGTACTTTGTACTTTGTAGGTTAGATTGGAATACTTTTTCAAGTTTCAACTTCGAAGTCTAATTATGTACTTGTAGTATGTTACTATGCATTGTGCAATGTAATCAGCAATCTGAAAATTAATGAAAAAACTATATTCAAAAATTCATGGACTAAACTCTCATTTCCTTCATTCCATCTATCTCTATGCAGTTAAATTGCCTTTAAATAGAAAAAACAGTAGTTTTTTCTTCTTTTTTTGCGTTTCTTGAATTCCCGATTAACTCCCAATTTTCGAAAAAATCTTTATCTGTTTTTTTGCTGAGTTATTCCCAAGAAAGATTTTTGCTACTATGGCCTAAAGCAACAAAGAAAACCCCATGAGACATCAATCCAAGTGAAAAAACAGCAACATAAAGTGCAAAAAATACACCAATATTCCAGTAAAATGGAGAAGAGCACAATTAAATTGTGATTTATGCATCAGGGACCAGCACACCTGCAGACACAAGAAAGCAAGAAAGACCCCATCATATAGCAGGCACACACAATTTACAGCTAGCTATAACAGAGGGATGTTTTGAAGACAATGGCCATTTCCATAGACAATTTTATATTTCTTTAAGCACATATTTCAACTTTGTGCAACAGATACTTACATGCATACTCAGACCATAAGCTTGTTTGCAGACTATTCTCCTCAGACATGAAAATGGAGATAAAACTTAAAAAACTGTCAAACAGCTCCCGTGCAACACAACACAGTCATGACCTAGCAAAGATGTCGTAAACTAAAAGACAAAACACTTTCAGCAAGCTAGGTCAAAAACAACCCTTAAACAACAAGGGTTAGCATCATAAATTCAGTGCTAAAATCAACTGAAAACAGGCTTAGATATATATTCATTTAATTTTTGAGTTTTTAATTCTAAAACTATAGACATCAACTGTAGCATCCATAGAAAAAATTTAAGGGCCTACTATATTCATACCTGAAAATTGAAGCTGCATTTATGCTTAATGGAGAGAAATATATAGATAATTCCCAGTGAGATAAAAAGTAAACTAAATCAACATAAAGTGACAAATTAGCTGGGTTGAAAATTAAGGATGATACAGCTAAAACCTTTATTGTGCTTTAACTGTCAAATAACTAGATTCGTCATCAAGATTCGATAGAGTTCAATTAAAAAGTACTGAGTTAGAATTTTGTTTGATGCTAAAGCTATTTTGGTTGAGAAGACAACTCTTTGGCTTTTAAAATGTTAAACAGAAGTATGTCAGATCATGTTGGCAGCCTAATGGTGCACCAATGGTTATCTGGCAGCCTGATGGTGCACTATGTCACGATAAAATTGAAGGCACAACATGCAGGCAGATCACCTTCCTAGAACACCAGTATGCATCACAACTGGTTGCCAAAATACCTCAATGGACACATGCTCCTCATCATCAAATTCTGTGATCATCTTTTAGTTCCTGAAAAACCTTTGTGGAAACCTCTCAGCTTTTGCATTAAGTGAGATCAAAATCTGAAACTAAAACTTTTGTTAGGTGAGGGTGTCAGAATATTAACACGTCTATATTAGGGATGATGTTGCTTAAAAACAAAGTAGGGTTCCGAGGGTATTGAATGACTATCATTACAGTTAATAAGATTTATGAGTCTGTTAGGTGAATTTAGTGGACCAACTACCAAACAAATGAATAAATATGCACTTGCTCAATGTAAAGTTTCTATTATGTTAGGTGTCATGATCCATATGGATTGAAACAGTCAAATATCTTGATTAGTTGAACAAAATCCAGAAGTTGGAAATTCCAGTTTGGTTCTATCCACAAGACAAAACCACTGCTTTACAACAGGAGTGATTATGAAACCACCGCAGTGGAAACAAAACCACTAGCTGATGACAACCAGCAGTTTCATCATGACACAGGGAACACAGAATTTCAAACAAACCGAGTTTTGGTGCTTCCTATTCCAAATTGGGGTCTTCTGGTGAACAGTAGAGGTCCCAAACATCCATAAGATGCCATCACAATTCTAGTGCAAGCACTCAGAGGAATTCTAGAGTATTGTATGTGTAAAAGCAAGGAGAATTCAACTGTATGAGACTGTGTATACTTGACATTGAAACAACTGGAACAACAATAGGTCATATCCCCTCATTGCACTTGTGTTATTGATAATAATCAATACATAGCTGGGCTTTTACCAATATCAGCTGGTTTTTTCCTCTAAGGGAGGCTTTCCAGGAAAAATTCTGTGTTGTGTGTTGTTTTGCAAATTTTCATGAAGTTTATCAGTTTCTAACACAGCATTCTTCCCTCATTAACTATCATTTGTGATTGAGCAAGTAGAACAGTAGTTTATTTCAGTGATTTCATAGTTTCTACAACTTGTTTAATGAAATTACAGATCAATCCTCTTAGATTTTCAACACAAATAAAAAATATCCACAAATGTTACTGATATTACATTACATCCTCTGGAATGTCCCTGAAGGTACCCACTTTACAAGAAACATAGAGCGAAGTTCTTTTCTTTCAATATTTTTAAATTTGGAGGCACTCTAAGTTCTAACTAAAATCCACAGGACACTAGTATCTCCTGTCTCTTACGGGGAAGAAATTTCCAAAACACTATTTGATTTGATTTGCGTAAGTATATCCAAATGTTTTTCACTCTTGGTCTCGCATTTCAGGCATCTCTGCGAAATGCACTCTGCTTTGGGCTAAATTCAAGTGACTGGTTTTGTTTTTTGCTATCTGAATATGGTTTTGTACTCCCCTAATAGTTTTTACTTTTTTGCTATCTGAATATGGTTTTGTACTACCCTAATAGTTTTTTGCTAGAAGATTTTTCTGGGCCTAGAAGTATTTTGCAAATAGGGAGGCCGATCAACCTTCTGAGTTCATGAGAGGTGAAGTATCGGCCTTTCCTTCATCAAGCACGCCACGCTGAGATGCAGCACTCGTGGGCCGGGAGGTGTATAAATGTTCGTGGGCTTGTTGACGAAGGCAGTCTTCATGCATCTTATCAAGCACGCCACCCTGAGACAGATGGAATGGAGCATCCTGCCATGCTCGTGGTCTAGGAGACAAATGAGTGCTCCTAGGCTTCATCAAGGAGGATGGAGCACCTCCAAGGTGGACTATGGGACGGAGTGGACCTGAGATCATGCCATGTTCGTGGGCCAGGACGCGGAAGAGTGCTCCTGGGTTTGAGGGTCTTCTCAAGTACACCACCCCAAGATGGATGGGCAAGGATCCACCCATGCTCTCGCAAAACAAGGACACCCGTCCTTGATATTGCAGTTTGCAAACATTTCAAGAGAATGGCTATAGGAATATGCCTTGGAATAATCATTAATGATGTTAAGATGCCTTTGAATTCAAATATTGATAATGTTATGAACTATAGATTTAAATATTATAATGGTTTAGCAATGATGTATTGCTCTCAGTATTATAAGATTTTATGTACTAATCTGAATATAACCATAAAGTTGATACTTGTTATTACAACTATCAGTTTTTAGTGATTATTATTGTTTTGCAGGCCTAAAATTAGGAATTTCCCAAAAGGGGACATTACACTTTCTAAAATGTAGAAGCTTCCAAATGGTAAACTCAACAATTGTCTTCCCTTTATCTTATTGACTCTCATATTACCCTGGTTTGTGAATGATTAACATGGAAATGTGAATATGTAGTCAAAAATACAGTTTACAAGGAAGACAGAAGCACAAAGTGCATTGCTATTATCTAAGAGACATTTAAAGGGCAACACATAATCAGAATCTAAATAAATATGATGCAACTTTGATGTTTTTATTTTGACATCCTAAAAGACATAATAGTTTAATCAACATTGGCATACAAAAGTCACAATCATTAAAGTCGGAATGGTCAAGATAGACAATACATGCTATGCCAAGATTGTGAAGCTGGTCCATGCAATGCCTTCAAAGCACACTTTTCTCAATCAAGGACAAGGTAGGTGAGTAAATTGTAAAGCTTCTGGTAGTAACTGACATTGATCCTTTGGATCACATTCCATGATCCATCTCAGGAAGAACCAGAAGCTTTACAATTTATGTAAGGTACTGTAAAATTATCTTGTCTTTGAGGTAGGTAAGAGACAAATAAGCTAGAAATCCTGTAACAGAAAATATATAATATGTTAGTAACTTGATTGTGTTAAATACAGCCAACTTCAGCTTTGAGCTGTTTCAAAGTCATGAAATCAATCAGGGAGAGATTACACATTTAACATTTTAAGTAAAGGAAGCCAATAACTAACTCATTATCTGTCCACAACAGATTTGTTGACAATCTGTACATATGGTTGATACAAACTAGTCAGCATGTTAAATTCTCAAATATTTTCAAATGTCTCATCACAACTTCAATATTGATTGCTGCTTTTATTTTCCAATATTTCCTCAATCACAAAGCTAACAGTTATGAACAGTTCTATCAAGATCAAAGTTTTGTCTTTCCTTTCCTTCTTCATTGAAAAATTTGTATGTAAAAACAAGCAAAAATGATGTTCTTTACTTTTGCCTCACAATGAAAAATAGAAGCAGACTAAGAGATTTACTTTGTAACTGAGATATAACCCTCAGCAGGGTTATAATAAGAGATCCGGTGGAATGCTCATCATTCAAACATGCTCCAGCAATACTGGAATCAGGATGGGATTTCCTCCGTCGCCTGTTATGACCAGCTAGCCGCCTTCTACAGCTTCTCTTCCCTTCATCAAACTCTTCAAGAAGATGAAACCTGCTCAAGATTTAATGATAACAAGCTGTTCAGAAATTAGTGCAAATTAGGTCACTCAATCTTAAATGTTGCCATTCAAACTGCATTAAGGAAGAGTTTGTTACACCTTATCTCAATTATTGTGTGTGAAGAAAAGATAGTTTGTTTCTTTTAGATTCTTCTTATACCTTCAGAAATCCTAGCAAGTTGGCAGTTTAGGTGACCAACTTGGTTTGCATGACTCTTACAAAATATTTTAAAATCATCTCAGAAATTTATTTGTTCAGCTATTTGATGCCAGGAATATGGCTCATATCGAGTTTTATTTTTAGATTGTACCTGTAACAAAAGTGAAATCACTCAAATAACCCACGATTAGCCCCAAGTAGTCATGACCCACCACATTTACTGTGCTATTTCCCAAGTTTTCCGGATTTTTTATGTGTATCTTTTTTCGCTTATTTTTACAGTTAATGGAAAAAAATACAGAGTGAAGGCAGATTTAGCATTTTTTGTATAGGATTAGGGCATATTAAATGTTCTTTAAGTTATACTTTAAATAAATCTCTTTCAGAATATCAATATTTGACAGGAAATAACCAAAAAAATAAATCTATGTCTATAATTAGTACATTGTTATTTACTTCCCAAGTTTTTGCCAAATTTTTCCTGTTTTACACCTAGGAAATTGAATTGCATTTATACTTTTGTGATGCAATGTCAATACCATGTAAATGGAATGCACCCATGCATGTAACTATAAAATATTTCTCCTGTAGTAGATGTCGGATATGGCATAAGTAATTAAGAGCATATGACATATACCATGGGCATGGTTTTTAAACATAGAACAACCCACAAAGAACAATAAAAGGACTATTAGCATTTCCAAAGCTATTGTGCCCAAAAAGAACTACTACAATAAAGAATCTCTCCATTAAAAGCTGAAAGAGATATCCACCACTCAGCACATAGCTGTAATCCTGATCTAAAATCGATGCTTGCATCCCAAAGACTTTCTCTAAAATGGGCTTGTTGTCTCTTCTTAAATGCTGTACATAATTCTTAGAAACTCCCTCCCTTTATAAGTTTCCTTGAATAATATTTTGTCACCTTTACTTTACCCATACATGATACAGACGTGTGCACAACATGTGCAGTTGTGGCAATCCTCCCTCCATCACTCCCTCCCTCCCTTCCTCCCTCCTTTGTAACCTTTTCCCCATACATGATACAGATGTGTGCACAACATGTACAGTTGTGGCAATCCTCTCTCTCCCTCCCTCTCTTAAATGCTGTACATATTTCTTCAGTTGTGGCAATCCTCTCACTCCCTCCCTCTCTCTCTCTCTCTCTCCATGGTCTTCATCTTCTACCCTTATTATCACCCTTAGGCATCTCTCAATCAATGCACTAGATGTAGTCTCCTTAAAGGTTCCTATGTCTTATCTTCATCGATCTTCATATCTGGGGAGTGCTTTAATGTTAGTGTTCTTTATCAGATCTGGCACTGCAACCACTTAAAATGCAGTAGCTGCAGAATTTTGCATTGATTTTTATACATTTTGGAGAATTGTTTTTGATAACAAATGCCTCATCTTGTAGTTTAGATTTCTCCTACTAAAAGTGTAGGACAATTAGAAATTACTCTTCAAAATCTTTCCAGAAAGTGGTTGTATTACCAAAATTGAGTGAAACTTAGCAATCTTTCAAACCTGAGAAATTGACCTTCCTACTAATTTAGTGCTTTTTTCCAATCACGACAAAGAGCAAAAAAATATTCATATCTTGCAATATTGATAAGCAAATCAATTATCATTTTTTGCATTGCGATGATTATTTTAAGATCTACTTGCCCAGAGATTATGTTTTCAGATAGTTGTCTACGAAAACCTTCATGGATCATCTTTCTTAATTGAAGATTTATTCCTAAAAGGGCTACAAAAGCTACAAGGAAATTCTCATAGGAATCAACCAGAATATGCACTCTTAAGAAGATCCTTGCCACCCATACTGATGCTCTTGAACACATATAAGCCAGTCATACTAAGAACCAGACCAGACTAGTGCAAGAAATAACAAGAGTGGTTTGGATTATAAAAAACAAAATCAATCAACAACCATGTGGCATCTCCAAAATGGTTACCCTATCAACTTGGCTCTACCTCCACAACCACATTTATCATACAACTGTTCTGTGTTATTCATTTTCTACTTTTATATTTGTATGTGTGTATAAATCAAACTTACTCTATTATTTCACACCCCCATATCCTGATTATGAAAATGGTATCCTCATCCCCATACCCATGTCTACTAGCGAATATGCCTTTAGGCTATATAGTTCCAAAAATAAAGAATAGAAATGGCAATGAAAAAATTTATTTAATTGTTGGAATGGATGGATTAAAAATGAACAAGCACACTGAACAAATCAATGTATTTTGTGTTACATTATTATAGTCTGCAAAGAATTTGCATGTTACTTGTAGAATTGAAGTTCAGAAAAGGCCTTCGATGAAGTAACTCAATCCTTCAAAGGAACTATTATTGGATAGTTAAATTCTATAATCTTCCACCCATACTAAGAAAAGGAACTTTTGGAGCAGCTAGAAATTCAGATTGGAAATTTTATTTTGAATGCAGAAGCTACAGAAAACAAAGAATTATCTACATATGCTAGGATGTGTATAGGTTTAATCTCTTGCAACCCAACCCCAAGGCTATTCAGATCCTATCTTCCTCTTGACCATGGAGGTAGGAAAGAGACTATGAATATCATCCATTCAATTGTTGCACGTGTAGAGTAATCAGTCATCTATAATAGAATGCCCTATCAAGAGACTTGGGAAATCTCATACCTTCAGGTTGTCAAAAGGTTCCCCAAGGAGCTTCAAATTAAATCTAAAATAATCCAAACATGCCGCCAAAAAGTATCAAATATTCACTTGGGATGTCAATCCCAACACCAAAGATTCTTGAGTGAAGTAAGGTAGGTCTTTTAAACAAGGTCAACAAAATCAAAGACAATGTGAGAATTTATTGGTGGCCTTGGAGATTGATATCTAATCAATGAGCGTAGCACTTTAGGAAACAACAAAAGGGCTAAAACATGCTCGTGAGCTAGTTATCACAATAACATTACTAACAACACAACCAAAAGTAAGATAAAGAACTTTTGAAGTTGGTGACCTTGTTTTAAACTTGATTACACCCACAACAAAGAAGGAAATAAGCCTAGACAAGGTGTAGTTCATGTCTCATCAAACACAACTTGGGCCCTCGCACTTTATTGCTTACAAACCAACAAATGTTGTGTCTTCATCAAGCCAACTAATGGTCAATTCCTAAAGAAGTTCTATGCTTAGAACATGTATCATATATTTCTTATCACTTCATCTTATTGCATATTACCATTTTATGCATTAACACCCTTTGCTTTGTTTGTAACTGATCATTGCATCTCATCTAGCTTACTGTTGCATTTCATCTTGCCTAATCTAGCACCTCATTTAGCTTGTTGCAAATGTTGTCATTGATGTCAAGAAGGAATTTTTTGTTTGAGATTGTTGCAAAGATTGCCATTGATGTCAAAGCGAATAAACGAAATAGTTGATCAAGAATGCAAGCCAACCCCCCCTTTATGTTGGCATAAAAGCAAGACAAACTTAAATTGATCAAGGCTGGCCACCTTTATAGAGAAATCAAATTTAAATCCATGCCTATATGTGGCCGATCCTCTTTACAAACTCAATTATTATTTAATTCTTGCCGACCACACATGTTAAAAAGACACATAAATGTTGATCACCCAAATTCATGTATTAATAGAGGTGAAGTGATTAAAGTTAATGTGAGTTATGGTGGGGGCGGGGGGCCTAGCTCGATTGGCTAAAAACATCCTGTTGCAGGCAAGAGGTCACGAGGTCTAGTCTCCCCCCAAACCCGTGGTACCGAAGGGCGTGTCGCGCCAGCGCCACCGGTCACGTGAAAAAGTTTATCAGGCGCACTGCAGTTTATAGGGGGACGGATAACCGACCGATTCCTGCAGTCTAATAAAAAAAAAAAAATGTGAGTTATGGTGCAGCAATTAAAAAATGTGAAGACAGCGAATTTATTTAAGGAAGAGCAGCGATTATCTTATGATGGAGAGTAGCGATCATCATTAAGAAATTAAAGTAATTTAAAGAAGCAATGATTATTACCAATAGGCAGCAAGTATGTTTGAAAGGGGCGGCAATTCATTAATTCATAAAGGCAGAGATTCTTTTTCATGAAGGACAGCAATTAGCAATTAGTTTAAAAAGCAGCAATCTTTCCTTAACAAAAGGACAAGTCCATTTTAAGGGATGTCTCCCTTCATGTCAAGGCATAAGAATATAAATGTTAAGAGAAATTGGAGAGATAGCAAGCAAATAAGAGAGAGATATATGAAGATTAAATAAGAGGAAGGAAGAAGTGTGTGAGGATTAAAGATAAATATCATATCTACACCTACAGATCTGCATATGGAAATATAAGAAGATCATTGTAAAAGGTAAAAATGCAAAATTAAGAGAAGAGTTTATAGCAGGTTTGTGAGAAGGTTCATGCAGATATAAAGAAGTTTATGCAAAAATTGAAGATGGGTTTATGACAGATCTATAGAGAAGAGTGTTGTTTTTTTATGATCAGATAAATCAAACAGAAAGTAATCAGAAAATGCAACACATGAGACAATGAACACCACAAGATACCTTGGGAAAACCCTCCAACCTGAGGGAGAAAGAAAAACCAGTGTTCCACGGAGTTTTAGGGACGGGGACGGGGACCGGGGGACGGCAGGGGACGCGTTTCCGAGATGGGAGACGGGGGGCCTAAGTTTGGGGATGGCAAGGGGAAGACGGCAAGGGGGTGGCACTGAAATACATATAGTACTTGAAAAGTTAGTTATAAAAAGATGTATAACAATATAATTATATAACTATAGAAGCCTAATAAATAAGTAAAGTTAACACATGAAAACAAAACTTAAAAGTTGAAACACAATAACACATTGCAATGATATATCATTTCATTGAACTAGTGAACCACTGAACATTGAAAATCAAAATGAAAATATAGACATTGGAAAATGCAACAAGAACTAGATGTTTCATAATCATGATTCATGAATCATAATTACAATCAAGTATCACTGTATCATCAATGTTCAAACTTCAAACTTCAAAAACAGAGTATGAAATAGTAAATACTAATAGTAAATGGCTCCATGCTAATGGCCTGATGCCTTTGGAAGTCTCCTAGAAGTTTCCCTGGAGTCTCCCAAAAGTTTCCTTGGAGTTTCCTTGGGTGGAGGGGACGTCTAAAAGTCTCCTAAAAGTTTCCCAGAAGTCTCCCAGAAGTCTCCCAGAAGTTTCCCTTGAGTCTCCCATGCAAAAACGTCTCCCTCCAGTAGGAGACTTCGGGGGGGCGGCGGGAAACAGGGGGACGACGAAGGGACGTCTCGAAAATGGGTGGTTTTTCCAGGGGGACGCGTCCCCATGGAACACTGAGAAAAACCCTCCAACCTTTGGGAGAAAAACCCAGCCAATATATCCCTTATATATTGATTAAATAAGAGCAGAAATCTGCTTACAACTCAAGCATAACACAATGCCGATTTTGATACAATGAATATTCGCACCTCTCCTAGATGCATAAACAAATGAATATGTTTCTCCTTGAAATCGATCTGCTACACACATCTGAACTTCTTCTTTCCTTGATACGAATTATCCTCCAATGAACTTGATAACTTGCTTGATTTAAAATGAATGAACAGCACCTTGTACTTATACATGAAACCATAGATGCAACACTCGCCAAAAACTCAGCGAGTTTCGAAAAACACGCGAGTTTTTTTGGCTGGCGAGTTTTCCAAGCATTTGTACGCCAAAAAACTCGTCGTACATTCTGGAAAAACTCGCCATACTTTTGGCGAGTTTTTCCAAAATGTACGGCGAGTGTTCTGGAAAAACCTGCATTGTTGCCGGAGAGAGGTGTTAAAGGTTGGAGTAAATTGATAGAAAGAAGCAATTTTGAAGAAACAACATAAAAACAATAAAAATGTTGCATTTTCAAAGTAGTTTAAACACATCACTTTTCAAGGAAAAATGCTTCAAAAATGAAGAATCTGAAGGCCACCCAAGAAGAAAAATGTGCTTGGCGGCGGGGGTGCTGCCCCGGGACCCTGCAAGGGGCGTTGCCCCTTGACCCCACTAGGGGCTGCCGCCCCCAGACCCCCACTTTCAAATTTAAAAACAAAAGAAGAACTTGGTGGGGGAATCGCGCCAACAAAAAGTGATATTTTTATACCCCCTCTACATAAAGAATGCAACTTAGAATGTATTGATCTTTCACCACCATTGTCACATGCATCTACAAATCTTATTCCTATAGATGAACAAGAACATATCATTGATGAATTTTTAGGACAATGGATTTTTGAAAATGATGCGATTTTGTATCTAATTTTCTTTCAAATCAATCAAATGTAACTATACTCAGCTTGTTTCTTCTATGTACTCATTTTATTGACTCATTGGATGCATCTTATCATTGAATTTTGCAAAAAAAAATGTGTTTTTAATGAAGCTTAATCAATTTTTTAAGTTGCCGAGTTTTTGCCGAGTTTTTTCCGTATCGTATTTTCCGGGCTTGGCGAGTTTTTAAAATTGGCGAGTTTTTCAACTATGCATGAAACAATGAAGAGGTGCAACTTTAGAGACCAAGAAGTCGGCCTCAACAAAAAAACGTGCCTTCATAAATAGATCGCGCCTCTTTGCAAGGTCGGCCTCATTTAATAAATAAATATTATTTATTAATTATTAAATCAAAATCATATTAATTATGAAGCGCCCCTTCATAAGGAAAGATCGCTATATAAATTAAATAGCCATGAGGCTACGATTTAATTTATATTTTCCAGGAAGTAATTCAATATAAGTTGTATACATCAACAAAGAGTATTAGTAGATTTGAAGAAAAGAACTTGCTAATTTGAATGTGATTGTTCATCATCCATTAAAGAGGACATTCACAAGAAGATAGTGATCCTATTGCATAGATGGTTGGTGCCTTAACAAGAGATTGGTGTCTCTTACTACGTTGGTGCTTAGTTGCGGGGATTGGTGTCCCCAATGGGTTGGTACCTACAAATTCTACAAGTGGGGATTGGTGTCTCCAGTGGGTTGGTGCTCACAAATTGGTGTCTCTTGTAGGTTGGTGACTACAAAGATTGTAAAGAGATTTTAATATCAAGCAATATTTTGTCGTGGTTTTCTCCCACAAGGGTTTCCACATAAATCTTGTGTTCTTGTTTGTGTGGATCTTGAGTATTTTGGATCATTTCTTTTGTGGTTGTTAAGTTTTGAAAAAGTAGAAGTTTTGTCTTATACTAATCACCCCCTCCCCCTCTCAGTATAAGCATGTGTTCTTCATAGTTTAATCTTGCACTTCACTTTGCACATCACACATGTTGTAATGTCCCCAGCAAAGCGCTAACTCAAATCCCAATTATTTTTTTGCAATCAACTCAATTCTACTCTTTCTAATCACCTGTTCCCAAAAAGGGCAAGGTGAGAGCTTACAGAGCAAGAATGAGGACAAAGGAAAATTAATTAAAAAGAGCTGGTAGAAAGTCGACCAGCTTACAGTTTATAACAATCATAGAATTGGTCTAGCCCAATTGGTTGATATTGAGTGCAAACAAAGTTGCATCAATGCCAAAATGGTGGATTAACTCACCTGATTCTGATTCATGTCATGCAAGGTGGAGAATGATAGAAAATAAAATGGAATCTGACAGTACTATCGTCCAGGATCTAATACAATGAAAATATTCAACAAAGAAAGAATTCAGTGATATTCCTTCCAGATTATTACAATAAGGAATGACTTTCATTTACAATCATATTTGAATCAGTTTCAGATACATTTCATCATACTAAAAATGAGCATTTCGTCAAGCATTTGTCATGAAATTGAAAAACATGAAATAATTACCCAAAAAGAAGTTGAAGGATGAACAAGTGTTGTAGCTGAAACAATCAACTAATAAACCACTGTTATTTCCAACCCAAACTGCTAATTTATTAATTTTTCCACAAGCTGGTCTTTCACATTAAAAATCAGAAATTTGTAACCTTTATCCTTTGAGACCACTTTAAAACTTCCAATGATCATATAGCTGTCCAGTAGACTATACTGTCGCATTTTCAGACTGTTGCAGCACTTTTAAATAACAATAAATCATCAAACATTCCTTAGTAGATAGGTACAACACTTCCCACATGAGGTAGAACTCCTACAAGAGCACTCAACCACTTAAAGTTCAATGATAGATTTGCATTGCAAAAGCATTATATATATAATCATTTCACACAACACAAACCATTACACATAAAATCAGATTCACACACCACATTTATTTTGGTAATTACTAATATATATAATCATACTAAACATTCAATCCACACAAACCCCAGAAATCTTTGCAAACCCAAAAAAACTGAAAACCGCATACCAAAAACCAAATACCCACTAAATATGAAACTCAATCTGCAACTATTAGCATAATGGTGATTCTAGAGTAAAACCACACATCCAACTAGGAGGGTTTTCAACCCAAAACTGGATTTACCAAAGGGTTTTCATCCTTACGTAAATAGAAAAACAAAAGTTCATTCTCCAAGCAAATAATGAAAAATTCAACAATAACCCTTCTTTTGAAGACCCAACTTCCTTTTATAACCATTTTAGAGTTATTTTGAAAAGAGCATTTTTTGCTTTTTCATTGATTTTTTGAAAAAAAAATACTTTTTACTTTTTCATTGTTTTTTTTTTCGAAAAAGCATTTTTCCTTAAAATAACATAAAGTGTCCTTACAACCACTTTTCAACAACTTGAACCTAGCAAAACTTTATCTACACACTTAAAACACCTTTTTTAAAAATAAAACATAAGTTGTCAATTAGAAATTTAGAATATTAATCAAAGGGTATTTAAGTTATTTTCCCTTTACCAACACCCAATAGCCAATGGTAAAACTTAGGAAAATAGGGTCACCAACACCTTACGCTCAAGAAGGGGACATTACACATGCATGCTTAATTCATTGTCTCTTTTGCTGCTTAGTCTTACATCTTCAACCACTTAACTCTCCCCACAATCCACCTACCTTGATTCAATCGAGCTTTGTTTCCCTTATCCTAACCACCACTCTTACATCATGATGTTTGCCTTATCTTTTCTTGGATCTCATAAGCGCAAGAGTGTCCCTTTTCCTTCCAAAGTCGGTCATATTCTTATAACCCCGGTAATGTTTTTTCTTCCAGTAATCCTTTGTTTCCCTTACCCTAACCACCACTCCTACATGTTGTTGTTTGCCTTATCTTTTCTTGGATCTCATAAAGCGCAAGAATGTCCCTTTGCCTTCCAAAGTCCATCATATTCTTATAACCCCAATAATGCTTTTTTCCGATGTGCCTATAATTTATTTTCATTCGTTATCTAAAAATCTCATCTACAAGGTTTGATTGTTAACAATCTAATGTATGTGTTTGAGGCCAAAAGCATAGGCATTAATCATTTTCATATATACAAATCCCCTCAATGAAATCTTGTACAATGTGCAATATCTATAGATTTTGCCTAGGGTTGGTTAAGTTTGGTTTTTGGTTTAGATGGATCTCAAGGAGCTTCCCTACATAATTTGAAGGGAGGATTTACCTAACACGCCATTCCATTTTGTGTTGTCTTGCAAATGACAAAATAAAACCCTAACACATGAAAAGAGGTTTTGTACAAAAGCAATGCTTTTATCACTACATGAAACAATGCTTTTGTCATGAATATTAAATGCAACAAAAGATGACATACCAAGGAACACATGTTACCTCTTTCGAAGCATCCACTTGGAGAAGCCCAAAAGTCACTCATTTGTCCACTTCACTTGTATTTTACCATCCCATTTTAGGCATCCACATGTGGGGAAAACATAATTAAATATTCATGTCCACAAGTCACCTTTACCGCTACTAGTGGAACCCATCACCCCTTATGAATGTATTACAAACAATGGTGAGAAAAAATATTACAAAATATTTTCCCAATAAACCCTAAGTGCCTAGGGACACTTTCCAAGGATGTTGGAACCATGACATTAGATTTACAAGGTCGATGGCACCTTAATCGTAACATTGAAAGATAAGACAATATAACAATCTGACAACTGTATCCAATGCAAGTTTAACCCCTTAGGCTATCAATGGGTTGAAGGCTAACGAACTACACATATGACCCTTTATATAGCTCATAATTATATCATTGCTGAAAATGCAAGATGAAGGCAAGTAAGCATGAATAACAAGATAGTCAATTGGTAAGGCTCATAAACAATATTCTCCCTGTTTAAACTATTAAACCATGAACTGCAAATATACTAAAACTAGTTCTAACTAATGGTGAAGGATTTGTTTATTTAAAAGAGTGTGATTGAAAATTTCCTAGACTGCCTATCTAAGGGGTTACAAAGTTACAGTTCACAGAAAGGAAAAAACCAATGAATAGAAGCATAGAGGAATCGATCTAAGCATAAAATACATCAAGAATAGATATCAAATACAGAACATATTTAATCATCCAATTTCATATTGCATAAATCCACATATAATGATTGTCTGGCGAACTTCGGCGTCATTCAACCTGATTCGGTCTTAATTGACTCCAATACAGAACGATGGTCAAGCCTAGAGGGCATAGTTGACAGTGATGTTGACAAGGCATAAGGACTGCCCTCGTGACTTGCCAAGTTTTCAAAGCTGGCGGTTCGGTACCATCTCCAGGCTAGCTTGGCATGGGAATGGGATTTGGAAAGTCCGGAAGCGATCCGAGGGAATCCTCGTGCTTAACACCAACAGGAAGGTAGACGTGACAAATGAAGGGGCAACACAGAAGAGTGTCGGGTCTACCCTTTTGCATGGGTAAGGAAAAACGATGTCCTTGGGACAACCTCTTGGCTTAGTTAAGGTTAACAAGGTGTTGGGTGTGTTGTAGAAGATTGAGGAGGGGTTCGGTGCGAAGGTGTGGCGAAAATGGTGCATCGTTTTGGAATGAGTTGTGCTTGCTGGGACGAATCGGTCCTGGAGCAATGTTGAAGGCTCTTCATATGTCACCGGTCTCATATCTTGGAAGCAATCTGCACGATAGTGGGTGGATGCCTGGGCAAGGGGGAGCATAAGTGTGATGGATAGATCTATGAGGTAGTATTATGCTTGATTGTGGACATTGCCGGTTTGAAGGAGAAGACCGTGGAGCTGGTGAACAGGTTCATCTCCACAACGAATGCCACAACGGTGGCCAATGCAATATTGGGCTAGGGAAGGACGGTTTGGTGAGCCACCTTCGCTTGTTCTTTGACAGTTCGAACTATGAGACAGAGGAAGAAGGGGAGTCGGACGAAGATACAAGAGACGATGGGGACTCTGCCAAGCACCAGCGTAGGGAGGCAAGACAGGCTCACATGGACACCGCTTGGGAGGTGTTTTGAGCGGGAGTGATCAACAACAATTTTGGGCCGGTTTCAAGGCTCTTGAATGCGGATGGCAAATGGCTCTCTGCTGCGAGCATCTCTCGGGTTATTCAATTGGGCAAGAATTTGGCAACAATATATAGATACATTATGATGTAAGAATCTCATGGAGACCCGCTGGGGGCACTCCCTCAACTATGTTCAATCGTTGTAAACGGGAGCTATCCCCTTTGATAGCACTCATCTATAAAAATAAAATAAAATAAAATAAATCCACATATAATGAAGAAATGATCATTACAAGGCTTGCAATGTTTTAAAAATGATGTTACATTTATCAAATCTACCTTACATTCATATCAAAAATGTGATAAGAGGAAACCTTAATAAAATGTTATAGATTCCCCTGAAAGTACACAAATAATCCTAGAGACATTCAATATCTGACACCCATTACAATTTTTTGACCTATAGATGCTTCAATAACCCATTGACCTCCCAAAACTAGACATTCAATGATTGAAACCATAAAACTCGCAGAACACTTACAAAAATCCATTGGAAACAATAATGATCAACCCTTTGAATGGTAAACCTGCATATACATCACTTGCCAAATCTCACACCTAGATACACTCGATTAAATGAGGGATCACAACAATGGGGAAATGAACATAGCCACATGAAAATCTTATGAGATTAACAGTTGAGAAGAAACCCTGCCTAAAAAGGATGATCTGGATCATGCAAGTACAACCTAGTAAATGAAGATCCAATAACCACATTCATGGCGTTTGGTGGGTAGATGCAACATACAGGGGACTAATGGTGTGTTCAAGTATCCTTTGGCATCCTTTTCTACATTTAAAACTTGATAGACCTCACCCCTTTTGCTACTAGTCAGAGATCTTGGCCTATAGGAATCTTATCACACAATCACAGAGTTCACGAACTCGAAACTATGCAACATTTGAAACCTACCCACTTTCTCACTTTCTTTCTTCTTTTGTTGCAATCTCATGACTTGGCAAACCATGTCACACTTTCACACCTTTAGACAACTAAGAACTTGTCATATTTTCACACAATTTGTGAACTCGCGAGCAATGCAACATTCAGAACTAGGCCCCTTTGTTCTTTTCTTCAATTCATTCTTCTTGTCACAATGTTTTCGCTTTGGCAAACCATGTCTCACTTTCACAAACAAACAAACCTTGCAATATGAAGAACCTAGCAACCTATTTGAACTTGTCAGAGGTTTAGGGAGTTCACAAACCTTGGAATTTCCCGACAACAATACATAACCAATTTTTCATCTTTTTCTAATCAACACCTTTGCAACTTTTGAATTTCATTGAGGCTTTATGAGGTTCGCAAAACAAGGAAAACCACGACACACTAATTCATTTATTTAGACCTTTAGACGATGCATGCCAACATGAAAGGAGGCGTGAGGAAGAATACACGAAACAAATGGACGTGGGGAGGGTGCTAGAATTACAAGTACAAGGGCAAATAGTGGAAAAAAATGGGGATTAGTGGGATCGGGATGCCAAAGGTAACTCAAACCTCAAGACCTAGTTGCCTGGTCCAAGGTACTCCTAGTGACCTACGATCCAAGAGGGATAAGAATGATGAAAGATGTGAAGGGTAGGTGTTGGGATTCTGTGGGAAACTAAAACCCTGGACTTGGTCCATAGTTTCCAAGTCTACCTAAAAGCCCACAAACCTAGAAAACATAAAGGCTTGGGATAACTCACAAATACTTAAGATTTTTCAATGAACACTTGATTCCCTCAACCCATCGAGATCTAATAAGGGACATCACGAGGCACAGTTGGGCAAAATTGGCAGGGATTTAGTTAAATTTTACAATTTTTTGATGGTGTCCCAACGGTCCCATTTTTGTGAGATAGTAACCCACATATGTATTTACAAGTGTGCACTCACATTCATATCTTAAGCATCCATCTAAAAAAATAGTTTAGGTTTTGGATGAACCCTGTTTATGTGCATTTAATATATATGATATCAAGAGGCTGCTGCATTGAGGAACTTGATGGTCTAAGAATATATTGTGAATGTCCTTTTGCACAAGTATTGATGTCTCTCGTAATATGTGTGAGCAATGAGAGGTTGTGGCTCTCTCAATCCCTTTTACTTTTCAGATTTGATTTTCCAATGATCAAGGGATTGCTGTAGGATGAATAATCTTGTTAGCCTGCTTGTATATATCTACCCCCGATAGTGTTTGATTGATGACTGGCTTAAAGAGATGAACCTGTTTTGATATGGTTGGCTACTTCTCGAGATAAGGGCATAAGCTCCATACTTTTACACTAATACTAATTGTTGATGTCACTTGGTCGTGGGTGTCAAAGAAGTGAGATTGCCACTATTTTGTAATTGGAATGCTACTTCTGGCTGTCATATTGCTTTGTGTCCAGTATTTTCAGAAGGGACTGAGTAGCAGTTTAAGGATCTTTTAACTCTAAACACATTTCCCCTGCCTTCAGCAGATGGTTAAGCCCAATCATCCTAATGATGAATATTTTAAAAATGGGTTGTTGGGATGTTGGATGAGCTGTCACTGCTTTTAATTCTAGCAAGATAGAGCCCTTAGGTCATCTGATATAAAAAATAGCCTCTTTGGATTTTCACTCTTATGTTTCATTTGAATTAGTTGGTGATATAAATACCACCTGGGGGTCGGAATCTCGCCAGCTTTTTCTAGGACCTTAGTGATTTTTAAAAGAAAAAAAATGATAATAATTATTAAGCAACAGAGTTGAAATTTTAATAAGATTACTAAAGAATTAACTCGTTTTACTTTTACTTCTAAATTGAAACAGTGTCCTCACAAGTTTACACAGAATCAAGTTTTCCATTGATTGTCTTTCTGCTAGAAATGAAAAACATGACCACATTTCCTTACTAAAACAGACTAAGCATGCTAGGGTAGGCCATAAGGCACAATCTGGACATAACGATTTGCATAACCAAAAGAAGGCTTTGAGTTTGTTCATAGGTCTTGTTTGTCATATTCTGCCAATCCTTTAGCTTTGTAATTAATTTAACTGTTATCACAGAAAATACATGTGGGAATAATTAATCAATAAACAAAGCAGACATTACTATTCAAGGCAGGATACTGCAATTGATGAGCCCAAATTCAGCAATATATGTCAATCAGCGCATAAATGGTGGAGAGTAGGATATTTAGCTCATAAACTGCATGGAGTCAATAGGCCATTTATCTGACTCTTAAATGTAGTTCTATATGGTCAAACTCACATTTTGAGAATTGACTACGGCCAGACCAATGTATTAGATAGTAATTGCATGAAAATGCTACCCCATTTAAACCGTTTAAATCTACCTTGAGAATGTTAAAGCTAGAAAAGTAACGAAAACGCTGTTAAGATTGAAAAGAGAGTTTAAATGATAACACTAACCTGCTACATTGTTGACAGAATCTCTGCATAAGGCGGCCGACTAAAGCCTTGTTAGCCTTGGCATGCATTTCACAAACTTTGTGGCGCCTATGGTAGTCCTTGGCAGTGTTGAGGTCAACTTTACAGTCATCAACCTGACACTTAGGATTAGGATGAGGAGATGGCGCGGGCGTTGCGCGAGGCCGTTTACCACTTCTACTCACTTCATTCACTGCCATGGAACTAGAACAATAATCACTCCCTCCCAGCTTCAAAGCCAGGCATTCTGCCATTTCCTCTTCTTCTCCCATCAACACCTTTCTTCGTTTCTCTGATGCATTGTTAGTAATCACGTCGCCAATACCATTACTATTGGTGTTCTGTGTCTCAACTGAGGAGATATGCAGGGGCTTAGCCGTGAAGAGACGGCTATCCCATTCCCAATCATTCACATCCCATTCATGTCTCCTCCCTCCATATCCATCTCCATCTTCAATTACCTGCTTACCCTTAGACATCGAGAGGAAATTATAACTTTTGTGATGTGGCGACTGCAAAACCTGATTTTCACACTGACTCATGCCAATTTTTGCCTCCATCGAAAGCACTATTTCATAAATCCCTAAAACATCATTCTCCCCACACCACGACTTTCAAAATCTACACTAAGGTGTAGAAATTTACCAGATCCTGGAATGTAGGAACACTGTACTTCGTTCTCAAATTTTCAACCAGACAGAACTTTGACGACAATTCATAAAGCTTCAGAATTACAAACAGACCTCAAAGTCTCCTTAAACCAACAGACAATCACGAGCACCTATAATTTTCCATGAAACACCCGCAGATGGGTTTGTGAGCCCCGAGAATGCAACCCTCGACCAAATCAGCCGCCACAAAAAAATTACGCGGATCCGTCAATTAAAAAACAGAAAACGAAAGACAAATTGAAAGAGGAAAAGGCCTCTACGAGTAGTAGGTGGGTTCAGCGTGCGGGCACCGCTCTGCGAGATTAAGACCCGAGAGATGCCTTTGTCCAGTACCTCTATCAATTAACCATCGCCACGTACACGTGTCATCCTAGGTATAGGTAAATACGAGTATGTTTAGCCGGTCACATGTAACACTGCGTACGGCCGGCCACTCCTATAGGTCCCTCAATTTTTCAGGCAGGAGGAAGGTAGCTGTAGAGTCTGCACTATTTTCTTTCGGATCTCCCCATTCCTTCTTGGGTAGTTGAGGATCAAATTTTCGACCTGCACGGAATTCCCGAGTATTTCCCCTGTTTGCGATAAAGGACTTTCAGGAGCCTAATAACCCACACTTTCTTGCCCGCTGCTGCCATATTCCTTCGGACTTCCCCCTATTTTACCCGACAATTTGATAGCTGTTTGACCCACCGCACCTATGTAGGTTCACTTCTCATGCGTAAAACGCGATCCAAAAAATTTATTGACTCTGGTGGGGTGACGTCATAAATTTTAAAAGGCTGTAATAATAAATTTAAAAAAAATGTTGTACACATTACTAAGAGAGGACTCAATACCTACTGCGACTAAATATATTAAAATAATAAATATTAGTTGGAAAATATTATTAATAATATTTTTTTTAAGTTATTTTATTTTATTTTATATATTTAAAAGTTAGTTATATTATTTAAGAGTTATTTTGTTTTATTTTAAAGATATAATTAATAGTTGATAAGAAGTGGAATGTAAACAAGGGAGTGTTTAAAAAGTTAGATATATTATAGTTTTGTAGGTTGGAAAAAAATTAAATGTAAATTTTGTCAATTATACTATTTTAGTTTTGTTAATTAGTTCTTTGCATGTCTATATTGTACAAACAAAAGGTAGTTACATGATTATAATTATTTAATGTATTATAAAGACTTAAAGCATGCAATTATAATTATTTTTAATAATTTAACTTATTAAATATATCAATAAATGTGAATTTAATTATACTTTTATTTACTCAAGTACATATTTTATTATTTTATACATAAAATAAATAAAGAAATGATAATGTAAATTAATAAAAATTGTTTTAAAGTAAAATAAATATAATAAAATTATTTTAAATATAAATTATATTGATTTTATAATTGTATATTTAAGATTTATAAAATAATATTATTCAAAGATATTTAATAATTTTAAATAAATTTATGAATTATCATTAAAATGATTTTATTATTTTTTTGTATTTTTCATTTTTATATTAATAATATTAAATAAAAACATAAATAATTATTAAAGATATATATAAATATTATTAAAAAATGATATACAACAATCACATCTACTGAGAGTTAGTGGGTAAAGGCACAATGAAGGAGCGAAAGCGGTTGAAGGGCGAGAACGAGAGCGAGGGTTGTAGTTTGAAATCTGCAGAGGGAGGAGACAATGAAGGAGATGGCGACGACTCAGATGGGGGTGGCTAGGCGGTTGAGATGCCTTCTTTTCTCATCCTTTTCGCTCTAGTTGAGGGTGTTGTGTTGGGAGGTTGCACACGTTGTGGTCTTACTGCTGAGGTATCTTTGGTTCTTCCTTTGGGAATCTCTGGTCGGCATGCTTCTTTTCTTCTTGAGGCATCCTCTTATGCTCATGTTGGGGGCTCGAGTCTGTATCCTCCTGAGTTAGCCCTCTGGTTTGGCTTTGTCCATTGCTCTTTTCGGCAACTGGGTGCTTGTTTTTTGGGTGTTTGCTTTGCCTTTCTTCACTCACTGTCGCTGGTGTTGTGAGGTTTCTGGAGGAGGGGCACATGTGGTTCCTTTGTGGTTTGTCCTTGTCCCTCGTGATCTTAGTGTGTCTTTTTGTTGCATCTCGTTGTTCCTCTTGAGGATGATGTCTTGTTTTTGGTCTTTGTTGTGAAGATTCCATGCATTTGTTTGTTTTGCCTCCTCGATGCTACTTGGAGGATCTCTTTGGTGAGCGGTTGTGGAAGTGTTGTTCTTTGTTTTTGGGTAAGCTTGCCTCTTGCCTACAAGTTTGGTTTCTACCTGGCTTCTAGAGGCGCCCCCCTTTTCCTCTCTTCTTGGTTTGAGAGGGTGTTGTTGGTTGAGTTTGAGTTTTGGACCCCCTTCTGGTTTGGAAAGTGGCTTTTATTTAAGAGGATTGTTCTTCTTCTGGTGGCGGCTTGTGTTTTGTTCTTGGTGATCTTGGGTCATGGCTGGTCGGTGATGGACTTTATCCATGCTTGCATTTTTTTGTTGGTGGCTGGGTTGATCTTATTGCATTATCTTTTGACCCAATTGTTTGTTATGCTAGAGTGGGTGAATTTTGCCCATTCTTGTGACTTTTTTACCTCCTTTTGTTTGATTTTATGGTTTGATGGAGTGAAGAAGGTCTTTTTGTGCTCAAGCATAATGGCTAGGGATTTTCAATCTCTTCCTACTTGTACCAAAAACTCGAGTTGCCAAGGGTTGTTGTGATTACCCTTCCTTTTGAAGTTGTTTTTCGTTGGGTTCCTCAGCTGGTGTCTTTTATAGAGGTGGATACTGCTCCTATCGAGGTGGAGCCCTCTCATATTAAGGTGGAGATGGATGATGTTGAGCTAATGGGAAAATCTTTTCTCCTATGTTGGTCCCAATTGAGGTTGTGCTTGTGTGGGCAGGAGAGATGTGACTTTGGAGGTAAGGGTTCTTACATCATCCTCTTTTATAGAGGGGATCCCTCTCCTTTTGAGGTGGTAGTTGGGTTGGCTAAACGGGTTGGATGGTGTTGTAGAAATGTTGTAGAAATGTTGTTGGTTTGTAGTATTCTATTGTTATGTTACAGTCTAGTTGTTACAGAGTGTTTGTTGCCTGATTGATTTAGGTGGTTCCAATTCTTGTTAGGGTTTTTGGTCCCTGTTAAAACATGTTTGTTGTGCATTTCAGGTTCCCTTCAAAACTTGTTCTTTATAGCATGGATAGTCATGAATATATGTGAATGGTTGTTGTTGATAGGTTGTGATTAGTTTGTTGATTATTTTCCTAGCAACTTCTTTGCTTTGTAAAGGGTTGTAGATCTCTTTAAAACCTTTTTGTAATGGTTTTTGGTCCCATCAAAACCCGATTTATGTTAATCAAAAAAATTATAAAAATAAAGCACACATAGTGTGATGTGAAAATTCGTAGGATTAGCGAAAATACAGAAAATGGGGATGTGCTCGTGGGGGGCTCTCTAGCTGTGGGGACTCCTGACCAAGAGGTTGCCACTATGAATAACATAAGCTTGGGGGTCGTAAAGGGGATGGAAAATCCATCAAAGGAGGCACTAGTTGGTCATTATGAGGGCTTAGTGCTCAAAATGGCAATCAGAAATGTGAATGTGAATGTCTTAGAGGTGATCCCTTGCATTGAAATTCTTGATCGTTTTCTCAATCTTGAGGTGGAAAAGTTATGAAAGTAGGTGATCATCTCCAAATTCTTTGGTATTTGGCGTACTATGGAGCACATCAAATCATGGATGGGGAAGAAATGACAGGGATGCTCACCCGATGTGAGTTTCCTCACGTTAGGGTTTCTACATATAGTTTTATCTTTTGAAGTTGAGTGAGACAACATCTTATCCGGTGGTCCCTAGTTTATGGGGAGTATTGGCCTGTACCTTCGGACTTGGACTCCTAGTTACGATTCGCACAAAGAAATGATCAATGATGTGCCCATCTAGGTCAAGCTCCACAAACTTCCTATGGAATTATGGTCAGAAGATATCCTTTGGATCATCGGGGACTCGCTTGGTAAATTTGTTCATAGCGCCATTCTCCAAGTGGTGGCCGATCGAAGCAATCCGCTCACATTTGTGTCGGGATTAATTTAGAGAATCCCTTCATCCCCTCAGTCAATTTGCATTCGATGCTCGAAGACTCAATGATTGAAAATGATTATGAAGGCCTTCCCCTATGATGCTTTAGGTGCGAAAAAATTGGGCATATGGCTTGGAGATGTTCATTCAAGCTGATGGTGATGACTGATTCCTTGAGTCATTTTGTCTTTGCTTCGATGCCTCAATCTGGCATTGGTAATGATAAGGGCTTCTTGATCGGTGATGCGACTGGGAATGGGAACAAGTCTTTACCTGTTGCTTCGAAGAACGATGAGGATAGTGGTGTTGATCCATTAAAGGATCTACTAGAAATTAAAAATGAGGTTTTGGATAACAAAGTATCTTATCATAATGCTTTTTCTCCTACCCCTGAGACATTGATTGAAAAATCTGGCAGTGATGAGGACACAGCGGATAAGGAAAATTCCTGGAGTATGGTTACAATGAGGGAAAAAAAGTTGGGAAACAGGCCTTTGACTGCCCTAGACGCAGGTGGTGCCTACTCCAAGGATAGAAAGTTGGAAGCTACTAAGGCAAAGCTCCAAGCCCTCGAGAAACTAGAAAATGGTTCCCAAAAATCAATGAAAAGCTTTGTTAAGACTAGAGGCGAGCACCTCCCTACAAGCAAGTCTTTATGAAGATTGTAAGTTGGAACATTTGAGGCATCAACGCCCTTCAGAAGTGTTGCCTGTTAAAGTGGTTGATTGCCACTAAAACTCTTGATGTTATTTTCCTACAAGAAACAAAGGTAGAGATAGGCAAGTTTTTGGAAATCTTGCCTAAGATTTTGTGCCATGGCAACAAAGTCATCATGGCTACTAATGGCTCCAACAGTGGTCTTTCGATCATCTGCAATTGCTTGAGTTGGAATGGGAAAGTTGTGGACGAGACTCTCTTTTGTCTTTTTGTTATGGTCAACAACTTTAGGGTTGGGGGTAGCTATCCGGTTTCTAATGTGTATGGGCCCAACTTTGAACCTGAAAGATTGTGCATTTGGGATTATATCTGAGGTATGAGAAGGGAGCATGAGTCCAAGGAATGGATTATTGGTGACGAATTTAATGGGTTCTTTTGACTTTAGGTTGTTCAATGAGGATTTAGCTTTGGCTGATATCTGCCCCAAGTCAGGCTAGTTTACATGGAATAACTAGAGAACTGGTGAGGACAACATTATGTGTAGATTAGACAAATTCTTTATCAATTTTGAGTGGCTTTTAGACTTAGAAATCTCCATGTCTTCTATAGTCTAGTTCGGAGGCTCTAATCACTGGCCCATCTCCTTGTCTCTCAATAGCAAGACAAAGCCTCTTGGGATCCCCTTCAAGATGGAATCCTTATGGTATGACCACCTGAAGTTTGAGCAGGCATTGTGGGCTTGGTGGAGTAAGGATTTCAAAGGCCATAAATGATTTTTTATCTTACAAAAAATTGCATAACTAAAAAGGCAAATCAAATCCTAAAACAAGGAGGTTATGGACAACTTGTTTGAGGAGAAGCACAAGATTGAGGTTGATCTACAACAGGTTGTGCAAAACATTGCCACCAATGGATACTCAATTGAGCTTAAGGAAAGGGAACAAGACTTATTATGTAAACATGAACGAGTGCTACGAATGGGGGAAATCTTTTAGCAACAAAAATCTAGAGTTAAGTGGTTGGTTGAAGGGGATCGAAACATAAGGTTCTTCCACTTATCCAACAAAATTAGAAGGTGATAGAACAAAATTCTATCAATTAAGAAGGTTGATGGTTTTGTTATCGAGGACGTTGTTTCTATTAGAGATGAGAGCAATAATTTCTTTGATTCCCTCTTGGGAGCCCCTTCCCAAGTTGATGAAGTCGCCCAACATGCCCTTTTTGAGAATATTCCTAATTTGATTTCTCTTGACCAAAACAAGTTGCTATTCGTCTTGCCACCTTTTCCTTTGAAGCCAAGAAGGCTCCAAGCTCGGATGGGATCCACGTCGAATTCTTTCAGATATTTTGGGACATTGTTGGGGAAGATGTTTGGAAGGCGGTTGATGAATGCAAGTTTAGGAAGGCTATGATGAAAGCATGGAACCAAACCTTTATTGCCTTGATCCCCAAGATAAGGGATCCTCAGAGCTTTAATGACTTTAGGCCTATTGCCTTATGTAACACAATTTATAAGATTATCACCAAGGTAATGGTGAACTATCACAATGGTTGTTTGGAGAGGGTTATTTCAGAGGAGCAAAGTGGCTTTTTAAAAAGTACAAAGATTTTAGACGATATTATCATAGCTCACAAAACAATTCACCCCATAAAATTAAGGAAGAAAGAGGGAATGCTTATCAAACTTGACATGAACAAGGATTTCAATAGAGTCTCATGGGATTTCTCAATCAAGGTTTTGCGCAAATTTGGCTTTGCAGAGGAGTGGTGTGATTGGGTGTTTAGTTGCATTTCCTCTACTTCCTTTTCTATTCTTGTTAATTGTGTACCTTCAAGGCCCTTCTTTACCAAGAGCGGGTTACGCCAAGGGGACCCCTTATCCTTAATTTTATTTATCATCCTTGTTGAGGCTCTTGGTAGAACCATCAAGGAAGAAGCCCATAGGGGATCTTTCACTAGCCTGCAAGTTTCAAGTGGTTTTAGCAATGTCACACATCTCCAATTTGTGGACAACATGCTTTTCTTCGATGAGGCCTCTGTTAAAGAAGCCAGGTGCCTTAAATGTATCCTCTCCCTTTATGAGTCTGTTGTCGATCAAGTAGTGAATTGCTCCAAATCCATAATATCCTTTCTAAAACCAAATTTCCTAGAAAGTTTGGATATCTAGAACATCTTGGGGTTTGAGAAGGATAGTCTGTTGAGCAAATATCTTGGTATACCCCTCTTCAATCAACGAGCTAAAGCTGTTGATTGGAGCCCAATGGTGGATCATGTGCAAAGCAAGCTTGCCACATGGAAAGGTTGTTGGCTTTCCTTTGCTGGGAGGATCACTCTCATTAAGTCTGCCTTGGTTGCCATACCTGTGTACACTATGTCAATCTTTCAAATTCCTATTAAAGTGGCTTGCATTATGGAGAGGACCCAACACTCCTTTCTTTAAAGGGGCAAGGATATTGCCTTTAAATACAGTTTGGTGAGGTCTGAGAGGGTGCATCAATATGAACAAATCCCTTGGGGCCAGGCTTGTATGGCGTATATACACAGAGGGCAACAAATTTTGGAGTAGACGGTAGGAAGATTTGTTTTTGGCGTGATCATTGGCTCGAGAATTGTGCCCTTCCCTTCAGTCTTTACTTACCTTGCTCCCTATGGTCCACCATTTTGAAGGCATGGTGGGTGTCCACATTTGTGACTACTTTGATAGCACTGGTGGTTTGCGTTCTTGGAAGCATCTTACGCCACCAACTCCTGAGTTTTTAGAGGCTTGTAATTCCTTATCTTTCAAACTCAATAGTTGGCCCATGTGGGATAGTACTGATGAAGACAAATTTGCGTGGAATCTTAGTGGCAGTGGTGAGGTCATTATCAAAGTTTCCTATAATTGTTTCTTTGGTGATGGTGCTTCCTTCCCCTCTATGAAGCATATTTCGTGCGAGTTGGGCCTTTTGAAATACAATGCTTTCCTTTGGATTGCCTGGAAGCGAAGAGCTCTTACACGAGACAAATTATAAAAGTTTGGAAAAGTTGGTCCCTCGAGATGTGTGTTGTGTTTGTTTGACGAAGAAAGCAATGATCATTTTTTTCTTCTTTGCCCTTATGCAAGGAGGATCTAGTCTCTATTCCTAAACCATTGGGGATTATCGTGGGTTCTCCCTAGGGATGTACCTCTATTGCTTGACTACTGGTTCTTGAAGATTAGGAGCCTGAGGCTGTAATTTATTTGGTTGATTTCTCTATCATTGATCATTTGGAATATTTGGCTTGGACATAACCGACAAATATTTCTTAAACAAGAAAAGGTGGCGAACAGAGTTTGGGACTTGGTCGAGAGCTCCATGGTGGATCTTGGGACTTGGTGGAGAGCTCCATGGTGGATCTTGGTTAGGTCAATAGTGAGAAGTTTAATTCCATATATGTTAAAGAATTACATTGGCCGATGCTTGGCCTCGATTTAGGTGGTTGAGGACCGATACCCACACTGAGAAGCAAGATAAGGCCAAAGTGGATTGGGTGGCTCCTAATTCTAGCTTGGTCAAGTTAAATTTTGATGGTGCTACAAAGAGCAACCTTAGGGGTTGTTGGCAACAGTGAAATCTTTAGGGACTCGATGGGTCAACCACTTGGTCTCTTTGTTTCTAATTGTGGAAACTCGACAAACAATTAGGCAGAAGCCTAGGCCTTGTGGAAAGGGATTTCTCTTGCCAGGAATTGTGGTTGGAAGCGGTTTTGGGTGGAAGGGACTCTAAACTTCTGATTGAAGCCATTCAAGGGAAGAGATAGAAGACTCGGAGGCTTGGCACCATTGTGGAGGCTATAATTTTGGCTAAACACGATTTCAATGATATCTTCTTCACCCACATTAAAAGATCTAGCAATCATGTCATCGATTAGGCAACCATTTATGGTGTCAATTCGCTAGTCATGATCGGGGAGGTTGATCATGTTTGGTGGTTGAACTTCCCTTTTGTTGTCTACAAACTATTGCAGAGTGGCATCAAGCTCCACCCCCCTTGATTCGCTTTGTTCTCATGTGGGTTTGATTTTGTTGATGCTTGTGTGTCCTACCTTTGCCTGTGTCTCTATTCTTTCTTGTGGCTTTGTTTTGGTGCATGGGTATTGTTATGTTTTTTTTTCTTTCTTAGGGTTTGCCTTGACCGTATGGTCTCCCTTATTTCGATTCCTAGATCCTTAAACTAGGTTTTTTATAATAAAAAAAATCTTAAATATATATAAAAAATAAAGTAATATATTAATAAAAATACAAATACAAATTTAAAATTAAAGTTACTAGAGTTTTTACATAATTATTATATAAAATATCACATTAATATTAATTACTTTAAATATGTAAATCTTAACAATTGTAGTTTTAGATTTATAAAATAATATTATATAAATATATTATTGGACTTAAACAACAATAATAATATAAATTTATTAATTGTTAGTAAAGTTTTTTTAACATAAATAATAATATTAAAAAATTCAAACAATATAAGACTTATAAGATACAATTTAAATATATATTTTGTAAATGTTAATATATTAATACAAATTTAACATAATCATTGACACATTAATATTAATAATTATTATGTAAATTATGTAAATAAAATATTAATCATTATAATGTAAATTTTAGGATATTGTGAGAAAACAAAGTTGCATGTCAATATTTTAGTTTCATGGGACAAAATGGTTGCATGTCTATATTCTAGCTTGATGGGACACATTTGTAGCACCTTATATTTAGATTAATTTTTTAATATATTATAAAAAATTAAAACATAAATATAAGGTTCAATAATAATGAAAAGATATAAATTTAAATTTTTAATTTTTAAAATTAAAATTAAATTAATAAATTTCGGTCAAACCTTGTTAACTATTATTTTTACTAAAATATTTATTAATATTATTTAATTTATCTATAATTTATGTATTTGTAGCTTTATGTAGACACATTTGTAGCTTTACTAAAAAATGTCTTATTAAGTCTGCGAACAACATTTTTACATTAATTTGCATATTTTCCCACATAATTAAATAGTTTTTAATTATTTAATTATTTCTTAACACCACTTTCTTCTATTAATTAATAATTTTATATTATTTAATTAATTAATTTTATCTTTATTCTTCTCAAATTAATTACGTCACTAATTACCTTCTTCTCATCTATCATTAAATGAATTGTTATTTATTTAGTTATTCACTATCATTTTCTTCTATAATTAAATAATTATTTCTAGTTACTTAATTATTTACCATCTCCTTTCTCCCATAATTAAACAAGTGATGCAAGCGTTGAGTTCCTGTCGGAGAGCGTGATGCATTTTGAGGTAGAGGAGAAAGCAAATAAGAAACTACTAATCATTCTTGTCATTCAATTAATATATTCATGTGAAAAGGTGCAAAAATCACGTTTGAGGCTCAAGAATATAATTGCTCTAAATGCCTTTCGATGTATTTGTACTCTAGTACTATGAATTTCATGATAGCAGCATTTGAAATTAAGGTTGAATATAATGTCATAGTTCAATGCCTTCAGCCACAAGTAATTGGCAATTATCTCAAATATCCACCCTATACATGTTAGGATCTGGTTGTTTGAGTCAAACTCTTTGCGTCCTTCTAAACTACAATAATCAACTGACTTGAGATGCTAGTAAGGATTTTATAACTTTGTTTATATGTTTTGTAGAATCTTATTGCGGTTGTGTTGCTTGCATTGCTCATTGCTCATTGCTCGTGATAAAGAAAAAAAATGTAATAAAATGGATGTTGTAAATTTTAGATTGTGGAAAATTTTATTTTGAACTCATAAATAAAATATGTTTCATGAATAGAAAAAGTACCATAGAATATAATCTCATGCATCTACAACTGCATGTGAGATGCATTGTGGAGGAACTAAGCTAGTCCATTCTCTGTGACACATGCATCGAGTTCTTGTTGGAGAGCATGATGCATTTTGGTTTAGAAGAGAAAGCAGATGAAAAAATAGGGAACATTCTTGTCATGCAATTAATATATTTGTGTGAAAGGGTGCAAAAATCTTGTTTCAAGCTCAAGAATCTGTTTCAAATCTTTTAATACCTATTGTTTATGCACCAAAGATATAAATGGAAAAAATAAATAAAGGAGATTGCAAGAAATTGTAGCATGCACATAAACTTGTGATAGAAGATTTAGAATAAAATATTCTTGTTTATATTCTATATTAATGAAGTTATAAATAGATGTTTGTGCAAGAAGAATAAACTTATCCCTTTTATTTATTTTTTCTATTCAGAAAAAATATAGCAACATGTATTTGATATGGTGTATCCTTGTACATGATGTGGAATGGACAAAATAAATTAGCGGAACAAGTAGGATTGTGTAACCTATTTATAGTGTATTGTTAATGTAGCAATTGAGATCTTTGTAAAAATACAATCTTCAGAAATCATTTAAGAGTAACAAACCATTGATAACTGTGAATAACCTTGTCCATTGAATACAAAATGTGCTAGTTTTACAATCTCTTTAAGAAAGAAAGAAAGAAATAAATACGAGGTCTAAGATTCAGGTTGAAGTAGGTATTGCACTCTACCAGAATACCACGTTTTAGGTAGGAGTCGGCTATAGAATGTTTGCTCCTGTTGTAGTCGTCATCCTGAATAACCTACATGAAATGAGTGGATATTTATCATATTTGTGAGAGAAATAAAATAAAATAAAACAACCAAGAAAATAAATATAAGTATGCACATGTATATCAACACTTGTGTAAATTTTGAAGCTGAAATAAGGTTTGCCCATAAGAACCAGAAAAGAAGGTAAAATAAGTGACTTGCCAATACTGCAATAGTCATCCAACAACCATCCAAATCTTGTAATGCTTCTTTCAGCAGTTGGAGGTATTACAATGGTATTATAGTGTTTTACAACAATCTTGAGAACTTATTTCCTCTGAAGCAAGAATTTTCTTCCAATAGAAATTGAAGTTTTTGTCATACATAGACACATGGAGATGAAAAAGCGTATTTTTAACAGGTGTCTTTAAAATTTAGATTCTATGCAAAGTAAAACAAGTATACAATTCCAAAAGGAAGAGCTTTTTTGAATTTAACAAGATACAAGAAATTTGCCAACGTAGGTTGATACAACCATGTGTACGAATGAGGTATTTTAAAAGACAAGCCTTATACTGATTGCATAATAGCTGTCAAAAAACCTTAAAGAACTTTCTTAACAATACCCTTGCCTATGAATCTCTCAGTGCTTATGTTTCCTCTCATACTGGGTCTCGATGGCAATCTACAAATGGAAGGGGTGCTACTGGCTTTTTTTTCCTTAGCTATACGTTATTTGCAAGTAAATGGAATTTTTGCTTCCAATGCTCTACTATTTACATGTTGGTTACAAGTAAATTGAATTTTCACTTGGAGTTTTGTCACATGTAAGTACAAAATATTCCTAGAGCAACTTGTAATGCTCTACAATTAGCTAATTGTTATGATATGTTTGTACTGAAAGCCAAAACTCAAAGTGAAAAAAAATTGAAATTCTGAAAGAAAGTAGGGTATTTGCTTATGCTCTAATAAAATAAGGGGTAGCCAGAAAATAAATTATGTTGCAGAACTGGGGAGGGGTGTTGCCCCTACCCTTACCAAGGCTCAGACACTTGAAATTTTTAGCTTTAACAAAAAATGCAAATTGACCATTTGAAAATGAATTTTGTTCAAGTGTAGACTCAGGTGCCATGTTCCATCATCTTTCGACTAAACCAAACCGTCCAAAAAAGAGAGGAGGGGGTTTATTTATAGTGAAACAAAGCTTATGGAAGAGGGGGTTGTCACGCTTCTCCCTCATGAGGGAGCACGACCTCCCACAAGGTGGTCGGATTCCCCCTCTCCTACAATGCCTCTCAGAGGCAATCATCAATGAATACATTTTAAATAAATATGCCACAAACAGAATATAGTCGAGTTGCATGTTTCCGCAAAAAAACTTCTTGCATGGTTTAGTTTTACTTTCCTTCATTTTTTTCGCAGGAGATTAATCTTGTTCTTGAGGCTTCTTCACACCTCCAAAATTCCCAATCTCTTTTGTCCAAAATGCATTTGTCTAAGTTTTTTTTGTATGCTTCTGCAAGTCATTTGAGATGGGATGTATGCCAGAAGGGAAGCTTATTTCCTAAACATCATAGAGCTCACTTTATTAGAGATGGATAATATACTAATCCCTTCAAAATACATCAGGATCTACATATAAGAAGGTTTGAGATTTCCTCAATGGCTAGGTGCAAGTTTTCTCTCTCTAGCTTTCTAATGTGTATTATTGCGAATTTTCGAAGAGCGAGCTATTATATGAGATATGAGATTTTTATATTGCCTATTTAGGAGTACCTCTTACTCTTTATCCATATTGATGTAGAATATCAGATATATCTTGCTATGCTTGTTTAAATTTAGAATATGAAGAGGTTTCTTACACGTTATATTGAAGCAAATTAATGGTTATCTACTAATTTCTTTTATCTTCAAACCTAGTGAAGATATTTACAAAAAATATTTGGTGATAGAAACATTCAGGATAGCTTATTAGAGCAATAGAGATGGTAGTCTACTGGCTGGACTTAGTATTGATCAATATCTAGGATTCTAAATTCACGTTCTCATTCCTGTCCTATAAAAGAACTCTTAAGCATGTATCCATATTTGTAGTACCATTGCACCTGCAATTTATAATCCAAAGTTCAAACATAGGTAGACCCAGAGTCTAATTTAACAGATTTATGTATGCCTTTCATCAGTCATCTTTTCATGAAGACTATAGGTGCAAGTGAAATTGGCACTATTCTTCTCTGTAATTAGCTCAAAAATTCATAAAGTTTTTGCTCATATCCAATTATTTTGCCTTGGTTCCAGTTGTAGGCTTGACATCTTGGTCAATTTGGAATATTTTTGCATCTCTCCACTAGGTTTAAACAACAACAAAGCCCTTTATGTAGAGAGACCAATAGATTTTACAATGGCTTTTTGTGTTCCAGTTTTCATTCTACCCATTGATCACTTATATGGTTAAAAAGACTCCATAATGACCCTAGTTTTGAGGATCAACTAGATTTCCTGTTGAGGCTTTTGCTCCACTTTTTTTCTTTTTTGTAAAAATAAACAATAGCTTGTTGAGTCTGCAATTGTAAGTTGAAGGAGATTTTGGTTAATTTCCTTTGATTTTATTAGTTTCCTTTACACAAATAGTTTTCTTGTTTGAAGCTTTACTCAATTTTTTTTGGTTCTAGTCAATGTTTCTATAAGTCTGCTTACCTATTTTCAGAGGATCATTTTATTCTATCCTAATGGGTACTCATTCTTTGATACTTTAGATTTTATTAGCTTGTGAACTTTGTTGAATTCACAACATTTGTTGAGAAATAACCAGGACTTCTGATTCAATGGATTAAGACTGTTAATGGGGGCAATTATGTCAACAGTGACAGTATTCATATAAATTTAAACTTGTTATATATGATATATGTAAGAACAAAAAAACATCTATGCAATAGATTGCCTCTATCACCAACATATGGATGCAAACAGGAAAAAATGAGATACATCCTCTACTTGCTGCTAGAAGTGAACCTTAAACACAAAAACCTCATATGATAGCAGATTAAAAAAAAATGTAGTAAGTTTGACTTGGGGCTACGCAACCTTGTTGGGACTCACGACCCTTCCTTTTGGTTTCAAAGGTCGTTGTGCCTCTCAAAATAATAGCAGTACCTATCAAACAAAAAAATGAAATTAAAACTAATAATCCAGAATGATTTGAAATTCACATGTACATAGTTTTTTTAATGTGAATTGAAATTGTAAACATGATTTTTTTAATGCCCTATTTGTTTCTAATTTTTATACGACCCAGTGGCGCACATCATTAGGGTTCCCGAGCAAAAAGCTCAAAATTTCAGAATCAAAAAAAGTTGCTTATTAAATTCTAGTCGTATGCCCCAATCCTAAATAGGTGAAAAAAAATTCAAACTTAGAAAATAGCTTCTTTAAGCTTTTGTGCACACCATAATCAAGGATTCCCTAAATGGTTAAAATGCAAAAAATGCCTATCAGAGAGATGAAAAATGGGTTTAATCGATCTACCAGTCGAGAGCATGCATACCCTGCTTCTGGCCATAATTAGGGCGTGAAACTAAGTGAGTATGTCAACTGCCGCAACCCCAAATTCAAGCTGAAGGTGCCAGTGCTTATACCAACGGAGTCGGCAATTTCACAGAGTAGAAATTCCATACTCATTGATGTCGAAATGGTGACAGTGACCATGGCTATGGCACTGGTAGATAGGGGAACGATAGTATTACTTTGTGTTACTGTCAATACTACTTGTCTTACTGTCTAAAGAGTTTTGTAGATGCTTCCAGCAACTTCGAATCTATTAACTACAATAGCCCAGCTAAAATTATTATGCAACTTAATTTTTCAAGTTTTTTTTAATTTGCTCAAAGAAAAATGAATAATAGAGCTACTCTAACCAATGAAAAAAGAGATAAATAGTAATTTTTAAACATTAAAAATATGTTTTTATATTCAAACTATAGAAATAAAATAAATATATTTAAATTGTAGAATGTGATTGCCCAACAAAGCAAATCAAATGCAAATTGAACGGTTGCAATAGTAACCTGCCTATCGGTAGGAACTAATAATTGTTTTCAATTATTTAATTATTTACCACCTCTTCTCGTCTATCATTAAATTATTGTTCTTAATTATTTAATTATTTATCCCCCTATCTTCTTCTATAATTAAATAATTATTTTTAATTATTTAATTATTTATCCACCACCTCCTAAATTAAATATTATTGTAATTATTTAATTCATCTATCCCAATCCATCATTTAATTTATTTTCCCATGCCATAATAATTAATTATTGTTCTCTCAATCAATCTCCACCATTGATCATGTTACATCATCACTCAATCCTCATCATCCGTCTAATTTGGGTTTCTATAAAAGCAAGCTACCAATTCCATTTCAAGCTTAACCAAAATTTTTGATATTTTTTCATCATTTATCTTGAAGAACCACAATCTTCAATATTTTCTATCATATCACTCATCATTCATCTTTGAGATCTTGTTATCATTCATCTATATTGATCTTAACATATACCTTGTACACTACATATATGAGAGCAAACTAGCAAAATTGAGAAGAGCAATGGAGAAGAATCAACTTTGGCATAGGAATTGATGTTTCATTGGTTTATTATTTGATTTTCATTGTCATCTTGTGCTTCATTGTTAGATTAGGATCTCTGTGGCTTGAATTTAAGTAGCTTTGTGGCTAATATCGATGATTCATGCTTTTCCTCTGATTTTTCTAATCGACAAATTGGTAAACCTAACGTGAATTGAACATCTCTATTGTATCTTTATTTTATGAGTTTTTCCTAACCTTATCTTGTTGTTTTGTTCAAAAAATTTCAAGACTAACCTTGTGCAAATCAAGTTGAAGACAAAAATTTAAGATTTTCGAAAGATTTCATCATATCTCCCAAACGGCTACGATTTTTATTTTTTTTACTATGAGTTAGGGATCATATAAAAAACATACAATCCAAAAATCGGGTTCATGTCGACATTTTTGAGTGAGTGATGATGTTTTTATGATTTTTCATAAATCTTAATTTTTTATCACAAATAAGCAAAAATTTTAAATTTTTTAACAAATCTAGAAAGCTCTCATAATTCTGCAAGGGGTTTGTTCTTTACATTATTTATTTTGACCTCGAATAATTAATATAAAATCAGATCTTTGAAAATTAGTACTTCTTCATAAATTTGCTCCCTAGGGCTCAAATTAAGGATTGTTTTTGAATTTTTTACATTTTTGGAAAGTTCTCAGAATTTTATTAGGGGTATCTTCTTTGCATTTTTACTTTTACTTGACCAAAAATATAACAAAATAATCAAATCTTGGAATGAGGTTGATAGCATGCGAGGTTTTTGGTTACTGATATCTGATTTCTAGCTATGTGGCAATCATTAGGAGAAGACTTTGAACAAAACTACTAATCCAATTTCTCACAGGTTCCATTATGTGTTTGTGATTTTTAATTTAGAAACGCTTGGAATTGGTGCTTAAAAAGAACAATTTTCTTCTATGTCTTGTGCACTTGCACGCATGTGAGTCACTTACCGAAGGTGTATTTTTCTAATGTATCCTCTCCCTTTGTGCTATGTGTGATTCTTGGGTGATGAGAAATAGCAACACAAGATTTCCCTTTTTCTTTTTGTAGGGGGCTTGCTTGGGAGTTCACCCTAGGGTTTGACCTCAAACACATATCTCTAGTGGGCTATATAAATGGGAAAAAACTAAAAGGTGAGCTCAATCCACTTGTGCCATTTGAGGCAGGCCTTTGTGGTCTCAAGTGATTCTAGACAGGGGTTCAATATTTGAGTCTCTTGTCGCTAGTATGTCATGGTGTTATTAGGAGTTCCTCCACCATTATTTTAGAAGCCTAAGACCTTTTGGTCATCTACTCTATGCGGTGCAATGTATAGTATCATGTGCAAAGTTACTCACCACATGTATGATCCTTGGTTGAGGTGACACTGTTCCTTTCTTGGATTACATCCTTTCAAGGCGAGGGGTGTTAAGGTGGTACATGACCTTGGCATACCCTAGTTACCCACTCCTTGAATTTGTATTAACACGCAAGTGTGGTGAGCCCACTATAGTAGATAACCTATTACTACTAGCTAAGTTGTGCTTGTTTGAAGTGTTTTTGAGCCAAGGCTTAGCGATTTTTGTGGAAGAAATTTTGCAAAATACTTTATCATCTAAGATTTAAAGAGCCAATTAGCCAAATATGTATTCTGAGTGTTTGCTAGATGTTTTATGATCAAATCTGGAAACTGCCTAAAAATTAGAAATCACTTAGAAATCATTGATTTTAGGTCAAAACCAAGTCCACCACATCTATCATACATTAAACCACAATTGTCAAATTTTGAGCCACATTTGTAGAATTTTGAGCAACATCTATCAGTTTCTGAGCTACATCTATCAGTTTTTGAGCTACATCTATCAGTTTATGAGTTGTATCTGTTAAATTCTGAGACACATCGATCAAAAATTAGAGACTTGTTTAGTTTATCCATTACTTTCAGTATATTTACCATTTCCCTAGATTAGCTTGCATCTCCTAGTTTATCATTTTCCATCTTAGATCATTCATAGTCACCTTTGAGTCTTGAAATCGAAAAACTTATTAGACCATTGATCGTGTCTTGACCTTATAATCTTTCATCTATCTTACCCTCAAGTTGAGCCTTAAACTCATGAGTCTAGTTTAGGTTCGCTTTTCTCCAATCACCATAATCATCTTAGTTCTTATCCTTCTCGAGGTCTTGACATTCAAGTTTGCTACCTTGGTCCATTATTATTTTCCTAGCATCCTTTTTAAGGTCCGAGGTCAAATATCCAAAATCCTAAAAATATAACATAGCCTCATTATCATCTTGCATATTTAATCCAAAAATCCCAAAACATAGCATAGCCTCATTGTCATTTTGCATCCTCATTCTTAGTTGGCATCCATCCCAAAATCTCAAAATCCAAAAAAAAATCTTATCCATCCAAACCATCACGTTATCCATCCTAACCCAAAACTCATGCTCATCTCTTCAATTTACCTTGATCTTCTTCGTAGTCAAGCTAAATACCAATCAATTATTAGTAAATCATCTATCAATTATCAATATCAATCACCCACACTCCTGAGTCAACCACCCATTTACCCCTCTTACCAACAATCCATAAGCTCTAGTCATCCATCCATCTACCCTCATTATCAAGTCAGTTAACACAATCCATACCATTAACCCCCAACAAAAATCCATTAGTCATCCTTATCCTAAACTTGACAAGGGAAAGCAATCTTTCATCCAAAGTCTTCCTCAACACCAAATTGTATCACAAAGCCCCATTATTATAGGCTGCAATTTCTCTTGTAGTCCTTCATCGACTAAGCCATTGCCATCCACTCCATCCCAATCCACAAATCCATCCAAGAAAAGCACATTTTTTCGATGATATCCTAGGAAGCATAAAAACTAATGCTCAACTCTGATAGGAAAATAAAGTTGGACAATCCCTTCATATTGCTAATCCTACACCATCCAACCATCTTTCACCATCATGCCCTCCATCGCCTACAAAAGATCTTCCTATCAGAAATCCATTATTGCCATGCCAAAATTTTGGGTCCATCTAAGAGAACCATATCATTGTCCAAAATCACATTCAATTGCTTAAACCATTGGATATATGTTAAGAGAAAAGTCCAAAGCATGATGAAATAAAATCCAAGACAAATCAAGATCCCATCTCTAATCATGACATCCAAGATGAGCCTATCTTTGTGTAGTGTAGGAAAATGAACTCCTTTACATTTTCACACTATGTTTGCATCCTCTTAATTAATTGGACTTAATTAAACTTCTAATTGCCTAAATTATGCATTCCTAAGCCTTATTATTCCCATTTTCTAAAAGGAAAACCGACATTAAACAAATGCTAACATTATTAACACGTTGGAAATTGTGTGTCTTGGATTTAGGTCACAAGACCCATACGCCCAAGGGCGAATGGGTCCTCCTTAAGTGCCAAGACCCAATTTTTAATATGTTTTTTGCAGCATTTTAATGATTCATTTATTCAAGTTTCAAATTTTGACTTATGGAATCTATTTTTTGGGAAATTAGATAAACACCTATAAATACATAGTTATTTTACCAATTCAAATCATCTAGAATTAAGGAAAATTTCACAATACAAGAAATGATTGTCAAGAGCATTGAACAGAAGATTTATCAAGCATCTATAGTAGCAAATCAAGATCATATCATCGTGTCAAAGTAATGTGTGTTCATATTATGTTTTGGAGCTAACATAGTGATGTAGGTTTCAAGCATGCAAGCAAGCATTCAAGCATCAAATCAAGAAATAATTCAAGCCAATTCAAGCAAGATCAAGATCCTTAGAGAGATGTGTTAGACTTCAGTCCTCTAAGGGCAGTCATTAAGGGTTTGGTGAGTTGTGACATATCATTGTTCATTCATCATTCCTTATATTTTATCATTGTTTTATCATCAAGGTTTAATTACCAAATCAAGGTTTGACCAAGGCAAACCCCTATTCACCCAAAAACAAACATTTTTCCCTCTTTGTGTATGAAAATTTGTAGGTGAAGAAGAACTTAAATTGGATCAAAAGTGCAATTTTGTAAAGTTGTCATCAAAGTTGGCAAGCCATGAAAACTCACCTACAAGATTTATTTTCGAATTTCTAATAGTGGAATCTAGAGGAATCGAGAGTGTAGATTCGAGATCAGAGGACTACAAAATTACATTTTGGACCCCTATACAGAGACCTATTCACCCTAGGGTGAATCTATCCTTGCAGGACACTCAACAACCACTTTTGGTGACAAGTACACATCAATTTTCCCTTCTCAGATCTGCCAAAAAATTGTTGTTTTTTTTGTGCTATCCTTTATGTCTACATTTCAAGTTTTACATCACATAATTGAGTTCATTAAGCATTTTATTTTCATCTCCCAAAAGTGCATTTCAGTCATTTTTTGTCATAATGAAAAATCAAAGATCCCCCATCCCCATAGAGTCGACTCAACTCAAGGTTGAACTTGTCAATTCTATCTTTGGGAGAGATCTCTCCTTTTTCTACATGAAACTAAGAAAAAATGAGGGTGTGTTAGGTCATCACTTCATTTTGGTGAACCCTTTACTCCCCCTCATCCATTTTTTTGATGTTTCATATTGGTGAACTGACATGCTTGCACCATAATCTTTCTAATTAAGAGATCCTTCAAACCCTAGATCTAGGATTTTGCATTAGTTTGCATTGCATTTCATTTAGGGTTTTCAAAATTGCATTAGTTTGCATTTCATTTAGGGTTTTAAAAGTTGCATTTTGCATTGTTTAAAACTTCAAAAATTTAAAAAATTGGCATACATTTTGCATCTATTTCACATAATAATCTTCATATTAGCGTTTTTCATTCATTTTCATAAGAAAATTCAAACAAAATTGCATCTAGAAAGTTGTCATTTTGCTTGTTTGTCATCACATTGCACTTTCATTTCATCATAAATTTCTAGAAATCTATAACTGAAAGTATATGTTTAAAACCTGAATCAAAGACCTTAAATATCAACTCAAAAACCCATAGCTTAATTTTTCTAACCCCTATCCAAGGAACCATTTGCCCTAGGGCGAATATGTCCTTATCCAGGTAATTTTCTGAATTGTTGGGCATAAATATGTCTTCGTCTTCTTTACATCTTGTTGTTTTCAAATCTTAATTTCAGTTTTTGGAATTACAATTTTCTAAAATTGTTTGCATTCAAGTTAATTGGTCAAACAAGTGCATAGTTCAAACATAATAATTTGCATTCAAAAGATAATGATAGCATGAGTATGGTCAACCTCATTTATGTTCAAAATCGTAAGGGCCAAATCAAAATGTCTCTTGACATTGCTTTCTCACAAAATGACATAATTAAACATGCACATGATGGTCCTCTTTACATAGCGAGAAGAATTAACGACAAGCTTACTAATGGTAAATTAATTGATCTCATGTGTGTAGAGAATGTGATCGCTGAGGAATTCTTGTTTGTGCATGAACTTATCAAGACTCTTATGAGCAATCAAAAGCGTGGATCAAAACACATAATGGTTTTGCTTGCCCTACGATAGGTTTGATCACTCCCCCCTTAAAATTTGGACCAAAATAATTAAATGTCTCATTCTCCATCATCCTATCGTCAAAACAATTTCGTGTGAAGCTAAGCTATCCATGGCTATGCTCCATGGAGGTCATCCTGTTGGTAGTGCATAAATGCTTAAAATTTCCATTTGGCAATGAAATTTTCACCATGCATCATAGTGTTTTTAATCTTGTGTCTTCTTGTGGAAATTTATCCTTGGATTTATTTTGGCCTGAACCTATGGAAGCTATTAAGCCTCGTGAGGACTTCTTTTTCAAATCTTATTAAAAGTTCAAAGCAAAGCACATATCAAAATTATCTCTTAGCAATGTCCCTAGACCCATGCTTGAGTCTCCTATCATTGATGAAACCATGATTGAACCAAAATCCCTTCCAAGTAACCAAGACAAATCCTCTACCTATTTCCTATAAGATACCAAGAGATAACCATATAATTCTCGGTGTGCCTCCTAAGATCAAACAAGTTTATAAACCTAAAGAGAAAGTGGTTGACCTTGATGGTTCCTTCTATTCCTCCCTTGTGGGAAGAAAATAAACATATAGTTGATAAACCACTCCTACACAATCAATATTTGAAAAATGTGCAAAAAGAAACATAAATGTTAAAGAGCATAGGATTAGATGTCATGCTATTGATCGTAGGTTAAAATAAGAGAACAAACAAACAAACAAACCAAGATCAAAATTTAACTCAAACAAAGCATGATGATTCTCCACCTTTGCCACAACAACAAATGCATGAAACCTCTATGGACATTATCATTAGGCCTCCTATTATGATTAACTTGGATGATGATGAGAATGCTAAAATTGACGAGGAAGTGTATAATGAGCCAAATTTGTTATTTTCCTCTTCCATGCGCTTAGATGATAACAACCATGATCATCCTCCTAACAAGAGTGCATCACCATGTGTTGAACTTGGTGATTGTCCTAGTATGGCACTCATTGTTGCCTCTTTGGCTAGTCATCCACCTTTCATATATGATAAACAAAATTGGGATGTAGATGACTTGTTATAGATTGGATCACATGTGTCATACGAGCTCTATATCTATTCATGTTCTTTTTGTGATTGCATGTGTGTAATGTGATCCCCCATATTGTGCTTCTTGGTGTGTCTTTATGTTTGTGAGCCTACTTTGAATGACCCTTGTCACTCTATTGGTGCAAGGATACAAAGGACATGAATCTATTGTGACATTCTTCTATTTGTATCTTTAATCTTCTATTTGTTGTAACCATTATATTTTTCATTTGTCATGTTTTTCCTTTTGGGGACGATACAAAGTATCGAGACATTTAGGTCGCTTCCATGTTGACCCAAAATTATTGTATGTCTTCTCTCTTTATGTGTCATTCTTCCTTTATGCTCGTTGTTCCATGAGTTATTTGGGGAATGATGACGATTCCGAACTAGATTATATCATTGTAGCAAAGACATATGCTGACCCCAAATCCATGCATCCCTTATGTCTTATCTTGGGATTACATATGGGGAGGAAACTCCTTTTCATGATGTAGCTTTATTTGGAAACACATGTTTGGCATAGCACTTTCCAAATAAGCTCTCATGTCTCTTTTATCTATTGGCTTTTATCGTATTCCACTTTAAAGTAATTTCTCATAGCATGGTGTTTAGGAATTTATTTAAAGTAGGGGCCATTATGCCTCTCACTTGTTACTTGCTTGATGTCATGATATTTGTTTAAAATGTGGTCTTCTTACTTCACATGATGTGTCTTCTTGTTGGTTGCATTAGGATTTATGTCCTTCAAGAGCATGACCTTTCTTGGCATATGACATTCCTCTTAGTGGTAATGTTATGGCTTGCATTCCCTAAGGTGCAAATATTTTATCTCTCGACTAGTCCTCCCTTGATGGTGATATTGAGCGTGATTTTCCCTAAAGTGAGACCTTTCATGAACTAAGGAAAACCCCTTTGACTATCTTAAACCAAAACTTTTGGCCACTACGCATAACACAACTTGCTTGGCGGTGCCTTTGTTTCATGAGTGCCTAGCATAATGCAACTTGCTAACCTTGTGATTGTCATATGTGGCACCTTATCAAATTTAGCAGGGATTATAACTTTTGATATGGTTTATGTATGAGAGCTTATAGACCTGGCAAGACTTTCCCATCGCCACTTGTTTTGTGGGTACACACCTAGTGTATATCAGACTACAGTAGACCTTATGCATTTCTCACTTATTTGGGCTCGCCAAATATCGAATTGCATTTGTGAGTGTGTTTTCATGGCCACCTAGCATAACACAACTTGCTTGCTTGTGGTGCCACAAGAGCATGTTTGATGAACTTAGCATAACACAACTCACTATTCATCTTTTCTTGCATTAATTTTAACATTGTATGATGTTATATCTTGTGTCACTACTACATTTGTATGTATTTTTGTGCCTTTGTTGGTTTTCCATGGGATATTTGACCTTGGGGGCTTGATCATCCTCCTTGATCTTTGTTATCTCATCTTTCTAACAAGTTGTACAATTAGACCTCTCTTGACTTATTTGTCTACTTTAGTGTGAGTTTAAGCGTAGGGCTCATACTCTCACTAAAGTGAGGGCTAAATGTAGTGTAGGAAAATGTACCCCTTTACATTTTCACACTATGTATAGACATGTAAAAATGCATAACACATATTGAAATTGCATTTTCCCATATTTTAACATCATTTTCATTATTAATCCCCTTTTAACATCATTTTCATCATTTAACCCTATTTTCCTCTATTAATTAAATAATCTTGAATTGTTTAATTAATTCATCATTTCATTACTATTTTTTCTCCTTCATCCTCTTAATTAAATATTTTTTAATTATTTAATTAGGTTCATCTAATATTTCTTCTAGTCCCATATAATTAAATAATTTTAATTATTTAATATCCCACTTTTAATCTTTTTCCTCCAATGGAATGTGCTTTTAAAAGAATAGCATATTCTCATCCTCCATAATTTAATAACAATATTTAATTATCCTGATTCCCTTCAAAATATCTTGACTTAACTTGTCTCAACCATTTCGAGCCCTTGATCTTGAAATCTAATCTTCGCCCTTGATCTAAAATATCCTAACCATTTTCCTCCAAATGTGGGGCATTTTGAGTTATAACTAATCACATCCATTGATCTTCCTTGATCCACTCTCCTTTGTGGGTGTTGAGGATCAATCTCAACCCTTCTTTGTGGGCATTGTATCTTAATCTTGAACACTGATCTAATTTCCTAAAATCTATAAAATCACCTTCAATCCTTCGCATTCATCACCTAGAATTTTCATAGCTAAGTCATGTCAATTTGATTCTTGAGAGCATTCATCTTGAGCATCTAGGTCATCTTTGCATCATATTCAATAAAGATTTTGCTAGCAATCATGGAGGCTTCAAGTGTTTGAGAAATACAACACCATACAACACTAAGCTCGCCAACAATGGAATGGTGAGATTGTTTCATGTTTTTTATTTTAATTATGTTTGACATTAGGGCTTGATTTCATGGCTTGATCTACAATCTAATCTCATTGGTAAGTGGTTTTTTGATCTCGTTTTGAGTTCTTGGTTGAATTCTTGTGTGTTTAATCCATTCCACTTTTACCCCTTACACTATGTTTGCATCCCCTCTAATTAGACATAATTAAGCTTCTAATTACCTAAATTATGCATTCCTAAGCCTTATTATTCTTGTTTTCTGAAAGGGAAACCAACATTAAATAAATGCTCATTATTTTAAACACCTTGGAAATTGTGTGTCCTAGATTTATGTCCTAGGGAAAATGGTGCTCCTTAAGTGCTAAGACCCAATATTTAATATGTTTTTGGTGGTATTTTAATGATTCAAATTCAAGTTTCAAATGTTGACTTACGGAATCTAATTTTTGGAAAATTAGATAAACACCTATAAATACATAGTTATTTTACCAATTCAAATCTTCTAGCATTAAGGCAAATTTCACAAGAGAAAAAAATTATATTTTTAAGTGCATTGAAGAGAAGATTTGATAGGTTGTCGTTAGGTCCCATTACTTTAGAAGATAAAACATCAATATATTGACCGGGTAGTGTCCAAGGCTATTTACAATAGAAGGCAGCTTAACTAACCCTTTTAGATTTTTTTATTTTTTAGGACAACTAAAGTTAATTTTAATCTAAGGCAATTTAACTATTGAACTGAAACAATTTATCTAAGAAAATTAGAAATATTTAAACTAGAAAGCATAAAATAACTAACCTAGAAAACATGATAACTAAACTAAAAAGCATGGAAATGATTAAACTAAAGAGCGGGTAAACTACAAAAGTAGAAAAGCTTGTAAACAATCCATGAAACATTCTTATTAAACAGTAATGATTCTAACAGTTAGCAATAAGTAACTACGAAAATGAGAGACAATGAGTGCTCTAGAACTTTAGACATGATAATGACAGACTTAACAATTCCCTACAAAATGATTATCCATGCAGTAAAATGACAAAAAAGAAAGTACTCATCTATTTGATCTATCCTCCCTCGAGTGGCCAGCTCGTGGGTTCCTATGTTTGTCCTCAGGTTACATACAAAACTAGTTCAAAAAACCTTCCATTAAAGATAATTTCCATCCATACTCAATAACTCAGAGAATGATACGTAATAATCTCTTTATTCATAGAATTTCAGGAAACAAGTTGACAGCATAACATTACTATATCTTACGTTATCTTTTGTTTCTGGAGATTACATCTTTATAGAAAACTTCCAACTAAATCCTAAATTTCGGATGGCGTAGATGACCATTGAAAAAGTCTTTAACAGATTTCAACAAACTTTAAATATCCATTACATAGGTATTAAAGAGGCCCAAGTTGAGCCATAAAGTCTTTCGAACTTTAAAACATAACTGAAATAAAAACTAACAACATCTAAAATTTTGGTCCATTATCCTATAGTTCAGGAGCAAGCTTCAAGCGCATATCTTCAACTTTTTCTAGAGCACGTGCTGCTGCATAATGTCCAATTATTAACCTACAAAACACTTAAAGCAACCCATTAAATCTGCATTGGTAAGAAACTTTGATAAATCACAAGAAAATAAAGTTTGTGTAGCTTTCTTAAAAAGACAAGTAATTATTTCTCCTAAAGTTTAATTAATTGGTAGAGGCTCAGGGTTTTGCATATGTGAAATAACATTTTATTATGTTATTATGATGACGTTATTTTTACCTCATCCTTTCCTCCCCTTCCTAACTCTTGGCAGGTCCTCTTGCTCCTCTATTGTGGCCCTGTCCAATATTTTTGTTCCATTCTTCATATTTAGCACTAATATCATACAAATCTCTAGTTGTTTTATCAAATTCAATAGGTGCATGGAGGAAGCCTCTATGGAAAGAAACACCCTCTTACCATTCATTGAAGGTTTTATCATTATGATCTGTATTGATGTGAAAAGAGCAAAAAGGGAGGCCTATATCTCATCCCTACCCAATCTGTTCTAAGGTTTTTCAAAATTTTAGCTAAAGCATCTACTCTCTTGAAGGACCATTTAATATTCAGAGGGAAGATCACTTCTCTTTTCTTTAAATATGCAGGTAAAGGAGTGTATCTCTCCTCACAGGCATGCCAAGTTGGACCAATCAATTTTTTCCCATCTTCCATGAAGTGATTATAACAAATTCACAGGCTTCCATCATATCTTTCTTTCATTTTCTCGTCCACTGTGAGAGCTAAAAAGGTAGACTTAAATTCTGTAGGTTTGCTATTTGGGGATCTCATTTGAAGACCCACACTTTTCTCTACCTAAGCATATTCACTGCTACACTCTTGCCAATGAATCTGATTTCTTATGGTGGACAACAAAGACCTTAGTTGCACTTCTCCAACAAAAAGATTATCAAAGAAATCAGTATAGTTTTCCAAGAAAAGATCATGAACAAAGAATTCACACACCATATCCTGTTCTTTAGGAGTTGATTCTGTAAACACCTTAACAAATTCTCTGTCATCAATTTCATAAGGCTTATCATGGTAAATTCTTAACAATTTCCATCTTAACCAGTGTTCATTTAGAAACATTGAATATAGTCTTGATGGCCTTCTACAGGATAATAAATATTCTGCTATCTAACATGCATCCCATTTTTCTCTATAAGCCTTACGAAATGACTCCTTCAAAAGTACCAACTCCTTTTTCAATTTGTAGTTTTCAATCTTAGCATCTCTTAAGAAATAGCACCTTTCCATCCATTTCATCAACAATGGAGGAATTCAGACCTAGAACCATTCAATTACAATTGGCTCAGTCTGAATTTCTTTTGATTCCATTATTGGTTTAGTGGCGTTTTCCTGTAAATCCTATTCTAACTCCACAATCTTACTAAGAGAGGCATTTAATTCTTCTTTTTGTGTTTTCTTTTCTTCCTCAAAAGCTGAAAACATAAGCATAAAATTATTTTCCACCATTTCAATTTCTTTATTTTTGTTAGAAAGATTAGCATTATAAGTCCTATTTTCTTTCAATTCAACTTTTGAATTTGTTTTTGCAATTCAAGAATACATGTATCTTTTTCTTTTATTTGCAGTTTTAACTTGTGCACTTCATGATCCCTTTTCCCAATTACCACAGTATGTACTGTAATTTCTTCTTCTTGTTGTACCATCTTTTCCTCATTTTTGTGCAATTAATCTTTCAACTCGCCAATTTCTAACCTCAATTTTTCCAATTCTACATTGGCATCTTCATTTTCAACAGTCTCCACACTTTTATTTACAAGGGGAGATAAACTTTCTAAAGTTTTGTCATCAATTTCCATGGAAGGTGGAGATTTCTCCTTTCTCATTTCTTGAATCTCCTTAGCAAAAACTTCTTCTTCATACCCAATGTGGGACGACATTTCCTCAATAGGAGTTTCTTTTTCTAGAGATTGATAAATTTGTTCTCCTAGTTCCCTCATTTCTATGTTATCAATGGGATCAATGTCCTCTACAGGCTTTTTCTTCTTCTTGGATTTCTTCTTCCGTGATTCACTTCCAACACTTGGCACTGGGGTTTCAGTAGACTTAGAAGGTAGTCTTTTACTTCTCCTCAAAGGAGGGGCATTCTAATAAGTGATAATTGTTCTTCTTTTCCTTTTCTTCAGGGGAACACTACCTACACTTGGGTAAATAATCTCCACATCTTTCGGTTGGTCTGCGGTTCTAAATTCCTCATTTACAAATTTTGGCACTTCTTCACCAAAGGTTGTGGGAATTTGAACTTCAAGAGCTCTGGGAGCCTCGGGGGAAGTTTCTCCAGAAGGTGGAGGAACTTGTTTAGAAGATTCCCCTAATTCTAATGCTCTTTTGGGCATAGGCTTCTCAAATTTCCAAAAAAAAATTCCCCATTTACTTTCAGGTTTCTTACGGAAATGATATCTTCAAATTAACTAAATTAAACCATGATGTTTAAATGGCCCTGAACCAGTCTTGTATCTTTCTATAGAATAATTTACAGAATCACACAAAAAATTCTAGCAAATTAACCCTAAGAGCAGGGTTTTCTTTTCCATGACGCAAATGAATTAACATGAGAAATGGAGGCCCTACCACTGTAGTGAGTTGGCTTTCATAGGTGAAATATTTTATAATCCAAGTCACCGCAGTTCCCCAGGGTTCTAGTATAGAAGTTCTTTGAAATCCTTTATTTTTCCCTCTAGTACTAATAACTAAGATAGGATGCAAGTCTCTCTCTCTAAGAAATAACTCAGATAATTTTTGGTATGTAATTTGAGACGTTTCAAACAATTTAATGTCAGAATTACTTAACCCAGAGAGGCGAGAGATGATTTTTGGACTTACCTTGAAGTGCTTTCCATGGAGTGTTAGTTGACCATTGGAGTAATTCTCTGCAAACGCATTTGCCAATTTTTCATTATAGCCCTCAAATTTTTTGATGAAATCTAACCATCCTACCTCTTCGAACAGACTAGAAATATTACTAAATCCCAATAACTTCTTCGTAGAAGCTGGCTCTGATTTCTTCTTTGCACTACCCATTTTTATCTCCAAACTGAGAACTTTGCTGAAGAATTCAACAATGTGAGAAACTTGCACAATTTATTTTTGAAATTATAATCAAGGAGTGATTATTTAGTTTGTCTCTACTTGGTGCTTACTGTACAATGATAATAATTTGCATGCGGGTATACAAAAAGAGTGTTGTACAAGCAATTAATTGTGGAGTGGATCAAGTTACTAAATTAAGATGGAGGATCTCATGCCAATCAATTACACCTCATTCAAAATAACTAACTTTAATAAAAAAATGTACTTACTTAAATTTTGTGATCGCATGAAGATTTCATACCTTTACTGATTTAACGAGATGATGGCATCGTACTAGTTGAGGTGACGACGAATTTATTATGACATGAATGAGGAAGATTGTGAATGACAGATTCATTGATGAGGACATGCTGTCATGGCGGCTTCATTTATGATGAAAAGATGGTGAATGTTGAAATAACCACAATAAGTGTGGTTATTGATGTGACAACTAAAAAATTAACAAGGAGGCTGGTGTACATGCATTTGATGAATCAAAGCATCAGGAAGAAATTTGAATTTTATGGAATGAGGCAGGCCGAATGAAAATGGATAAGTTCTGGAGCACGCTTGTTAGTATGTGCTCAAAACTAGCAAATGAGTTCTGGAGTATGCATGCAGCATGCATTGAAAATGAAGAAGGTGGATAAGTTTTAGAGCATCGTCGAAAGATGTAGCCGGAGCAAGAACCGAATGAAGGTTCCAGAGCATCGTCGAAAGATACAGCTAGAGCAGCAACTGAATGAAGGTTCCAGAGCATCGTCGAAAGATGCAACTGGAGCAACAACCAAATGAAGATTTCAGAGCATCGTCGAAAGATGCAATCGAAGCAGCAACTGAATGAAGGTTACAGAGCATCGTCAAAAGATGCAACCGGATCAACAACCGAATGAAGGTTTTAGAGCATCGTCGAAAGATGCAGCCAGAAAGTAGCAAAATGGATGTAAGGATAACTTTGACCTTTTGGAGCTTTTCTTGATCAGGAGCAAGGCACATGATGTGATGAGTTGTAGTGAAAGTTCTGGAGCATCTAGGCATTATATTGACAGGTTCCAGTGCACCTCCAAACTCGAGCTTATAAATTTCAGAGCATCTCAAGAGGGTGCTCCGAAAGTTATTTTATAATGAAGTCCTACATGAATGGAAATGAAAAATTAGCCAAGTCCAAAAAATAAGAAGAATTAATAAAGAATTCTTTGAGACAAATTTGTACACATGCCTTTTTATTACAATTTTTTTTATAGTATATATATATATATTTTAATACGTTAAGTGGACTTTGCCTTGGCAGAGTCAATGCATTGGATTTCTCCCTCCATTTCTACCAATTTTGTAAATTCTTCTTTATAAACAGGCTTATGGTAGATACGTAGGCAATGACCATTGACCAAGAGAGTTTGTGTGTCACCATCGTTTCAGTTGAACTGTGCCATTTCTTGAAAGTTGAATCTGTGCAGAGTATGCATTTCAGAGAGCATTTGGAAACTTCATAATCCATGTCCGGGTCATGAGACGTCATTGTCATTAATAGGTCCTTCAGGAAACTAGATTCCTTTTCCTTGATCCTTGATAGGATCTTGAATCAAATAGCAAAGCCCAGTCACCATTATTGAACTCTCTCTTTAATGTGTTTGTCATGCCAAATTTTTTGTTGGTGCTAAACCAACTCAGTTTGGTGGACGACATCTAAATGAAGTTCATCCAACTCACTTAACTGCAACACTCATTCCTCTTTGGCTCGTTTTAGATCTAAACCCAACTCCATAGCAGTTCTGAGAGTTTGGAGTTCAAACTCAATGGGAAAAAGAGGTTTCTTTCCAAAAACAAGCTCATAGGGGTTGAATCTAGTGGTGGATTTCCATGTTGTGTTGTACGCCCAAACAGCTTCGGGCAATTTCCTAGCTCAATCTCTTCTCCCAAAAGAAATTGTTTTTGCTTAATATGTTCTCTAGCTCTCTATTAGTCACTTCCATCTGATTGTTTGCTTGAGGGTGATAAGGGGATGAATTCCTATGACTCACTTGAAAATGGTTGGTTAATTCCAAGAGTAATTTGGACATGAACTGGGGTCCCTGATCAGTAACAATGGTCCTGGGAGCTCCAAACCTGAGGAAGATCTTATTATAGAGGAATTCAACGACTTGCTCCTCCCTAGCGACTCGTAAGGCTTGAAATTCTGCCCATTTTGTCAGGTAATCGGTACAAACTAATATGTATTCTTTCCCTTGAGAGGAAGGATCTATGGGGCCGATAAAATCTAAACCCTGTTTTTTGAATGGTTCAAGGACTACCTGAGGCTGTAAAGGAATTTCCGCAAAAGTTGTTGGTCTTCCTACCCTTTGACATTCATCACAACGATGAACATAGTTTTTGACATCTTTATGCATTGAAGGCCAATAGTATCCAGTGCCTAAAATTTTATGGGAATTTCTTTTTGTAGAGTAATGACCCCTAGAAGGATCATCGTGATAGGCCCTCAGAATACTATAAGTCTCATCGGCCCTGACACATCTTCTCAAGACCATATCGGGTTCACAACGAAATAAAATTCCATCAATCCATTTAAATGACGCACTCTCATGAATAAGTCGCTTCCTTTGTTTTGATGTAAACCCAGGAGGTACTTCAAAGGCGGGTAAATAGTTGGCAATGTTAGCGAACCAAGGGGTCTTTATAGAGATGCAAATAGATTTTCATTTGGAAACTCATCTTGCACAGGTGCACAATCACCCTCTTCTTGTTTGATTCGAGACATAAAGTCTACCACTACATTAAATCTCCTTGGCTTGTCAAGTATTGTTACATTGAACTCCTGAAGGAGTAGTAACCACCTCATTATTCGATCATTAACTACAGGTTTATTCATTAAATATTTTACAGCTGAATGATCTGTATAGAATATAACTTTATATCCTGTAATATAATGGTGGAACTTTTTAATGGCATGAACCATAGCCAAGAACTCTCTTTTTTTCGTCGTGTAGTTCTTCTTAGCAAATGTCAGGTTTTTACTAATAAAGTATATGAAATATTTACCCCCATTTTCATCTTCTTGCCCCAATACAACACCAATTGCGTCATCCGTAGCATCGACATAAATGTGGAATGAAAGATTCCAATTTGGCCCATGCAGGACAAGAGCCAAGACAAGATTTTCTTTTATGGTTTTGAAAGATAGTTGACACTCAGGTGTCCAGATAAAATATACATCTTTTTGGAGAAGGGAAAACATAGGGGCTGCTATTTTACTGAAGCTTTTTATGAACCTTTTGTAGTATCTAGCATGCCCAAGAAAACTTCTAACATTTGTTTGCATCTGAGGAGTAGTCAAATATTAGATGACTTCAATCTTATTAGGATCAACCTTAATCCCTTCAAAGGATATATGGTGACCTAATACTATTCTTTGTTCCACCATTATTAAACACTTTTTGTGGCTAAGGGGCAGTCGGTTATCTTCACAAACTTCTAAAACCCTGTCCAGGTTTTGAAGGGCTTCATCATAGGTTGACCGATAGGCTGTGAAGTCATCCATATAGACCTCTACACAGTCATTAACAAGCTCAAAAAATATAGCCAAAATGGCTCTTTGGAAAGTCACGGGAGCGTTACAAAGTCCAAAGGGAAGAACTTGGTATGCAAATGTGCCCCATGGATAAGTAAACGTTTTCTTATCTTGGTTTTCTGGTGCTACCCGAATCTGGTTGTAACCACTAAATCCATCTAAAAAGGAGAAATATTTCCTTCCAACCAAGTTGTCAAGAACCTGGTCAATAAATGGTAAGGGAAAATAGTCTCGATGAGTGGCCTTGTTGAGTTCTCTATAATCTACACAGATTCTCCATTTCCCATTTTTCTTTGGCACAACAACCATAGGCGACACCCATTTACTGTCAGAGATAGGATAAATAAATCTTGCATGGAGGAGTTTTTCAATTTCAATTTTGACAAGATCCTTCAATGCAGGATCAAGTCTCCTTTGTGGCTGATGCATAGGCCTTATATTAGGATCAGTGTAAATGTGATGTGTACAAAAACTCAGGTGAAATCCCCTCATGTCTGTATAGTCCCAAGCAAAATCTTTAGATCTTTTCACCAACACATTAAATAATTTATCCTCTTGTATTTTTGTCAGCCAACTATTGACGTTCAATGTTTTTCCTGATAGTAGCATAATTGATTTTGTTCCTGGATAAGCCGAAGTGACAATATGTATTGGTCATAACAAGGTGTTGAGAGGACAACTATGAGGTATAAGTCGGTGAAATCTAGTAATGTCCTCAAAAAAATGGCTCATTTTGGGAATCATATTGGCCAAAGGACAAGGCATTCCCATGGTAGTGTAGCTCTGTTCCATCCCACTTATATCAATTGATTGTCCCAACATTTTGGGTGCATCCACCATTTCCTCATCATTCGAGCCTATAGTAAGGTGCACAACATCATCTACTAACTCATCCTCTAATTCTTCTCCATGTTGCTTAATTACTACCATGGCTAAAGAAGCCAAATTATCTTGACTATTAGACTCTTCTGGGTCATCAACCCAAACTTTGTTATTTCCAGTGGGTTTAGCAAGAGGGTATAAGAATAAATGTTCACTGTCTGGATCATGTGAAATGGTCATTCCTCCTTCTCTATAGTCAATTTTGGCCGTGAAAATGGCCAACCATGGTCTTCCGATAATTATTGGATAGCTATCTTTGGGCGTAAGTGATTGAATTACCTAGAAGTCAATTGGATATTCCCATCCATCAACTTTTACAAGAACATTTTTAATAACGCCCTTAGGAATGGCTATGGCCTGATTTTCCATCTGCAAGACTGTAGTTGTGGGGCATAAGTCAGTACTTGACCTAATTTTTCAATCACATCCACAATCATCACGTTAATAGCTGCTCCTAAATCCACTAATGCATTAGGTATTGCTACCTTATTAATTGTGACAGTTATAAGTGGACTACCAAAATCATCATATTTTGGAGCGACAGTCTTTCCAGATAGCCATCGATGTGCACAGTATTTATTTTCTTTGGTTTCCTCCTCGGGATTTTAATACACAACTGTTTGATTAGCTGATTCAACTCAGAAATTTCCTTTATTTCTTGCAGCAAAGGAACCTCTTTTTGCAGTTGTTTGATCTCCTGAATTAATGTAGTTTCAAAGGTCAAGGACATTTATGGAGTATCCTCCAAAGTTGTTGATTTCAGACACTCCAGAAATGGAGCCTAAGTTTTCTCTTTTAGAGAGGTATCCTTTCTTTGTTCAGTTGGAGACTGACCTTCCTCCTCTTGAGGTAAGTCAACAACTCCTGCTGCTGAAGGAGGGACTGCATTATTTGCAGAAATGGTGTGGTTGGGTGGAGTATCCTTCGCTGAAGTTTTAGGAGTAGGCTCATCCATAATTTTTTCAATGGTTGGTGGTTGAATCGTTCGACCCGAGCACAACTGAACATTTCCATAATATATGGCATTAAGTCTGGTAACATTATCTTGTTCAGTAGAGTATACCAAAGTATTCTGTCGATTGTTCTTAGGATTGGGAAGTGGTTGCACTGGGAGTTGAGGTTGATTTATCTGCTCATTTTGAGGTGGATTCTAAGGTGGTGGTAGCAATTTCTATTATTGATTCCTCCTAGGACCAGTATAAAATTGATTATGTCCTTGATTCCATTGGGGAGCAGTATGTTGTGGATACCATTGTTGTTGTGGTTGGTTTGGCCATTGCTGAGTTCCCCATGGTTGATTCACCCATTCAGGGGGTCCCCAATAAGGAGTTTTCCAAATAGGTTGTGGAGGTGGTGGTTGCTTCCAGGATGGATTCCATTGATTACAAGCACAGTTGTTTTAAGGTTTCCATGCAGGGTTGGAATTATGTCCATAAGATAAGTTACCTCCTCAATGTTGGTTTAGCACATTTATTTCTTCTTCAACCTGAGCAACATTTTTCTTAGTATTCTTCAGATCGGTAAGAAGCTCACCCTAGTTTGTAGGATGGTTTTGCTCATAAAGTTGACAGACATTAACCTTGTCGAGAGGACATTCCCTCAAAAGATGTTTATTTCGACATCTTGGACAATAGATGGACAAAGTCTTAGGATTGCGAGTTTTAGCTTGTATGTCATCCAGAGTAGTGGTCAATTGAACGAGTATGTTCATTTTAAGGTTTACTATTTCCTCCTGGAGTTTACCTATGTCCTTCGACCCTTTAAAAAGAGTAGGTTTGTGAATTCCCCCATGGGTACGTGAGAAATTATTACACAACTTACATATTTCTTCAAGGGCCATCTAAGACACGTCTCCATTTCCCATCAAATCAAGGCTTCGCCTTGCATCCTCATCGAGTCCCTTAAGAAATATGGTTTTGAGAATGTCGTCGCTAATGGTCTCTTCTCCACATTGTTTAGTCAAGAAAAGAAACCCGTCTAGGTAGTCCTCCAGACTCTCATCCTCATTTTTTCTAAGTTTAAACAACTCCTCTTTTTGATCACTCACCCTACAATAACTTTGGTATTTATGTAAGAAAGCATTCTCCATGTCCGCCCAAGACGTAATAGACCCTAAAGATAAGCCCAAAAACCAATGCATGGTCGTATCCTTCAAGGTAGAAGGAAACAAATTCAATTTTTTTATTATTGTTTTTATAGTTGTAGGTTTGACAGAGGACCTTGAATTCGAAAAGAAATTGATCTGGGTCTTCTGAGGACAACCCACAAAAATTTGGCAGGAAAGCTGGAGAGATATTTTCATTGTGGTATCATCATCTACATCCAGAGTAATAAGATACGTGAACGTTCGAGGTGGCTGAGGATCATTGCTATTACAGTTGGCATTATTTCGGTTGGGATCAACCCTATGATCACCCATGATGTTTAGGGGAATACGTTCCTCTAAGATAATTTCTTCGATGATAGGTTGTTCTACTAGATGATCTTTGGGAAGATAATGGAAAGCCTCAGGCGGACTAGGCTCAAGTATTTCATCAACGAAGTGGTCCTCTGAGCTTTGGGCTTCCCTATGTATGATTGGAACCTATTTTGGGGGGGTCTTTGGTATAAATCTTTCGTGAGGGCCTCTTTTCCTGACCATGCAGAAAAGGAAGCCAAGAGGGTGGTATTTTAGCCTAAAAAGTGATATTCAAGGCGTCTTCTATTAACACTCAAGCAAGAAAGCTAGTCCCCGACAATGGTGCCAAAAACTAATAGGCTGTCATTAGGTCCATTACTTTAGAGGATAAAACATCAATATATCGACCGGGTAGTGTCCAAGGCTATTTGCAATAGAGGCAGCTTAACTAACCCTTTTAGATTTTTTTATTTTTTAGGACAACTGAAGTTAATTTTAATCTAAGGCCATTTAACTATTGAAATGAAACAATTTATCTAAGAAATCTGGAAATATTTAAATTAGAAAGCATAAAATAACTAACCTAGAAAACATGATAACTAAACTAAAAGTCATGGAAACAATTAAACTAAAGAGTGGGTAAACTACAAAATAGAAAATCTTGTAAACAATCCATGAAACATTCTTATTAAACAGTAATGATTCTAACAGTTAGCAATAAGTAACTACGACAATGAGAGACAATGAGTTCTCTGAAACTTCAGACACAACAATGACAAACTTAACAATTCCCTACAGAATGATTATCCATGCAGTAAAATGATAGAAAGGAAAGTACTAATCTATTTGATTTATCCGCCCTCGAGTGGCCAGCTCACAGGTTCCTATGTTCGTCCTCAAGTTACATACACAAATGGTTCGAAAACCCTTCCATTAAAGATAATTTCCATCCATACTCAATAACTTGGAGAATGATACGTAATAATCTATTTATTCATAGAATTTCAGGAAACAAGTTGACAGCATAACATTACTATATCTTACGTTATCTTTTGTTTCTGGAGATTACATCTTTATAGAAAACTTCCAACTAAATCCTAAATTTTAGATGGCATAGATGACCATTGAAAAAGTCTTTAACAGATTTCAACAAACTTTAAACATCCATTACATAGGTATTAAAGAGGCTCAAGTCGAGCCATAAAGTCTTTCAAACTTTAAAACATAATTGAAATAAAAAACTAACAACTAAAATTTTGGTCCATTATCCTATAGTTCAGGAGCAGGCTTCAAGTGCATATCTTCAACTTTTTCTAGAGAACGTGCTGCTGCATAATATCCAATTATTAACCTACAAAACACTTAAAGCAACCCATTAAATCTACATTGGTAAGAAAGTTTGTGCAACTTTCTTAAAAAGACAAGTAATTATTTCTCCTAAAGTTTAATTAATTGGTAGAGGCTCAGGGTCTTGCATATGTGAAATAGCATTTTATTATGTTATTATGATGAGGTTATTTTTACCTCATCAAGATTTATCAAGCATCTACAACAAAAAATCAAGATCATATCATCATGTCAAAGTTATGTGTGTTCATATTATGTTTTGGAGCTAACACAGTGATGTAGGTTTCAAGCATGCACACAAGCATTCAAGCATCAAATCAGGCAATCATTCAAGCCAATTGAAGCAAGATTAAGTTCCTTAGAGAGATGTGTTAGACTTCAATCCTCTAAGGGTATCCATTAAGGTTTTTGTGAGTTGTGACATAGCATTGTTCATTCCATCATTCCTTACATTTTATCACTATTTTATCATCAAGGTATAATTACCAAATCAAGGTTTGACCAAGGAAAACCTCTATTCACCCAAAAATATACATTTTCCCCTCTCTTTGTGTATGTAGATTTGTAGGTGAAGAAGCACTAAAATTGGATCAAAAGTGCAATTTTGTAAAGTTGTCATCAAAGTTTGCAAGCGACAAAAACTCACCTATAGGATTTATTTTTTACTTTTCGACAATGGAATCCAAAGGAATCAGGAGCGGAGATCCGAGATCAGAGGACTATGAAATCAAATTTTGTACCCCTGTATAGAGATCCACTCATCCTAGGGAAAATTTATCCTTGTAGGACACTCAAAAATTGCTTTTGGTGACAATTACATATTAGTTTTCCCTTCTCAGATTTGTCAGAAAATTATTGTTTTTATTTGTGTTATCCTTTATCTTCACATTTCAAGTTTTACATCACATAATTGAGTTCATAGGCATTTTATTTTCATCTCCCAAAAGTGCATTTTAGTCATTTTACATATCATAAGGAAAAATCAGAGATCCCCCATCCCCGTAGAGTTGACTCACCTCAAGGTTGAAAGTCGATTCTATCGTTAGGAGAGATCTCTCCTTTTTCCACATGAAAATAAGAAAAAATGAGGGTTTGTTAGGTAATCACTTCATTTTGGTGAACCCTTTATTCCCCCCTCATCCATTTTTCCAATGTTTCACTTTGATCAAGATCCCGCCATTGATGCAAAAATAAAAAATGATCCTCTCATCGACCTTTATACCATCCATGATAAAAAACTTACATTTGATTCTATCCAAACTCCAAACATCTCCATTTCAAAACATGAGAAACTTTCCTTCCTTGGACACAAATAATTAAATAAATGACATGGATAACATCAAAGAACATAAAAAAGCTACTATGGATCAAGTCAAACAAGAGGATACAAAAGTTACTATTGGTCAAATCAAACAAGAAGATACAAAAGCTACCATGGATCAAATTGAAATCCCAAATGACCAAGAAGCAACAAGCATGAAAAATGATAAAACTAAAATATCTTATCAACTAGGATCATTTAATTTTGTCAAATCAGGCTTTCTCGTAGAGGAGAAAAATCCAAGCAATGGTTTCCACAAACACAATGATGGGTTCACATCTTGCTTCCAAAATAATAAATACCCCATCGCAAATAGAATATTTTAAAGCATGCAATATCAAGGAAGAGGACTAGGCCTACACGCGTAAGGCATTCTAGAACTAGTACAGTTTCATGTAAATCCTAGACATCAAGGTCTTGGCTATTCTTCAATTAGCAAATCAAATGATGTTAGTGATACCTCCAAGATATTATGGGTAACTTTATCCAATACAAACATCAAAATAGGGGCCATGAGTATTCCTTATCATAAGTTTGCTGCCGACACCCCTTCCACCCACACCATAAATCATCATCCCCAATTAATTAAATCCTTCAATTGGAACCAATAAAAACAAAATTCTTACAAATCCAAAGTCCAAAATTCAGAGGCCATTGAATCAAACAAAAATTCAAGGGGACAAATAAAGTTAAAATGGATCCCAAAGAAAAATGGATCGAGTAAAGAAAAGAGTTCAAATTCAATATCTAATCAAAATGTGGAGCCATAAGAAAAGAGGTCTCCTACATATAACAAATGTCCACATCCTTCAAAATAGTCATCATACAAGGCATATAAAGGTGTTGGTTTCAAACACTATCCCAATCAAAATTCCAAACTCCATCATCCACCATCCCCGGTTTGGAAAATAAAAATTGCTATGTCCAAAAGTCCAAATAATTCATCCACATCTACCCTCATCAATCATAATCCAACATCTCTTCTACATTCCAAAAATTCTACTTCACAAATCTATCTTAGCTTGGAAACAACTCTTTATCGTAAGGAATCTCATGGAATTCTACCACGATGTGTGTAGTCCAATAAGGCCAATGCTAGTATCAGAGAGGATCACAATGACATCCATCAATTGTATACAAGTACTATGATCTTGACAAGGCAACTACTCCATAAAGGTCATTATTAGCATATCATGACACCGACATATAAATAAGCACCATTGAAGGATGAAGGAATTAGAACAATTAGTGATCATCCAAAACATCAAGGCTATCTAGAAAATACAAAAAAAGGGTCAAAAAATCATCACCCCAATGAAAACCTGAGAAACAGGTGTCTTGTGTGACATAAACAAAAAAAATAAAAATAAAGAAATTGAAAAAAAATAGTAAAGAAAAATAATTCGTCTAATAGTGAAAACCATGTTTATGGCGCTTTGGATGAGTACCATGATGAAACCCTGGAAAACAAGCATCATGTGTAAGAGAAATTATCTATGTGGACCATTACACTTGGGGGCGAGTTGTATCATCTTCCATACCTTTCTCATGACATTTCCATCTATCCAATTCATATAATTTCCATCCATCTTCCCTACCTACCTTGATCTTGATAAGGACTAGGGTACAAACATAAATCATGTTTTGGAAAAAATATTGACATCTCAATTATGTTGTCATACACTATCCATGAAATATCATGTCATTTCCTACATAGAATTATCCAAACCCATATCTTTGAGAAAACAAATTATTCCTATGTGACATATTCCTTGGAGATCATATGCTAATTCTTCCATCCAATAATCCTCATGTCTCCTATCCTTTATGAAAGCAATCCATTATCCTCTCATACCTATCACTAGACTTGGTTTCCCCTTATCACTGGTTTAAGGATTATAATGTCATTCAATCCCAAAAATTATTCATTCCAAATGCAACAAGCATAATCCATACAATCTTGCTATGCAACCTAACACATCATCCAAAACATTCCTTGGTTTTGTTTCTACAAACCTTGATCCTTTAGTTACATTATCATCAATGAGACATGTCTTTCCCAATCCTCACATTGTTTTTAGGATGTGTCCTTCCCATATCAACAATGTCATCATCATCATCATCACCAATCAATTGGTTTTCAACTTGACTAGGGGCAAGATCATGTTTATCCTTGGATCCTTGTGCATGCTTGATCACTTGCTTATGGGTATCTTTCACATCCATTTGTCGTGGTCTTTATATCTTACCATCCATACAAAAATATTGACATCCATAGTAAACATTACCCATCCTAATTTCATCCTAATAATTGGTCCTACACCTGGTTGTGGGTAAATCCTTGACTTGGGTTTCATTCAGGATCTTAGACATGGTGTCGGGAAACATTTCAAAAAATCCAAAAACATTCAAAACATTTTATAAAATCCAAAAACATTCAAAACATTTAAAAATTTCCAAAAATATCCAAATAACCTTTAAAAAATCTAAAAACAGTCATAACATGTCAAAAATATCAAAAACAACATTAGTTTCAAATCAAGTATGAGTCGATGTCAATCCAAATAATTGAACTACATTTCCTTTGCATCTTCACATAGGCAAGGCCATCATCAATGATCCCTCAAGGTCTATGTAAGTCCTTTAGGTTATGTCATAATAAACTTTCTATCCATCACAATCTACATTTCATAATAAACTATCCATTGTTAAGGTCAGTTGAACTACATTGGCTTTGTGAATCTACGTAGACGAGGCCATCATCAATGAGTCCTCGAGGCTTAGGTTTGTCCCTTAGATCTTGTCTATCATTATCCATGTCTCATAATAAAATATCCCTTACTAAGGTTGACACTTTGATCAAACACAAACAAGTTATCCTATAGAGAACTAAGCTTAACAAATCTTGAAACAACAGACGAACTATCCAGCTAATCTCCAATCCTCACCGATCAATTTTCCTATCAACATTAGTTATCTTTATCAACTACCATTTTGTATTATATAGGTTGTGGCACTCTCAAAACCATAACAAGTGTCTTATACAGGGTGTATCATTCCTAAAACCAAATCCAATCCTATCATTTATCTTATACAGGATGTTGCATTGTCAAAACCATACTCAACGTCTCTTATATGAGATGCTTCATTTCCTAAAATCCGAATTTATCTAGAATCCTATCATACAAACACTCATTGATTAAGAAGATCTAAATGGTTGTTGACTCATTTGGTTGAGTTAATCTTATCTTTTTATCTGATTTATCATTGGTCATGTTACTATGTGCCTCGAGGAAGTTCACAAGTGATGAGAGGAGTGATGATGGACCATGACCTTTTTCTCTTCGATTTTTTTTTGCAGTTTGTCTTGGCAATATGACTGGGGAAAACTAAGTTCCTTGTGGATGATCGAGGTTCCATTTGGCATAATAAAAATTTCCTATGCAAGTTAAAGATGATCTAACTCTTTCTTGCATTAGGACTAACATGCTTTGTGGTTACTTCACATGTTCCGACAAGGTTCTATTGTCACTAGTATGTGTCATGACATTCATTGTTTGAAATGTGTATATTTTTGCAAAGGGATAATATCTCACACCTTGGTCTATTTCATACCTTAGTGTCCATTATTTATTGTCATAATAAAATGCTTTATTATGATAATCATGCATTAGAATTAAAGCTAAAAATCTATCAGCGAGATCTCATATCAATTCATTTCATTTCATCCATTCCATTCCAATTCTATCTAATTATTCTTCACTTCTTACTAACATTCTCTTCTCGCTAGCATTTCTTTCGTTAGTCATTGTAATCATCTCACACACATTCACGCCCATCCAATTAACCTTGTCTGTAATTTTTCCAAAATTTTCAATTTTTTCAATTTTCTTGAGGGAGCACCATGCTATCCCACTTTAATCGGGGCATGCCGAGGCATACTAGGGCAGCTCATGAGCCAAATTTTCTTGATTATTTTTTGACACAACGTTCAAAATCACATTGTACCAAAGAGGGGCAAAATGGAGACACTAAAAAATATCCTAAGCCTGCGAACAACATTTTTACACTAATTTGTGTCTTTTTCCACATAATTAAATAGTTTTAAATTATTTAATTATTCCTTAACACCGCTTTATTCTATTAATTGAATAATTTTATATTATTTAATTAATTCATTTTATCTTTATTCTTCTCAAATTAATTAAATAACTATTATTTATTTAATTACGTCACTAATTATCTTCTCATCTACAATTAAATAATTATTTATTTATTTAATTATTCACTATTATTTTCTTCTATAATTAAATAATTGTTTCTAGTTATTTATTTATCATCTCCTTTCTTCCATAATTAAATAATCATTTTCAATTATTTAATTATTTACCACCTCTTCTCGTCTATTATTAAATAATTTATTGAGCTTATCATATACCTTTCACACTACATATCTGGTGATTGACAGTTTTTTCCTTTAAAAATAAACACAAATTAACTCTATTTTTCCAAGAAGAGGATGAAAACTATCAACAATAGTTGGAGAGATCACCATTGCATTGGTGATCTTCCTTTGAATTTTAATTAAGGTAAAACTCCCTCTTCTAATATAATTTTGGATTTTCGAAATATAAGTAAATAGGGGTATGCTTTTGACCAAAAAGCAAGAAAGAAAAACTATCTATCCATAGCCATGAAAATAGATGTGCAAGAAAGTGCTTCTAGACTACTAACAGTGTTGAAATGAAGAATGACAAACAATTAATATCGTAGCTCACATACCAAATTGTTAAAATCTTGCTAACTCAACTCACTTGCAACTTAACATTCACTATAAATAAATGAATGAAATACCACTAAATAACACATCCTCAAAGGGAAGGAATATTCAAATGTTCATCTAAGATCACAGACTTATATATAAACATTAGCATTCTATTCACAAATCCCTTGCACACAGACAACATTCACAATAAAATATCAAACTACAAAATCAATCCTTTGATTATGATCAATACTCATGCATCACGGTGCAAGGGGGATCAAATTTTTTGGACCCTTGCAATGTCAAAAGTATACATATTTAAAACAACATCTTAACCTAACGATTTGAATTTCTTGAAAAGAAAATCAATTCTTGGAAAGAATGATAACCACTGCTTCATCGAATAAATAATTAGCTGAAAAAACAAATGATTCCTACCTGATTATGACAATATAGTCATCAATGACTATTTTGAGTGGTAGTTATGATTGTACTGCCATCTCTAATTGACAAGACAAGAAAAATGAATCATCTCTTGCTATGAATCGGCCTTGTGGCACATACTCGTGCAAAACATCCACCACTTCTCATTCCTGTTATGCCTTGCATAACCACCCCATCTTTTGCCTTGGTCAAAATGGTCCCCCTTTATGTTTTTATCCCTGTTTGTTTTTCAAACAAAGTTTGGAGTCTACCTTTTCCAACACTTTGTTTTTCTTTGGTTTCTTCTGTCAGAATCGAAACTGGAACCGAATCAGGTTTTAAAAACTTCTTTCAAAACTCGTTCTGATCCCCATCCTGACAGTCTTCTTTTGCCTTTTTTTTGTTTTGTCTTTATCGGAGCCAGAGCCGAAGTGGAAGTTAAGTCCAAATTTATTCCAAATTTCAAAATCAAATACCATTTTGTCTCCGCCTCCGCTTTTGGTCTTTCGTTTTAAACTAGGTTTTTATGTTAAGTTTTCTCGTTTCGGTCTTTTTGTTTTATTTTGAGGTGATGTTTCACTTTATTCTTTGTCGGCGGAACCGGAACCGGAAGCAGAACCAAGTTGGAAAGTTAAACAAGTTTCTGTAACAGTTTTCATTCCGATTCCGCTCCCGCTATTTGTGGTCGTTGACTTTATTGAAGTCGCACAATAGTAGTGTGCCAGTTCCTTCTACAGTTCTGACTCCGCTCTACCACATTTATGGCATTAATTACAGGTGACATGCATGCGTGGAACTCTGAGTTTTTGCCTTAATTAGGGATTAACGCGTAGTTATCATCATTATTGTTAAGAGATCGAAGAGTGAACCAGAGTTGCAGTGGAGCTTTTGTGCAAGTGAATCGATTGAAAGAGAGACAGTTGCGTGTGGATTGCTTCAAGGAATTAAACTATTTATTTGCGTTCGAGGTAGGATTTTCTATTCTCGTCTTTCATTTTTATTATCGCGTTTTCTGTTTTTATTCATTTTGGATTGTCTGGCTTTGTGCAAAATCATGTTTCTCAGTGAGTTCGTATCTTTTGTTTGTTTCTCTTTTGTTTAAGTTTTCTTGTTTTCTTATGTTGATTTTATGGTTTTGTTTCTTGTCTATTTGTTTTTAACACAGTTGTTTTCATGTTTTAATCATGACCGTATCGTGATGCCCTAGTTTTAAAATAGCATAGATTAATTGTAGTTTTTACAGTGAGTAGGGTTTGGTAAATTGTCGTTTTTACTTAGGAATATTGTTTCACATTCGATTTGGTTAATTTAAATGGGGTTAAATTCGTGCCCTAGTTATTTGGAATCAACGGTTTTAGTTTAGGGTTTTGACGCGTTCTTATTTTAAATGATACCCTAAATAGTACAGTTGTAAATAGTACAGTTGCCTCTCGATCATATGGGGATGGTCTTATTAGGTTATTTTTAAGCCCCCTTTCATTTTTGTATAGCTTAGTCCTTAAATCATGAAGTTATTTATCGAACTGTTAAAATCACTTATGATGTCATGGTCATTTTAGGTGGAAGCGAGATCATAATCGATCTAGACTTTGAACCATGTTTTCCAATAAGTATCGATTCCATTTTCATCCCATTTCTGACTCCGCTTATAGTTAGAAGCAGGCTTTCAAAATAACGATAACCTAGGCGGAAGCGGAAGCGGAACTGAATGTGAAATTAGAAAATCTGAATGAAACCAAATCAGTTTTCATTCTGATTTCGATTCTAGTTACCATTCTAGTTCCGACTCCGGTCCCGCTTGCTATTACTGTAAGCTCAATGACTGTTTTAACTCCGATCCCTTCAACGTTTTAAAAAGAGATTGTTTAGAATGTTTTCTACTTGGTTTCGCCTCCGGTAGATATATGAAGGGTAAGATTTTAAAGCATTTTTTTTTAATACTTATTCAAGGATATAATTAGAGGTTTTGTTGTAGGAAGCTAAATAATGTCAGGAGTGTCAGGAGAAGCTTCCCAAAGGAATCGACTTGCAGAAACTTCAAAGGCAGCAACTAAGCCTAAGATGATTAAGTCGGAGTAGCTACCTTATACCTTGAGACATAACCATAGGGGTCTTGTTGTCATGGCAAGCAAAGTGGAATCAGATTGGTCTGATATACCTGACACCAATCTAGGCCAATACAATTTTGAGGAGTTATATTCAGAAACATTCACTGAGGATGTAATAGGGAGAACTTTAAGAATAGTACAATCCGGCTTGGCTCACATCACCTTATTTCCTCTATCCATCCAATGCCTAGAGTTGATTATGACAGTAGTAGGAGCTTACAATCCGGCCACTAGGCAATGTATGGATTCACAGGACAATGTGATCATTGATCTAACTCCCCAAATGTTTCAGCACATGTTTAGTGTCCCTGATCCAAAGAACCTGGTACAGTTAAATGAGGAAGATGCTTTAGAGATATATAGAAAACACAAGGAGGCCAACAAGGCTCACTTGAATAAAAAGTGGTTGAGGACAAAGAAGAAGTCTTTGACCAAGCTCCATGATCAACCAAAGAGGACAAAATTTTACAAGGAAGTATCAGACTTGATAATGATGTTGTCTAGAGCCTTTGGGAAGAGGGATGCATTTAATTTCAAGGAGTGGATGTTTCCCTTCATTCAGACAATATTTAATGGCAACCAACAGTTTGATTGGATGATGATTGTCTCAGATACCATTCATGACCAGTTAACTAGAATAAGGGATACCAAGAGTTTTTTCATGACTTCTTATGTTGTCTATACAACAGCTAGAGGATGCATCTTTCTAGGTTTGAACAGAGGGGGAATATTGGGAGAAGGTGATGGACAAACGAGAGTATGGAATCATTATGATCAACTATATCTACAGGTTTCTGAAACACAATTTAGAAGGGTTAATGATGCATTCTTATATGTAATTATTAACCAGCTTAATGGAGATGCAGGGTATAGATTGAGCCAGGAAGCCATGGCCTTTATCACAGAGTGGGTATGTTGGTATATCCAATACCCCAAGTTCACTTATTTTAGGTTGGTTGGATTTGAAGGTCATCCCCACTTACTTCCAAAGTGTTGCAGCAATAGGATGGTTCTGATGGAGTTTGTCTATCAAGCTTTGGGGGTCAATGCTCGATTTGGGTTAAAGCACAAGATAGGTTGTCATAAGTTTCCCATGCAATTGGGTGAATATAGTTGCCAACATCTTGTGGGAGCTAAGGTAGTTTGCAGTGAATTGATACGTTGGAAGCTAGGTTTGTACATGGCTCGAAAGCACTTTGATCCAAAGAAGAAAATGAATTCTTTGCTGCCTTCGATTTTTGACAAACATTTCAACCTGCTAGAAGACTTCTGGAGTGATCTTCAGGATGAATATGACCTTAGGAAAAGGAATTATGAGAGGTTTCCTGTTGCACTCATGGTAGAATTTGGGATCAAAGATGACATCCCTGATATATTAGTAGATGATGGAGTCATGTTGGATCCATCATATGAAGCATTAAACATTGGTACTAAAATTTTGGATCCGGTAGACTGGGATGGTGAGGAGACCATCGACATCAAGCAAATAGGGAGACCAGTCTTGGATAGAAGTATCCACTGGGCTGTTCTAAGAACCAAAACTCCTTAGGGACCAACTCGTAAGAAGGGGAAGGGATATAAAAGAATCAAGAGGAAATTTCCTTCCAAGGAGCCTTTAGAGTTCTTCCCTCCTGAGATTGAAGAGATTGAGCTTGAAGCCTCTGCTCAAGATTTACCTAGAGTACAAGAAGAGGATGCCCAAGCAGAACCTATGGTCTCAACACCAGCAATAGGTGAGTCATCTGATCAAGTCCCTCCTACAGAGCAGCAAAGTAAAGAGATGCCTAAGGGGACTCTTCATGATATTGCTGAGTCATTTAAGGGAAAAGCAGTAGAGCTGGAGATCCATGATGTTGAAACGGACTCTAATGAGACCTTATCAAAGAAAGATGCACAAGAAAAGATGCCTCTAGAGGAGGAAATTAAAAATATTTTAACAGAGGAAGATCAATGGGCACTGTTTGAGGAAGCAAAGAAGGCTTCGGATGCTCAAGCACATGCAGAGGCAATAGAGAAGCAAAAGGCACTTGATGCTAAGGCACAAGCTAATGCCATACTTCAGCAGCAACAAATGGAAGCTAAGCTAAGGGCTGATGAAGTGCAAAAGAAGCAAAGGCAAAAGGAGCAGGAGCTCAAGATCAAAGAAGAGAATGATAAGCTGGAATTAATATAGAAAATTCATGATCTAGAGGAAGAAAAGGCAAAGCAATGAAGGGAAAGAGAAGTTCTTGTGGCCAAATTGAAGCTTGCTGAAGAGGCCTCTAAAAAGAAAGAGGAAGAAGAATGTGTGCAAAAAGAGAAAGATTTTGAGGAGCTGACCAAGAAATAAAAAGAAAAGGAAGATGTAGATAGACTTAAGGCATTGGAGGAAGAGAGAAACCGGGAACTTGAGAAGAAAAGATTAGAAGAAGAAAAGTTGAAGAAGGAAGAAGAAGACAAGACGATACAGGAACAAAAGGATAGGGAGGAAGCTGAAAAGTTGGCACAAACAAATGTGGAGCAAGAACAACAAGAGGTACAAGGGGTTGATTCTCAACCTAGAGTAAATATGCCACAACCTTCTACTATTGTTGCTTCTTCTTCAACTATAATGACCACTACTCCAAGTGCTCCCACTTGGTTGAAATTGGATCTTCAAAAGAGATCAGTGACACCTTCACAACCTCTCAATTGGGATGATATGATGAAGGAAATTGAAAAAGAAAGGCCCAAGAAGAAGGCCAAAATCCTACATTCCACTCGACTCACCGACAAAGGAGAAATTGTTGCTGAATGTGCAATACCGATGGTGGACAAGGATGTGAGGGACATACAGCTAACTGATTATCAGTTGGGCAGTGTTAACTTAGGGAGACCCACAAGAGATCAAAAAATGAACTTGATAGATGTGGTAGCATCATCCACTAAATCAAGAATGATGAAAGATAAGCAGAGAAAGGATGAGCTTAAGGCTCAATTGGATCAGTTGGATACTTTCTTGAAGAGTGTTTATGCTCCGAGGTCACAACAAGTTGCCACCATTGAGACACCAATTTTGCTTAGTAAGAAAGAAGTGGATGATTTGGTACAGGTAAGGAGTAAGGTAGAGATATTGGATAGATGGACGGATAAACTAAATCAGGAAATAAGTGAGGTGCTGGATAACAGTTTTGAGGTTCACAAGATGACAGGGGAATTAATAGGAGAAATGAATCATTATGTCAAAGTATTGGGAGAACAGTAGGAGGAGTACAGAGGATATAGCTAGATGCTGAAGGAGGTTAATAAATTACCGAAGTCCACTCTTCTAGAACAATCAATACTTGAAGAGGATAACAAAGATCTCTTGGAAAAGACTTCCAGCATACTCCGGTTTAGATCGGACTTTTTATACAAGCATAAAAATGAAGTTCAAGATTCTGTCAAGGATCTGAATGAACAATTTGAGGAGTTGGAAGTAGTTATTGTTGTCATAGTAAATGTTAATATACCGGTAAAGGAGGGCCTACCTTTGAGCCAAATAAAGGAGAAATGGGATGATAGGTTTAAAGAGGTCATGCAAAAAGGAGATGATGGAGAGGATCTACTATTAGATCGGTTAATGGATATTAAAGAAGAGATAAGGGAAGCTGAAAGGGAGTTAACGAAGCTAAAAGACATGAGAGGTTTTGCTGCTAGGGAGTTAGAAAGGATTAAGTTTGAAGACAGTTGGGTTGATGGGACAGAATTGGACATACTTCAACAAGTCTTCTCCAGTTATGACGAGTACATTGTAGAGCAAACTTCGCATGCATAATTGATAATCTCATACATGCATGGCTTTCTTCTCTTCTCTGCATGCAGGACTAGCAGTTTTAGAGGTGCATGGCCTTCTTTTCTCTTCTATTTTCTTTTCTCCATTTTAACTAAATGATCAAGGTGGGAACTAGAGATCAAATTGGTTTGAGTTTCCAAGAAGACTTTAATTCCTAAAAAGGTGGATCGACTTAAGATAGAAAGGACTTCGGATTTTTGTACATCTATAAGTACCTTTGCGGTATCATATTGTAAGGGTCGGCTAATAAGAATAGAATTGGCCACTTGATAGTAGGAGATAGAATTTTATAGCTTTTGAGAGATACTTTGTTATGATTCAGTTACAGTTGAATACAATTATAGGCTTTTTTACGCAATATGATGTTGGAATTGACTTTTGCTTGATAAGGTTGATGAATTATAGTCTATCTATATGCCAGTGATTGTGCTGAAGCATAAGTGTTTCTTATGTGTGAAAATCATTAGAAGAAACCGGATTTAAGGATTATTTCATTAGATTATCTGTGGATTGAGTTATTAAATGTCTGTTGATCTATGATCTTGGCAATGAATGAGAGTGTGTTATTTTGAAATCTTTGAAATATTTATGATGTGTGATTGTGATTTTGAATTAAGCACCTTAGATGCATGCAATAGTATGGATTATTCTATAAATTGTATCATGCTATGGTTTTCTTGATCTGTTGGTAAAACATTCATTGTTGAAGATATATGTCCGCCGGATACTAGATAAGTTTTATTCATGTTTTACTGATGTACGCCCTGATCTATCTTTTTCTTTTATTTAAAATCCCTTTTTATTAAGAACAGTTAGATGAATAAGTCATTGCTTGCATTCCTTGTTACCAGCACAGGCCCCTTGAATATTACAGTTGCATGGACCAATTGAGTGACACCAGACAGTTGAGAACCAACTACCAGGACCTTGGGAGTTAGGCTACTATATGTTGTCTTTCTTTTTCAGGAGAAATAGAGTAGAAATATTTTGTTTAACATTGTTTGTGTCATTTTCACCATCAACAATTCCTAGTGGTTGTTTGTGTGCCACCTAAGATCACTTCCATGTGAGCTCTTTAAATGCAGAAGATCTCTTAAATATAGCTTACTAAATTTCTATTACATCACATTACTAAGTTCTTTAAGCTCCCGATAATTTGAATATACTTTAGGCATTAATTATCCTCTAGTGTATTTCGTTAACTTGCCTTTACCATTCTATAAATCAGCTACCTCACTGTTCATTTGCACAATGCTAATCTTAGCTTCTAGTATGTCGAGCACATCAAGTGATGGAGCTTTGGAGATTAGGAGTGTTTTTCTTATTATTGAGGGAGTTGAGTGCAACGCTATTGTAGGTTGGTCATAGACCAACTTAGAGAAATCTTCCTAATCCACAGTGATATGGAGGAGGAAGTGATTCGCAAGATTATTGATGAGCACTTCATGTCCTAGGTGCATTTTCATAATTCTGGTCTACTCGAGTGTTTCCTCTACAACATCGTGTGTACCTCTAAGAATTTCGAATGGGGGCTACAAGCTATTGAGCATCTGGTGCGCCCAAGATACTTGTTGTGTGTCAAAGATGCCCTGAGAGGTCTCTCTTTATACATCGAGTGTGGTCTTATTCAGCGATGCAATCTGCATTGCTTCTATTATACATAGCCATTGACAAGCTGAGGTAAGTATGACCCATTCCAACTAAGAGGAACATGCCTTTATCTTGTTTGCATATTCAAAAACATTAACCGAAGACAAAAGGAACTTTCACAATAAGTTATTGTCTATACCATCCCCTCATCATTGGACGCATATTCCTTCTCGCATATCTAGATCAAATTTTGCATAATAGGGCCCAAAGTTACTTCTTTAGCCGCTTCTCTAAGTAGGTTGGTCTTCAAAAGAGTAACCTCACTAATGGAAACAAAAAGGGAAGACCTACTTGAAGACTGGTCAACTTATGAGGAGGAAAGATAAACCACTTCACTCTCCTCCCTCATTATAGGTGCATCATCACTTAGAGTAAAATCTACAAGGTCTAGAGATCCATGTACATTTTTTGAAATATTTGATCCTTCTTCTTGTCTACAAATGAATTGAGCCTTCATCGGAAGTTGTTGCTTGTGTGGAAACTCTGAGGTCTCCTTTGCAAGGCAAGGGGAATCTTCCAATACAGATTTCCTGCCAATGCATATCCTTTCTCCCATTTTCACTCCTTTTTGTATTTCAATTTTAGGAGTGGAATTTTCTCCTTCTTTATTGTAATCCAAGTCGGGAGAATGCCAAACCTCTAGTTTCTTTTCATCACATTTCCCAGGTTTTACATCATTCTCAATTATTTGGATAAATTGTTTGATTATATTATCCACTTCATATGAGGGCATTTTAGGTTTAAAAGATACTGGACTTACTTGAATCTCAAAGACAGGTGATTGATCAACATCTTCTTGTGTCGAGGTAGTAGGTTTTGAGATAAGACTTATGATGCTACAAGAGGAAGGATCTTCCTCTTCATCTTTAAAACTATCTGAATCTCCGTCTTTTGGTCTAGCTCGATACACACTTTACTCTCACATTACACCCCAAGCATATTTGAAAATTCTCCTTGATTTGACACAATCAAACTCAAGGAATTGGTCCCAATAGATTCATCATTGCTTAGAATTCTAATAATTTCCGCGGGAATAAGGCTTGAGCTCGAGAAATTTTCTTCTCATGGATGGTCATGATGTCTTGACAAACCCCCCTCTATCCTTATAGCTTTAATTTTTGCTGCTTCAAAATCAACTATGCCTCTTCATAGAATGAGATTAATTCCAAGAGGTAGGGCATGCATGAAGGCGACTGTCAGATTGGATTGAGAGAAGAAAATAAATTTTGTTTCAACAAAGTTGCCAATCTCTTCTCAAGAAGAGATAAAATTAATTTTGTGGTGGTGCTCTTTGGACTGGTAGCAGATTCTGATTTTGAACAGGCCAAGGAGGAGGATTTGGATAGTGTACAATTTCAATCCTCGAAAATATTTCAACCACCGACCTAGGTGGGCATTGAGCTCATTCTTCTTCCTCTTAGAACACAAAACTGGCTCACATGTAATCTGTCGCACTTTTGTGGTGCCTTCATGCAAGAGTATTTAACTACGAGATGATGCCTTCTTGTTTGGATTTGACCCAATCCAAATCAAGTTGTAAAATAGGAGAAATATTCTCATGTGGTAACACCATCTTTAATCATGATAAGGCATGTTCTATACAATTCCCCAACAGAATCACCAAAAATCTGTTGGTTGATAGATTTTCCCTTTAAAAATTAACACAAATTAACTTTATTTTTCCCAAGAAGAGGATGAAAACTATCAACAACTATTGGAGAGATCACCATTGTATTGGTGATCTTCCTCTGAATTTTAATTGAGGTGCAACTCCCTCTTCTGATATAATTTTATATTTTTAAAATTAAGTAGATGGGGGTATGATTTTGACCAAAAAGAAGGAAAGGAAAAATAACATCTATCCATAACCATGAAAATAAATGCACAAGAAAGTGCTTCTAAACTACTAATAGTGTTGAAATGAAGACTAGCAAATAATGAATATTGTAGCTCACATACTAGATTATTAAAAGCTTGTTGATTCCACTCACTCACAACTTAACATTCACTACAAATAAATGAATAAAATACCATTGAACAACACATCCTCAAAGGGAAGGAATATTCAAATGTTCATTTAAGCTCACAGACTTATACATAAACATTAGCATTCTATTCACAAATCCATTGCACATAGACAACATACATTCACAACAAAATATCAAACTATAAAATTGATCCTTTGATTATGATCGATACTCATGCATCACAATGCAAGGGGGATTATAATTTCTAGACCCTTGAAATGTCAAAATTATAAATATTCAAAACAACATCTTAACCTAATGGTTCAAATTTCTTGAAAAGAAAATTGATTCTCGGAAAGAATGGTAACCGCTACTTCATCGAATAAATAGTTAGCTGAAAAAAATGATTCCTGCCTGATTATGACAATACAATCACTATTTTGAGGGGTAGTTATGATTGCATTCCCATCTCTAATTGGTAGGACATGAAAAATGAACTGTCGCTTGCTGTGAGTTGCCTTGTGGCACATACTTGTGTGAAACATTTGCCACTTCTCATTCCTAATGATCGTTTGTGTTCCACATAAGATCACTTTTGTGCAAGTTCTTTAAATGCAAAAGATCTCTATCACATCACATTGTTGAGTTCTTTAAGCTCCCAACAATTTGAATGTACTTTAGGCATTAATTATCCTCTACTGAATTTCACCAACTTGCCTTTACCATTCTATAAATTAGATACCTCACTGCTCATTTGCACAATGCTAATTTTAGCTTCCAGTATGTCGAGCACATCGAGTGATGGAGCTTTGGAGATTAGGAGTGATTTCAGGTTATTATCGAGGGACTTGACTGTACTGTCGTTTGTAGGTTAGTCATAGACCAACTTAGAGAAATCTTCCTAATCTGCAGTGATGTGGATGAGGAATTGATTCACAAGATCATTTGCAAGCATTTCATGTCCTAGGTGCATGTTCATAATTCCATTCTACTTGAGAATTTCCTCTACAACATCGTGTGCACCTTCGAGAGTTTCTAATGGGGGCTGCGAGTTGCTGAGCATATGGTGTGGCCAAGATATTTTTTATTCATTGAAGACACCCTAAGAGGTCTCTCTGTACATCTAAGTGTGGGCTTAGTCAGCGATGCAATATAAGTAACAAGCGAATTGGTCAAGCAGTTGCTCTGTTGCATGTTGAATTGGAGTGCAACATGGAGACCTTTGCCCATTTTGTTGAATTTAATGAGAACCTCTTATCCCTTGTATAGATCGAGCATATGCAAAAATTTATTGAGGCCATTAGGGTCCTCATTTTTACTCTTTGTGTATAAGACCCCTTGTGCTACAAAATCCCTCCTTTTGTGATGATGTAATACAAAATGTTTTATGATAAATATAAATATATCTATCTTTTTGGCTTTTGGAACTGCTTTGTGTAATGAGGATGTTCTAAAAATATTTTTCCTGATTTTATGTTCATTACTTCTTGTGATAATATTTTTTATTTTACACTCATGGTGAATGATTTTGATGCTTATGAATGTATTTTCCCATGTACTTTCATTTTTGAAAAATACATTTATGTCAATGAAACAATATTCAACTTTGAATGCATTGGTTATCAATTTCTAGAGTAGGGTTTCTGAAATAGCATCAAAGTCCACCCTAGTCATGAAGACTTATTCATACTCTATCGTATTGTAATGACTCTTTAAATACTCAAATCTACCCATCACCCCTTTTCACCTTCATAAATAACACTTAGAAAAGTGATTATCCCTTTAGCTTTAAACAATGGTGAGAATGATGAAGTTTTGGTTTCCAAACTTTGTAATAATCTACCAAGTCCCTTTACTGTAAAAACTGCTTGCCCTGATTCACTTATCGACTATAAAAACATTTCAGAAACCAAGGGTCGACTCACAACCATCGAAAACACTAACACATAAGCTATTAAGTTAAACCCTTGAAAATGTTGGGTGGGAGAGAAGTTATAAAATTTTGTCGGCTTCTGATATTGGTTTGCAAACTGAGTGAAAGACCAACAAGGCAAAACATTTAATTTTTAAGCCAAGTAAAGGGATATAATTTCTTTGTTTAAAGGGGCGACTAAAAGTGGTGGCAACAATATCTGAGAGCAAACAAGAAAAAATGAGAAGAGGAATGGAGGAGAATCAACTTTGGCATAGGAATTGATGTTTCATTGGTTTATGATTTGATTTCTATTGTCATCTTGTGCTTCATTGTTAGATTAGGGTCTCTATGGCTTGAATTTAGGAAGTTTCATGGTTGCTATCGATGATTCATTTTTTTCCCCCGATTTTCTTAGTCAACATAATATATAAAAGATAATTTATATGGAAGCAAGGTAAAATCCATTCCTAAAAAAATGACAAAATAATAGTTCACCTTTATACTTCCTAAAAATCCACCCATAACACACAAATTTTTAACCAATCATATTGAAGAGAAATAATTTCTAAAATTTATATAGTTAAACATTTTTCATGTTCACTTTAGAAAGATAAATTTTATTTGAAGAGGATAATTTTTTTGTTTCTAATTGGTTCAAAAACAATTTATTAATAATTACGTAAACAAGAGAAAATAGAGCTCATTGCCAAGTACTAATAAATAAAACTCTTAAGTAAATAAAAATTAAAAAATTCTAAATTAATGTAAAACAATTCGTAAATAAATAAAATATATTTTAAACAAATAAAATAGCTCTTAAAGTTAATAAAATAAGTTTTTCAAATAAATAATAGTAAAATAAAACAAGTGCCAGTGAGTGGGAGTGCTTGTCTATTTAGTATTGGAGTAATTTTTTTGGTTGGTTAGTCAATAAATTATTTGTGGAATATCAATTTAGAACAAGTGAGATAATAGTTTGTAATAATAGATTCTTTCAAGTATTTATTGTGTAATTGATGATGAGTCATGACAACAATTTAAAGATAGGCTACATAATAGTTTGAGATTGTATCATGATTTTGATTTTAGGTGTAAGAATACTATAGTTGTTAGGGTTGACGTTGACTTCTAACTGATTCATACTAAATACAACTATGACTGGCATAATAAATATTTGTAAAATATTAATGAGTAAATGATTTTTTTCAAAAGCCTTTATGATTTGATTGATTGATTATAAGAAAATAAAACATATACATTCAATATATTATTAATATTATTATAAATATAAATTTTATTGACTTTATAATTATATATTTTAGATTTATAAAATAATATTATCTAAATATATTATAAAACATTTAATAAAATATTTTTTTAATTATTAATTATCATTAAAATAATTTTAATATAAAAACCATATTTTTTTAGCTCAAATAAATAAATGTAGTTTAAATAAATAACATGTTTGTTTGAATTTTAAATGTTTTGATTAAAAGGGAAAAACAAGTTTTGAAGGGGCCCCAAAACCCTTTACAACATCAGACACAAAATGTTGCACAAAAGGATATGCTAAAAAACCATTAGTAGCAACCCATCAGCAAAAAAAAAAACACAACAGAGCGGGTGATGATCTAAAAATAAGATAAGAAGCTGCCATCAACACCCAATAGCCACAAAATAGCAAAATAACCTAAAAGAAACCTACACCCAGTAGGAAACATAAAGCAACAAAGAAAAAGACTAGTTCAGGCCACTCAGATTATTGGCCACCTCCATCTACTGGTTCCTATGATTTTCAACCATATCCAACAAATCCTTCTTCTCTACATCAAATGATTTCTTCCAATCAGCCGACCCTCTAACAACAGGTCCTTTTTCATCATCCTTAGCAACTTTTTTACCTTTTCCCTTTGTTGCACAGTCTTTCTCCATAAGCTCAAAAAAATAAACCTGATCCTCTCTAAGCTCACTAATTTTTCTGAAAAGGACTTCCAAAGAGTCTGTGTTGTTCTTTACAAAGATATGACACACCTGCAAAAGTTTTTTGATATCCGCATTTATACCTAAAACCTTGGCTTCCAGAGTAGACAATCTTTCATCAAAAAGAGATTTAAAGTCATGATAGGAACCTTCAAGGTCCACCATTCTATCAATAAGAATGTCTGGCACCGAACCTTTTGGAACATTCTTCAGATTTTCCTTTAAACCTTTGATTTTAAGGTTAATCTTATTGAACTCCTGCAGAGTCCACATAGCTAATTTAAAGGTACCCGTTGCCCTATCTCTAGCCATATCCAATAAATTATACATGGAGGTAGCATCATCATCAAGATAAGAAAAGTCCTCAAATAGAGGATCTAACTTCAAAGGCTCTTGTTTGGCTTCTTTCTTTTCCACATCCTCCTCCTCCCAACTCCTATTCTCCTTGTCCTCCTCCTCCTTGGGCAAGTCCTGCTGAGGAGAATCCACAATGGTCACCATTGTTTCACCAACATTCTTATCCTCACCAGCCTCCTTGGGGTCCTTGGTCAGAATTCCAAGGCCTTGTTCTTCAGGTTAGCAATATGCATCGACAACCTCCTCAATTTTTTGACCGCACCCACATCTTTGTCATGTGTCCCCACCTCATCGCTAGCACCAACAACATCTCTACCAACGGTCACCTCCGCAAACTTGGGAGAGGGATCATCCAACCCCACCTTCGTGTCTTCACTCCCAAAAAGGGCAAGCCTTTTAGCTAGCCTATTACTCTTAGCACCAACCACCTTCCTTTTCCTAGAAGATGTAGCCGTAGTGGTAAGAGAAAGATCCTCCTCCTCTTCGTTCCATTCCTCCTCCTCATCCGAATAGGACCTCGACCCCGACTCATCAATTAAATTCTTCTCCTTACCCTTGATGACAGGAGTAGGGAGGAGAGTCTTGACATGTTCCATGATCAGTAAAATAATCCCTTCATGGAGGACGGGGGCCTTCCTATTCTTTAGGTGCACATACACCGAAACCTCTAAAGACGATAACATAAAGAAAGGAAAAGAAATGAATAGACCATGTCTGAAATGATTTGAGGAGAGTAAAATGGTGACCAAGAATAGCCCTAAACCTCCCTTCCAGAGTCACATAATGCATCAAATCCTCAAAAACGCTCACCCAAATTTTATTGAGGGAAGTTCTCCCATATCCCTAGCTCTCCAATTTAATTAATTGCTTCTTCTCATCATCTTTAAAAAATAGAGTCATCGCCTCTTCATTGCTCTTTTTATCCTTGAAGAACTTTCGACCAATTGTCGACATCCTAGTAATTGTGGCAACCAAATCCTCATTCACCTCCACTTCCAAACCTTTAACCCTAAGCTTCTGAGTGTTCTAGAAAGAAACAAATTGCGCCGAGGCATTAGGGTCATGCCCATGTAATCTCTCCAAAAATGGAGTAAAATTTCCATGACAGAATATTCCAGAGTTTCTTCTTTCATCGAATGTCCCCACAAGAATGTGGCTTGATTTTTCTCCTGTCACTACCCATGACTATCAATAGATGACTCACAGAACCCTTGCAAAAAGCACACAACAGAAGGCCAGAAAGCAATAAGATACCCACAAAGCGTACGAAACAGAAGAAGGTACTAGACCATAAATGCCGCAACACCTCAACCCATGTCATCATTCCTCAATAAACTCCTAGTTTCCTCGAGAAGGATTGAGCCCTCCTCCCATGAATGAAATTCATTTAAATTGATAGCCTCGTTGGCAAAAAAATCCACCAACGAGTTTCCTTCTCGGTAAATGTGAGAGACGTGAGTCTCATCACAAGATTGTAACATAATTATTGTCTCCTTAATGAGTTAGTCAACACTCCAATTTGAAGTATGAGTTCCACATAAATAGTTTATAATGTTCATAGAGTCACCTTCCACCCAGAATTTGGAGTACCCTTTGTTGATAGCATACTTAACACTTATGAACGCAACCTCCACCTCCGCACAATGATGTTTTGAGTTCCCAACAGGAGTCCCATCGTGCCAAGGTGAATTTTAAATGTTTATATTAATAATATTATTAAAAATGTAAATAATTCCTAAAGATATATTTTATAAAGTAAAAAATAATAATAATATATTAAAAATCAAAATACAAATTAAAAAATAAACATATTAAAAACTTTACATTATAAATGTGACACATTAATATTAATTATTAAAATTATGTAAATGTTAATATATTGATTTTGTAATTGTATATTTTAAATTTATAAAATAATATCATATAAATATATCATTAGACATTTATGAAGAATATTTTTTAAAATAATTTTATTTTAATATAAAAAATATTAAATTTCAACTAAGAATATAAATTTTGGTGTACACTCTAAAATTTATTTGAATTGGAGCAGTGGACCTAGCTCGATTGGCTAAAGCATCCTATTGTAGGTAAGAGGTCATGAGGTCTAGTCTCCCCAACCTCCTTGTGGTACCGGAGGGTGTGTCGCACTAGCATCACCGGTCACGTGAATTTTTTTTATCAGCCCCAATCGCATTGCAATTTATTACAACATTAGTAAAAAAATTATTTAAATTACAACACTCATAATAATCGATTAGTTCTTTGCATGCCTATATTTAGCTTAATGGGATGAAATAATAGTTACATTGCATGCCTAGATTTAACTATTTAGATATATTTTGTAAATGTTAATATTAATATAAAAAATGGATATTGCTTGCCTACATGCCTATATTCTAGCTTAATAAGACAATATATTAATAAAAAGTTATTAGAATATCAAATTTATTAATATTTATTTATTTAGTGATAAAGTATAGTAGCAACTTATATTTATTATTATTTAATATATTAATAAAAAATTAAAACATAAACAATTTTGCAGGCCTTCTACAACGACGTACAATCACGGACGTGTCCACCCTCTGTGGGGGAGTCCATGCGCTCCCCCACCCAATTGAGTTCCCCTCGTAAGTACCTTCTCACCCTACTTTTATTGGATGTTTCCCACTCTCCGAAGGTTTTTCAGTTTTCTCATTTAGGTGTGGGTAGTTTGGTGTTTTTTTTCTCTTTCATCTTTTGTGGTTGCGAGTGCCTTCTTCCCCTCCCTCCATTTATGGAGAGAGATACGGAGTGCATTGGCCCTAAGCTAGGAAAAGGGACTATTGGCAATGACGAGGTCATTGGTAATGTGAAAAAATCATTTAAGCAAGCCCTTGTCAACAGTGGGGTAGAGGTCTTGACGGAGGTGAAATTTATTATCGAAGGTTTTGGTAGCGATGGAGAACTGATTGGTAAGTCCCCTCCTAAATCCCTTAAGGAATTGTTCATTTCTCTGAACGATGGCTTAAAAAATGTGATTTTTAATGAACGAAGTAAATTAAAAGACACTACAATTTTCTTTGCCATTGTAGATTCCAATAAACTTCCTTCTAGAAAATTCTTTGATGAATGGTTAACTAAAATATGGGCAAACAAATTTGGGATCCACACGGGGTTCTATAAATTGATCCAACATGGTTTTTTTGTCATTTTCTTAGCGAACAAAACCATGCAATCCAAACTTCTTGAGAGACCTTATTGGAGTCTGGGGAGATGCACATTCAGGGCACTCCCCTAGTTGTTGAGGACCATTGCAGAAGAAATCCTTATGCTTTCCAACCCTAGGTGGGTTGTTCTCAAAAATTTGTAGCCTAAATTATTTAGGATTATCCTTCAAATTCTAACTCCTATTGGCACGATTGTGCGTATCGATGAGGCCAAAACCACTCTCCCTCATCTTGATGTTCAAGGACTCGTTTCCCTTAATCTTGGTATGGAAATCCTTGAAAATATAGTTATAAAGGAAGTAGGCTCCCAATTCGTGTAACCCATGGAATTTTTGGGTGGACTCAATGCTTGCTATTTGTGTCACAAAGAAGGGCACATTAGGAAAAATTTCTCACTGATAAAAAAAAATCTAGTAAATCCAATTTTTGAACCCCCTTGAAGCAACTCCTCCTGGTGAGGAAAACTAGGCTAAAACCCCTGTTACTTCTGGCTTTGCGCATCAGACTCTAACTAATGTGGTTGATGACTCTCAAGTGTTCTCAAACCTTGAGGCTGGATTGGTTTCGCAAACCACAGGCTCGCAAGATTTGACGGTTGCTCCTCAATTCTTCATTGAACCTTCTCAGATGAATAACCCCTTTGTTATACTTGCACAAGGGGAAAATGAAAGTGAAAACCCTTTGATGGTTGGGGATGAAGCCCCAACCAAATATCTTGCTCAAAAATTATCAGTAGAATCGAGGTTAGTCAAAAATATAAACACACAACAATTGGAAATGAGGGAAATCAGGCAACAGATTGAAAAAAATCTTGCTAATAGATATGCTTCAAATGATCTACCTAAAATCACGCATCACCGAATCCGCAAAATCTTTGGATCAATTTGGCTATAAAATTGTTAAATCCAATATGGATGAGGCTAGGGCTAATGATTTTCCTGCAACCTTAATCGATGCCTCCTTGGGACTGGCTGAGGTCGCTATAAATTGTGATACTCCAAGATCACCACCGAACACCTTTGATGGGTCCTCCCCAAAGCTGAAAATGCTCCTGTTGTCCTAAACTCATTTGGACTACAAGAGGACGGGGTACATTCTAGCCCGACCCCTCTGCCTAGCCCAACCTTTACCAAGGAGGTATCCTCTAAGGCTTGTATGCAAGTCATTAACCCTAACCTGACCCCTAGTCGAAATTACCCCAAAAATCACAAAAAACTCTAATATGAATGGCTGCAAAAATGGTGGTATTGAAACTCAAAAAGAAGACTGCACTCCTAGAAAGATGAGCAATAAGATTAACAAAGAAAGTTTAACAGCTAGCAAGGATCTACCTGGAACCATAGAGCACAAAGCCGAGGAGGGTGGCAGTAAGGGGATGGAATCCCAGCCTATGAAGCCTAGACAAGGGCCAGGAAGGCCAAGAAAACACAATATCCTAGTAGGAGGAAGGAAAAAAGTGGCACTATCTAAACAAAAAAGAAAAAAAGTCAATACTGTTATCCATTCTCCAATTTCGAAGAAACTCGAAATAGAAGATAAAATACCTAAGTGATTTGAACAATTCAGAGGAGAACAAAGCGGAACCCCTATGAATGTTGATAATGAAGATTAACTGCATTTCTTGGAATGTCAGAGGACTAGAATCCCCTAACAGAAAGCATATTGTAAGGATATTTCTCAATCTTCAGAAGGAAAAAGACTTTGTTTTACTTCAAGAAACAAAAGCCATAGGTTTTTCTTTGGAAACAAACTTGAAATTTGTCTAGAATGGTTCTAATTTCTTTTTTACCTCTCCTGAAAAGGGTAGGGGAGGGGCTACAATCTTGGTGTCCAACCATTGGGCACAATTTGTCACTGGCAGCGATTCCTCTCCCTGCAATAGGGTCTCATGGGTAACCTTGGAAAGAGATGGGATGCTTTTTGGTATTTGCTCCATTTACGCCCCTAATGAACACAGGGAAAGGTGTGGTATTTGGCAATGTCTTGTTAGGCTACCAGGAATCCCCTAGATCGTGGGTGGTGATTTCAATATGGTAGAACAGGTAGAGGATAAATCAGGTGGGGTGGATATGGCTTGGAAGGGTAACAAAAAACATTTTTGGATAGGGTTAAAAAGCAAGCTACAAATGATAGACCCCATGGAAGGCAATAAAAAGGAATGCAATGGTGTGTGGTACACTTGGTGTAATGCCTAAAGAGGGGGAGGTAGAATCTATTTCAGATTAGACAAGTTTTATGTGAATAAAGACTTCTTCAACTTCTACCCAAATGAAGATGGTTCAAAGGTCTAGGTGTATCCCTACACCCTTTCAGACCATCACCCTATTAGGACTAGCATTTTACCCTATGTGAACAATATTGCTAAAAGAAGAGTTAAAGGTGTTTTCATGCTAAACACCCATCTACTAAAGGATCCTAAGTACCAAGAAGCCATTGGCTTGCTCAGAAATAAACAAGTGGATGTTGAAAGATGCATCTACCATTGAAAGATGGAATGCAAATGTGGAGTGTTGGAGAACCCTTTTTTAGATAATTGGTAAAAAGTAAGCTGTTGACAGTAGAAGGGAATTAAGAGAGCTCCAAGACTGCCTGCTCGAAGCTGAAACAAGGCTGCAAGAGAAGCTAGATGACCATAACTTATGTGAAACCTTAATTGCAGCCTAGGTAGCTTGAGAAGAATTAAAAATCATAAAATTAAAGGGCAAAAGGTCAGAGAAAAGTTGAATTGGCTCAACTATGGGGACAAAGGTTTTTTTCAATTACCTCAAAGAAAAACAAGCTAGCGAACAAGTGGGGAAAATATGGGATGGATCACGTCTTTGCTCATCTTAGGAAGAAATTTTGGCTCAATTCCATGCCTTCTTTAAAGAACTCTTTACCTCTGAGGACCAGCTGGGGGGGCCTTTGACGAGATCAATCATTAAGGGACTCATTCCAAGGAAAATCAGGGAGGAAGACTCAACGATTGTTGATGCTGACATCACAAAGGATGAAATTGTAAATGTTTTATTGTCAATCAGTAATGACAAGTCCCTTGTTTGGGATGGCCTGCCAGTGGAATTTTATAAAGTGTTTTCTAATTGGGTTTGTGATGATCTTTTGCAAGTTTACAAAGAGGCTCTAGATAAAGGATCTCTTGGGGAGAGAATTAATAGGGGAATTATTAGTATTCTTCCAAAAGGGGGAGATAAGACCATGGTTAAGAATTGGAGGCCAATAACGTTGCTTAACGTATCCTACAAAGTGCTAGCTAAAGTAATTGCCATAAGACTAGTGCATATTCTACCAAAGTTTATCAATGACACCCAAACTGACTTTATTAAGGGAAGATACATATTGGAGAATTTAATCACAAGCTGGGGAGCCTTAGAATGGGCCAAGAAATCCAACCAGAATTCAAAAATTCTCCTTTTGGACTTCAAAAAATCCTATGACAAAGTAGAATGGACTTTCTTAAGATCTATCCTAGCCTTTGGCTTTTCTGGAAAGTTTTGTGGAATGGTAGATACGCTTCTCAAGGATTCCTCAACCCAAATTGATGTAAATGACACGCTCTTTAAAAAAATTCACCTAGAAAGGTCTATCTGAAAAGGCTGCCCCTTAGCCCCCACCCTCTTTGTCATAAATTCAGATGCTATCTTCTATCTGTTAAGGGATCACATATTCTCTCCCAGAATTAAAGGAATCAATTTACTTGACAATAATGAACTTGTAAATGTTCAATTTGCACACGACACTGCTATTTTTTTGGACCTGGATGAAGACAACATTGAATCTCTAATGAAAAAACTTGATTTATTCTACCAAGCCTTAGGATCCAGACTGTCCAAGGCCAAATCAACCTTTCTAGGGTGGAAGCATGACCCTCCTGATTGGCTTGCAATATTTGGTTTTTAGTGGGGAGGTCCCAACAAGCTAGTAAGATACCTTGGAATACCCTTTGTTATTAACCTTGACCTCAAAGAAATGTGGAACTAGGTTAAGTCCAAGATTGAGAAAAAACTTGAAGGGTGGAATAGGCAGTCCCTATCTTTGGCTGGCAGAATTCAGGTATGCCAAAAAATTCTATCCTCCTACAGTGTCTACTTTGCCTCTGTGTAGCTTTATAGTAGCTACTAGGTTAATGACATTCAAAAGAGAATCAGAAAATTCCTATGGTATGATGGAAAAGGAAAGATAAAAAGGCATTCGGTCAGGTGGGACTAGTGTTGTCTTAATAAAGCCTAAGGTGGCATTGAATTGAAAGACCTTAGAGCACAAGGGGTGGTCTTAGCAACCAAGCGGATTCTCAAGTTGATGAAAGGTAGTGAACCATGGAAAATCTTGGTATGAAACAACATTCTTCGGGTAGTACCTAAACAGGCTAGGGCATGGAAACACGTGCCCCTAATCGACATTCTCCTCAGTAAACACTCTATGGTTCTAGTTGGGTCAGTTGTTTTTAGAAGCTTTTGGAAGGCTTGTGACCTAATAAAACAAAATGCGTAGCTCATATCTTACAATATATCACTCAAAAACAATATAAAGTGTCATCTCCACAACTCCATTTGGTGGAACCTGGAGCATAAAGGTAAAGTTATTGCCTTGCTTCAAGGCTGCTCGACCAAAAACTAGAATATGGAAGGTATCAAAACTTTTGTTGATATCCTTGATAATGGTGAGCTCAAAAACTAGGATAATATATGGGACCATTTTGATCTATCTACATCTAATATGAGAACCTACTCAACTCTGTTGGAAGCATGCAAAGATGCTTGTTTTCCCAAAGATGTGGAGAAAGAGCTCCACCTTGCTAACTGCTTGGTTTGGAAAGATGACACCAATATTGCTAATGTTAAGGCTAAAACCATCTATAACAAGTTGGTTGATAATTCTTCTATTGTTGATCATGTTAATAAATGTTGGGACCTGAAACTTGATATAAAGGATTGGTAAAAAGTTATTTCATTTGTTTGGCACTCTTCTATGGAACCAAAAAAATCTTGCTTCGGATGGTTAGTTTTACTCAAAAAATTCCTTACAAAACTAAATTTGAAAATGTTGATGGTTGTAGTCTTTGCAAGATACTTGAAATGGTTAAGCACATAATTTTTGAATGTTTTTATGCACAAGAAATCTGGAATTTATTCTTTCATAACTTGAAAATTTCGGACAATAGTGGTAAAATTAGTTGGCATGATATTCTATTATGTAATTTCAAGATTAAAGCTAATTACATGAATTTCTAGTATTATTTTTGTAATGAGATAATGTGGCATATATGGAGAGCAATAAATGAAAATAAGTTCAAGGGCATCAAGAGGGTACTTGTTGAGTTTTAAAAAAAACTCACATATACCAATGTTGCTTTGTAGGTCTCACTACATGTTGAAACCTCAATGTCGAAGTTAATGCAAATAATAAGGGATGGTGCTACATGTCGTCTAAACCTAGAAGAGACAAATATTTTCCAAAGAGATTTCAAGGAACTACAAAGAGCAGTTGAGGTGGCAGATGGACCTAATAGGCAAAGAGGACCTCAACAACTAAATCCTCAAGGTGGGAACCTTGCAGGCGTTGGTGCTGAAGATGTGATCTCAATTGAGCAGTGTTTTGTGGATGGGTTCATTTAAGATGGTAATTAGGCATCCAACGTGCAAGACAAAAACCAATAGAAAAGAAACCATCAGTTGTCTCTTTTTGTATAAAACTTCATATCCACATCAGCTAGTGGTTTTTTGTTTTTGCATGGAAACTCATGTTCATAACAGTTATAAATCTTACTAAACCTGTATGTTCGTGTTATGATGCAAGTTTTTTTTATTACTTGATGTAAAGAACATAACCTAGTGTTCTTTTTCTAAGACTGCACACCTCTTAGATGCTATTTGTAGATCTTAACTATAATCAATACAAAAGAAATTTAAATTTAAAAATTCAATATTAAATAAATATAATAACATGTTTGTTTTGAATAATAATATTATTATAAATATAAATAGTTAATAAATATAGTATGCTAGCTCATAATGATTATAAGATATGACATATTAATATTAATTATTATTAAAATTATATAAATGTTAATATATTGATTTTATAATTGTATATTTTAAATTAAAAAATGAAAAAATATTTAAAATGGACATTTATTTCTTAAGTATAAAAACATCAAAATTTTACAATATATATTAATATTAAATTATTAAAAAATAAAATATATACTATATTTGATAAATTAGAAAATTAGAAAATTACATGCATCTATATAGAAAAATTGTTTTGTTTACAAACTTTCTCAAATATTTCAAATAGTTGTTAATAATATCCAAAAATTAAAAAATCTATCATTCCTATAAATCCACCCTTAACACTTCAAATTTTTAGCCAATCTTATGAAATGTGATGAAAAGGGATATGAGGCTAATAGTTAAACTAAATCACACTTTCCACATTTGACATATAGGGGACACAAAAATGATCAAAAGAGACCACTTGGCTACAATCCTCAAGGAAGAGTTAGAATGGATGATTAGGATTTTGGTCCCCTTTTGTGTTTTGGGATGAAATAATATGAACTGAGTGATGTGATGTGTGTGATGGTTGCAAAATTAGGTCAACTATGCAAGTACAACAAATTGATTGATTTAGAAAAATACAAAATTGATGAACAAAAATAAGAAATAGGAAAGCAGAGAGTAGGAGATGAGGAACCTAGCATTCAAATTTGGATTCAAACTAGTTGGACAAGGGTGAGGGCACGCTTGTTTAAAAATGAGGGTTTTTTGAGTTTCAAGACTTGCACGGGAGTATCAAAGTTTGTAGGTGATTCTTTATCAAAATCAGTTTTGTAACTTCATCAATCAACAAATAATAAATCTTTCCCTAATTTGATGAGAGAAGATGTTTGTATGCTTGTTCTTTATTTGAGGTCTTTAATCTTCTCCAATCCACTTCGGATCTATAACCTGCAAGAAAGAGAAGAGAGAAAGGGTTGTGTTGTATAAGGCTTGCCTAATTCAAACCTTGTTTTGGTGTTTCCACCTCCATAAATGGATATGAGGATATTGGATAAAGAGTGCTTACCCTAGGTCAAATAGAGGCAAATGGTTAAAAATAAATGATAAATCACAATGTTACAACTTACCATTTAAATATATATTCCTTGATATACTGAAGTCATTCGACACATCTCATACAAGGAGAATTTGATAGTCGTTTGTAGGTCCTACAAATTTTAGTGCTCACAATGATAATAAATATAAAATATGAAACATCTTACTTATTTTTGAACATGGATTTGATGATGCATTAAAAACATGTGATATTGACTGATAAAATTGTTGTAGAATCTTTCTTATTTTGCTCTTGAATTGCCTTGATTGCTCTTTAGGATGCTTAATTGATTTTCAAATTGCTTCCCAAATTGCTTCTAGTTTCAAATGGAGAAAAATAATTATATTTATATGCATTTCAACATTTCCCACATTAATTATTTTAAAAAGCTATCAAATGAATTTAAATTTGTAAACATATTTAGGTCAACAATGAATTTATTTTAAAATTGGATTGCTTGTTTTATCTCCTCATTACATTTGGAGGAGTGAGTGTATTAATAATGATGTGACTTTCTATGATGCGATTAGGCCGCATTCTAGAGACTTCGGGCCAGCTAGTTTAGCTAGGGGTTCCTTTGGCTTATTTTGGAAGTTTACTAAATTTATTTTATTGGTCTGTCCGCATGGGGTTTCGTGCTTTCCCTACAACTCCGCCAACTTTTGCCCTCTCTGCTATAATCATAAATTCATCAATTTTTGTGTCTCTTCTCACTGTGGTATATTTCCTCTCCGCGCGTGTGAATGGTATGCGGGGTTTAATTTGCTTCATTGTAATCCCTGCCTTAATTATCTTTTAGAGATTATTGTTCGCAACTACTACTTTTGGTATTTCTTGCATTTATGTGAGCTTCCTGTGCAGTCTAGTAGTATGGGTGGTGATCGAGTGCAGACGAAACTGGACAGTTGTGATGAATTTCATAACAACCCGCTGGTCTGGCACATTTGTGTGGAGGGAGGAATTGCTCCGCTCATGGAATGCTTAGTCGGACATGATCCCATTTTATTGGGTCAGTTTTCCAGTTCGTGGAAGGACAGGAGGGTTTCCATTGGTGGGATTTCGTTCGAAATCAACGAGGATGTTATTGCGCAGGCTACAGGTTTGCTGTGTGAAGGGAAAAAATATCCTAAGCACACTAAAAAGCCAGACCACGAGAGCCTTAAGGCATTTTTTAGAGGAGAAGAGACACTGGTTAGGAACCAGGTAGGGTTTGAAAGGGAAGAGCTTCCTAAGTCGTGGGACCAGGTTTGCATGGTGCTGATGAGATATGTTACGTTGTAAGGTAGATACAAAACTTGTTTCTTTTATCATTTCCCTCTGTTAAACCACCTTAGGCATAAAATGCTGCTTAGTTTTCCATTTTTCCTTCTTATGGACCTAGAAAGTTTTGTGGACAAGTGTAAAGCATCGACCAGCCAAAATCCCTATGATCTTTCGCTGCTCCCGCTCCATCAGGGGCTAATCCTCTGCCTGTATCACTTTCATCTTGCCCTTTGCCCGCCTAAAGCCATTACCGTTGTCCATGTTGAGAACATTGAACCCCTCTCCACGGTGCATATCTCCCCGACCGAGTCCAAGAGTCCTCCTCAAAAGTCTAACATTGACAATATGGGGAACGCTAAAACCAAATTTTCCACCAAAAAGTTTAAGGGTGGGTTAGGCAAGGCCCATGCCAGTGCGGTGGAAGGGCTCTATGAGCTAAAAGCCACTCAGGCTGACACGACTGTTACTATCACTATGTCAAAAAAAGGTAAGGAGAAATGCATGCAGGATGCGACTGTTAAAGATGGCAAGGGTAAGAATGCAGTTAGGAAAGATTCTAGAGGGGATACGGTTGTGGGGAACACGAAGATGATTGGAGGGGAAAGTGTTAGGAGGAGATCTGGGAGGCTGGCTAAGAAGAGGTTAATCATTGAGGATTTAGAGGAGGAGCAGTCAGACAACAAGGGTTACAAGGAAGAAGAGTCTGAAGATGTGGAAGAAGATATGGTGGAGAGGCCCCAGCTTACTTCGGTGGACAGTAAGCTCCCCTTTGATGGCTCTAGCTCACACTCTTCGCAGCCGCTGGTGGATGAGCTCGGTGAGGTTCAGGGTGCTATGGATGTTGGGGTGGATTCAGACAAGGTGGCGAAGAGATTGGACACTCTGGACAAAATATTTCGGGGGCTGACCCGCTTCACCATGAAACTGGGTCACTTTGTTACGAGTACTCTGTCTAATGCCATAAAAGAGGAACTGGAGGGGAACAATAGCCAAGAAAATAAAGAGTGGGTGGGAGATGAGGCGGTGGACCTCCTGATTAAAAACTGGGACAATGCCAATTAGTTGCTCCTGGTGCTGGTCTGTCGGCTGTTTCTCAGTTGTTGATGTGCTGCCTTTGGGCTGTCTCTGTTTTTTCTTGTTTATGTTAGTCTTTTAAGACTTGTCTTTTTTTGGCCCTAGTGGCTCGTTGTGTAGGGTACAACGCTCTGTAAATGCTGTTTAACTTTTCAAAAATAATAAAATATTAAATTTTGGGCCAAAATAGGGCAGACAAGGGTGAGGGCACCCTAGTCTAGACCTATTTTTAATTTTTAATGCACATTAAATAAATAATTAAATTTCATTCCCAAAATTAATTTGATTTTTTGAAAAAGACAATAAAATAGGTAATTATTATGCACAATTAGGCTCAAGCACTTAAGGGGAAGCCACACATAGTGTGAAATTGTCAAGGACCTGACAATTTATGATGCTACATTTATCCCTCACTTTAGTGAGAGTATGAACTTATGCTCATACTCACTAAAGTAAGGAGAGGCCAAGAAGGGTTCTTTCATTTAAACATTGAAGAAGTAAGATGACACTAAATTTAGATGTGATAGCCCCCAATCTTAGGATCCTACTAAATAACAAATTTCAAGATAAAAGAAGGCACATACATATAAGACACAATGCAGAAAAAGATACATGATAATCAAACACGAAGCATACACAATGAAGACACAAAGAAAATATAAATAAAACATGATACAAAATAACTAAGCAAACACATTGAAATAATAACAAACATGATGCAAACATGAAAGAGGGTATGATATCATGCACTAACAATATCTACAAGTTCTTACTAGGATCCATACCCAAGACATCCATAAATCATAAGCTAGCAAAGTCCAATATTTTATAGGTGACCCATGAATAGATGAAAGGCACCATAAACTAGTGAAGTTTGGAATTCATTGGGTGATTTTGATAAGAAATAACGTAGGTCAGTGAAGTTCTATATTTACTAGGTGAGTTTCAACAAGGTAGAAAATGAAAACACATAAGGGCTAGTGGGTTCCCATATCAACCATACCAAGATTTATAAGCAAAAACTCACTATTTGAAAAATAACCTTGATAAGGTGCTACAAATATGATCAATATGCTATGAAATCATTAAGCTCATAATGTGAAAACAAAGTGAAACACATAATGGAATGTATGTTCCCACCTTAAAATAATAGCTAACACCAACTAGGAGCAATTACCTTTAAGGTAGAATCAAAATGATATTTGAAAAATGATGGGCATGAGAGCCTATTGGGAAACCCTATGCCAAGTGATATGTTCCCAAAAATCTAACTCATGACAAAGGGGTTACCCCCAAAGAAAAGCCATTTAAATTAGAAAATGAGGGATCCAAAGATTTGGGGTCAATATAGACGAGAGATAATGTATATTAATATGATCATGCTCTAAATTGACATCATTTCCCAAATACTTGTGGAACTACGAACACAAGGGAGGAATAACACATGAAGACAAAGTAGAAACATTTTTTGGGTCATCAAGGAAGAGACTTGAATATCCCGACACTTTGCATTGTTCCCAAAAGGAATGAAAAATACAATTGCAAAAAAATGAGAATAAAGATACAAATAGAGGAATAACACATCAAATTCATTCTCTTTGTATCCTTGTGCCAATGGGAACATCAAGAGTCATTTAAAGAAAACTAACAACACAAATACACACCAAACAACACATTATGAGAAGGTCAGATTACATACAAGCAAAACACAAAGACATAAGGTGTATTAAACATGTGAGTTGATCTATAGAAAATCATCTGCATCCCAATCTTTCTCATCATAAATAGAAGGTGGGAAATATGCTAAAGGGACTACAATTGGAGTACAATACAAGGAGAGGTATTAGGTTTAACACATGGTGGGTCACTCATTGGAGGAGGATCATCACAATTTCCCCCATCTAGATTCATTTATTTTGGACACATAAGCGATGACTCATTATGGTCTTCTTTTTGTTCAGAATTATAATATACCACAATGGGTCGTACACTAGTGCTACGAGCATGATTGCAGGCACTATCAACCATGTGAGTACCTTTTGGACTAGGCAATGGGGAGGAAGGTGAAATTTTTAATATTTGGCTTAGTTGGTTAAGATAAGGTTCGACTTCATGATTTAGAGAGGGAGGTGGAGTGGAGTTGGGTGATGACAAAGATGGGTGGGTGGGAGGTATCTTGAATTAGAATTTGGTTGTATGGATGGGAGGTCATTAAGTGAGGATATATTTCCTTTAGTAAGATGATGAGCGATATCATGACATCTTCTCTTATATTCCTTTGCATTTTGATTTCATCTTGCACGAGATTCAACTTGTGAAGAGGGAATTGTGGTGTTTTCCAACATTGGTTCCTTTTCTTCCTTTATAAGAGGACTTTAAGGAACTATCAAGGTTGCGAAACAATAGGAGATGGATAATTTTGTACAAAGGATTTTTTTTCCTTAAGAGGCACAAAAGTAATCCCCAAAGCCTTGTCGGATAGTTGTCTCATGGTCCTTGATAGGATGGAGGAGGGGGAACTACAACATATGCTAGATGTTCGGGGTCGAGGAAGAATACCCAGTTCAAGCCAAGGTCCATTCACTACCCGTAGAGTAGGAGGATCAACCATCATACCCACTGGAGACTGAGGAGCCTCGAGTAGAATATTGGTGAAGGGTAATTGAGCAATACACTTAACTTTGAATTTTTGATATGATAAAAAGAGAAAATATTCACTAGGTCGAGTGGGTTGGAATGGTTGAGGCTAAAATTAATTGAGAGAGAAGTTTCCACAAAGAGCCTGTAATGTACCTTGTAGGTACATCAAAATATGATTACTAAAATTGCATTAAAATTTACAATAGATATTATAAATGAATAATTATAGATAAACAATAGGATATTAGATATTTAAAGTTGATAATACTCTCTTTGAATTTTGGAGATGAAGTCAGATCTCTTTACAATAGGAGAATCATGTATGATTTCTTGAAGATAGTCATCATGTAAGAGCTTATGGAATATTCTATTATTCATATGTTTGATTTTGGTATGCACACAATGATGATCTTGATCTTGACATAGGTCTAATTTCCATTTCTAAATATGAACTCTATAATCATGCATTCATTGTGAATATATATACCTTCCCATTTATATGATTTAATAATCCTTGAATCTTAATTGTTTTCTCTAATTTATGCCCTTGAAACCATGCATTCATTTATATATGAATTTTCCAATATATCATAGATTATTGGCCTTGAAATTTGATTGCTTTGTCTAAATATTATCTTTATAAATATGCAATTTGACTTCTTGGAGCCTTCCTTGATTTATACAATTGTTGTGTATGCTTCCATGAATGATTACTAGCTGCTCATTAAGAGCTGTCCAAATCTGAAAATAAATATTTAAATATGAATTGTACCTGCCCTACTTCTCCCATCTCTTATTTCATTTTATATCCTTTATGTCTCGAAGAGTAGAGACACCCTTTTGAAAGGTGATAACCCTTCAATAAAACATGACCCCTTATTTACTAATCACAACCTTTTGTGAATACATCTTTGCCTTATTAATGCAATCATTGGCTTTATACAAATTACTTCCTTTATAAAGTAATCGCTGCCTATTATTATTTTAATTACTGTCCTTTTGTTAATCGTCCCTCTTCATTACATCATCGCTTCCTTTTATAATATCATAGCTGCACTTTTTAATAAATGATATCTTTAATTGTTATTTCCTTCCTTCTTTAATTGCTACCTTTTGTCACTTCAAGTGCTCTATAATTGTTAGTCTTGGGTGACCAACATATTTATATGTGTTTTAGACTTTGACCAAGATTAAATTTAAATCATATTTATGCTACGAGTCGGCCTTCGAGTGTTGCACATTCTAATCACTGCTTTCCTAACCATAAGTGTTGCCTTATATAAACTAATACCAATCCTTTATTTGATCGTTGACTTCTTCATTCGCTGCTTATTATCTTATACATTATTTTCTTCACCATACTACAATATTATTTCACTCATATGAATTGCTTATACTAATCATTGCTCTTTGAATCATAATTTTTTTAAATATTGTCATATCATATCTCTTTTGATGACTTTGATCATTCTCATTTATAATTGCCTTATTTGTCTAATAAATTATGGCCTTCACATAATTAATAATGTTGTTTGCATTTCGCTTGTTGCAGCTAAGTATTCATAATGCAATCTCCTGAAGGGATCAAGTCGATGAAATTCTTTGTTTGGTGTTTGATCACCCGGTTAGCTTAAATCTTCAATTTAAACTTGGTATAATTGTCTCCATGATGAGTGGGTTTATCACAGTCTCACCTTCTTGGAAATGCTTGCTCACAAGCATTCTTAACTCATCATATTGAATCAAGGTCCCAAATAAGCCTATAGAACACTCCAACACATATCCATCGCTTCATGTTGATGTTATTAAACTCACAAAGTTTGTCAGACTCAATCACACCATGAAGCAATTCCATGTCATTCAATATATCCATCATAGAAATTCTTGGGTCCCAAGGTTGGTAGCACCATTTTCCCATGACGTAGTTCTTTTGAACAGTAGTGAAAGTGATCTCTTGAAGATCTCTAATGGGAAGGTCAATCCTATTTTGCACAAACTCTTTTGAGACATATCCTTGAATGTTCTCAAACCTCAACATTATAGGAATAAGCTTACAAAAAATATCATTATTATCTTATCAACTATTGAATCCCTAATGACTCCAAGATTCCAAATTAGCCTTAGAAATGAACCATCATTCTGACACTATGCTACTCTAATTTCAACAATCTGCTTCTCATACTCAAACTACCTCCGTCTCTTTTGGAATCCTATGAAGTGTTCTTTTTCTAAATTTAAACAGAAATAGATATCATTGTTGGTCTCATTCTTGATTAATGGCAAGAGAGCTTTATTCAACCATAGATTAAAAAACTTGACAAATCCCCTCAGGGTGTCAAGGGGAAAATTGCAAATACTCTAACTTATTGCAATTATGAATGCTCAAGAATGTTGGTAAAAATTATTGTTCGCTAAGGAAATGATAATCTGAATTGCACTTGGAGAATTTCTCACTATCAGTTTCCCCCATTCTATCAATGATTTAGAATCCATTTGATCACAAACTGATGTCATTACTGTGGGAAAATAGTGGTAGCCGTAACTATTTTATATTGATAAATAGTATGTATTTGTCCTTCAAATGGAAATTTAAGACATTTATGAAATATAGAGGGGACCACATTCATGGGGGTAAGCCATAGATGAGCTAACTTCACATAAAATTGATTTGAGTTCAAGATTATGGTAAGTAGAATATCCAACCTTTTAGGTCCAACTTGAATTTGGAGAGTTAAAGAACCAATTGTAGGGTGAGTAGAACCATCATGAACTTTTAGTGAAACTTCTGATAATTCATAATTATCTTGATATAATTCATGTACATAAATATTTTTTTATGATCACATTCACTAAAAATATTGGATTAATGAGTATTCAGTCAGAAGAATGGAGAATATCGGTCTGTATGTTGTCATTGATGTCACCATGTTGTTTATGGTATCAGATTGGTCTGGTACCCTAAACCGGTGTGCAAAACAGGTGATCCAATATTTTGGTCTACATATTCCCTTCGATAATCATCGTTGTTTAAGGTTTTGAGAAAAGGTTTATGATCACTAGAAGCACGTATGTATGCATTTCCATATGTTCACATGATTGGATGGTGAGTTGGCATTGATTTTGGTGATTGCACTTTGTTATTAGGTTAATCATGTCTGACCTAATAATCAGTTAATAGTTAAAGTGTATTATGGATATATGTGCGATCTAGCTTTGGCCCTAACCGACATAATATTGCATGCCACACAGTTGAATTAATTTCAAAGAAGCTTTGTATGAAGCCGACAATTATCTTTTTGTAAATATGTATTGCATCCAATTAGGCTGACCTAATTGATGTGTGTGGATATATCAAATATATACATGATGGTTTGTAGATGAATTAAGTGTGTGTGTGTGTGTGTGTGAGTTGATATGTGAAGTGTGCGAGTAGAAGGGTGAAGATTAGTCTGATGTCATACTTTGAGCATCAAAGGAACTAAATCTGCACTTGTGGTGTAACTCCATCAATTCATATTTTGACTATAAGCCATTTTGTTTTTATCATCTTTTGTAGGCAGTGAGCTTTTGTACTTGGCAGTGAGCCTCTTTTGTAACCGGTATTGAAACAACTATATATTGTGAGCTAATCCTCACTGTGGTTTTTCCCTCATTGGGTTTTCCACGTAAAATTCTGATGTTCTTGTATTGTTTGATTTCATGCTTTGTTCTTGCTCTTCTCTATTTTATGCATTAAAGTAAATGATGGTGTTTGTTCAATAAGTTTAAGAAGATACTAGAATTCATCCCCCCTCTCAGTATCTTGAATATTCAACAATTGGTATCAGAGCTCTGGTTCCTCTAGAGAATTCTAATAGCTTGAGGGAGATCCTACAGATTGAACAAATGGATAAAGAAGAGCTCTAGACTGCCCTTGAAGATCTTGACAAGGCTAAAATTGAAAACAAAGATCTGAAAGAAAATATTGATGAAGCAAATGAATGCATCTGGAAATTGAAAGAGCAATTAAAGAAATTCAAAGAAAGACATAGAGAAGTGAGTGAGCAACTAAAACAAGCAAATGAAGAGAATACCAGACTAAAGATGAAAGTGGATGAAAAGAAGAGAGTTGAGGAGTGTCTGAAAATAATGATACAAAGCAAGTCTAATGTTTTCTCAAGGCTTGAACATAAATTGATGAATCTGAAAGAAAAATAGAGAAATAAAAAATCTGTGAAGATGATTTCAAGACAAGCTCCACCAAGCTTGATGAATTAATAGAAATACAAAAATATTCTAAAGACAAAGGTGGCTTAGGTAATGAAGCTGGTGAAAAGATGCAGAAATCAAATCCAGTAAATAATCAGAAGACTCAAGATAAAGGGAAGCGGAAAAGAAATCTAGGAAGGAGACCACCTATTAGACAACCAAATGCTCAAAGGTACCCATCATTCAATGGTGTTTTTTTTCCATGTAATAAATTTGGTCATAAGGCAACTGAGTGTAGGAGCAAGATGAATAAGTTCTCTGGTTCCTTCTCCAGACAATGTTATGCTTGTGATAAGATTGGACATAGAGCTAGTGAATGCAGAACTCAGATGATGAACTAGATTCAATGGAGGTAGGATAAATCAATATTTTGATGGATATTGCTATACTTGTAACATGTTTGGGCATAAAGAAAATTAGTGTAGAGCAAGGATTGATGGAAATCAAACAATATAGAGAAATGTTGTCTGCTATAATTATAGAAAACTAGGACATATTTCAAAAGTGTGCAGAAGTAAAAAGGGAAAGCAGTCCACTCTGGTGAAAGATGATGAACTGGTGAAAAAGATTGACAAAGAGGAGGTTAAGCAAGAAATGAGAAAGATATGGAAGAAAAAAGAAGAATCAGAGACTACTGATGTGTCTGTACCCTCATCTGATGCAGATGATTCCTCTGGGAATTAGACCTACCATGGTCTTAGGGGGAGCTTTATCAAAATATCACTCGAACCCCCTGGAAGTATGGTGTGTCAGATGTTGGCACATGGATATTTTGTAAGGAATGGTTGGACATAGGTGATGAAAAAGAAACCAGAAGAAAAAGTGTAAGCATGATATTTTGCGGAGTGAATTGGGGTTTCTTAGTGCAATGGAAGAAAGTCTGTCATCTTTTTGCAATTAATATGATTTAGGGCAAAATGATGTTGTATAAAGAAAATTTTGCAAGTCATTTTGAACAAATTTGAAGAGAAACTTGGAACTATCTTGTAGCGATTTGGGAACTATCTTGGAGCGATTTGGAGCATCTTAGAGAGATCTTTGTGAACATTTGAGAACAAGCAACAAAAGTTTTGTCTCTTGCGACCATAGAGGAAGGTAAAAGAAGAAATTCTTTTTGAATTTGAAGAAGTTAAGTGTTATAATAAAATCTTCTAATAGAGGATCAAGTGGAAATATCCCTTTGAGACTAAAGGGAGTCGAGCTAGATGAATTCGATCATCACAAGATAAAGAAAATGGAATTAGGGTTAGAATCGAGCGAATTACAGAACACAAAAACCCTAGGTTTGGATTTGTGGGGAGAATTCCCTTGGATTACTGACAGAGAATTCATCTTGATCTTGTTGAGTAAATTCAAGGATGACATCATTGTGTTGGATAAACCCTATCCCGTTATGAAGGAAGTGATCGAGGCTGTCACTGGGTTATGTAGCATTGGAGACCTTCCTGGAAAGAAGGCCATAAAATACAAAGTAGAGGAGTTGACGAGAGTTGATAAAGATCCTCGAGCATTGTTGATTGATACGATTATCGATCCCTCCGTTAGGTATGTTACGTATGGAATTTCCTATAAAATTTATTTTAGAAATTGAGATGGGTCTTCTTTGGCCATTGTCGTGTATCTGGCGCATAAAATGGTAAAAGAGAATAAGCAGTTTGATCCATGTGGCTTAATTTTTGAAAATCTTATCGAAAATTTATGAATGTCATTGGTAGAAGGATACCCTTTCAGTTTTAGGTCCTTAATTACATGTCTGGCACTCTATTTTTTGGACTCGTTATTGGGAAAGGAAGGTGTTAAGTGGGAATCCAGGATTCTTGTTGCAAGACAAATATACAGATACTTGGAAGGCTTGGAAGATAAATTAAGTGCATGTAAAACCTTTTTCTTATCTTTGCAAAAATATTTGCTTTGGTTTAGTTATGTCTAGTCAATTTGAGGAAGGTTCATCCTCCAAAACAAAAGAATTGGAAGTTGTCATTAGTGATTCCCCTCCAGAATCAAAGAAAAGAAAAGCTATCACTGAAGACATCATTGTCATTCTGGAAGAGAAGGAAAAAGAAGAAGAATCTTTGCCTAGATCCGAATCCTCTGATGACATTTGGTCAATGTTAGTTAAAGGTAAGATGAATCAAATTGGCGAGTTATGGAATATAGCCTCTCTAGTTGATAGAATCAAAATTGATGATGCTCTAGTTGAGTATCTACTTCAAAAAGGTATTGATGTATCAATTGTTCTGATTCCTTGCCAGAAAATTTAGTTGAAGTAGTTGAAGAAAGAATGTTGCTTGAAGGTCCAGAAGGATGCAAGTTGGAAGCCTTGGTTGAAAAGAGATGTACTAAAGCTAAGCAGAGGTTATTTTAACTTATCATGGAGATGAAGAAATGCATCAAAGAAATGTCAGATATCTACAAATATTGTCTTCAGTGGCTCGCAGTGGTTGACAATTTCAGAAGTAGGATTGAAGCAATTGAATATGAGGTAAACGACATTGGAAAGAACTTTGATATCTTTGAAGACAAAGAAGGGAAACAAAGATTGAAAGTTGGTGAATTGCAAGTTGAGATAATCATTGTACAGAGGCAAAGAGATGATGTGGTGAAAAATTTCTGGCTCCTTAAAGAGATTGTTGAGGTCCGATTATAGCATCTTTCTGGAATACTTACTGATGTACAGAAGATTGTGAAAGTCAGTGCTCATCTGCAGATTGGTCTTCTTTCACATTGTAGTCCTTAATGGAAAGCATATGCACGAGAATGGATTCTGCCGTACTTGACTGGAAGAAGTTATATCTAGTTATCAAAGAAAGATACAAGAAGGTGTTTCAGGTGAAGAGTGTCATATTTACTTGAATTCTGAATGAATTTCTACTATTTTGTTTGTTTTGGCAACAAAATAAAAAGAGAAAAGAAAGAGTAAAAGGGAAATTGAACAAGTTTTGAATTGATGATCAAAGAAGGAATTTTGAAAGGTTGAGTGTTTGAAAGTTTTGAAGTTTTAAAAATTTGAATGGCTAGAAGATTTTGGAAGTTCTTGGAAGAATTGGATTTTTTGCAATTTTAAATGTCACCATGTTTACATCCTTTTTATTTTTTGTCTCCCTTTGCCATTAATGTCAAAGGGGGAGAGATTTGGAGGATTTGGAGAAGTTTTTGGGAAAGATTAGAGGAGAGATTTTGAATACATTTTTTTGGCACATGTTGCCATCAATGACAAAGGGGGAGATTGTTGGAAGAATGGAGAAGATCAGTCTATATGTTGTCATTGATGTCACCATGTTTTCTATGGTATCAGATTGGTATGGTACCTTGAACTGGTGTGCTTAATAGGTTTACATCGTGTAGTGTTTGATCCAGTATTTTGATCTGCATATTCCCTTTGGTAATCATTGCTATTTAAGGTTTTAAGAAAAGCTTTATGATCACTAGAAGCACGTATGTATGAATTTCCATATGTTCATATGATTGGATGGTGAGTTGGCATTGGTTTTGGTGATTGCACTTCGTTATTAGGTTAATCATGGTCGACCTAATAATCAGTTAATAGTTTAACATGTATTGCCGATATATGTGCGACCTAGCTTTGGTCTTAGCCGACATAATATTGGATGCCACATAGTTGAATTACTTTTGGAGAAGCTTTGTATGAAGCCGACAATTATCTTTCTATAAATATGTATTGCATCCAATTAGGTTGACCTAATTGATGTGTGTGGATATATCAGATATATATACAAGATGGTTTGTAGATGAATTAAGTGTGTGTGTGTGAGTTGATATGTGAAGTGTGCGAGTAGAAGGGTGAATATTAGTCTATTGTCATACTCTGAGCATCAAAGGAACTGAATCTGCACTTGTTGTGTAACTCCATCAGTTCATATTCTGGCTGTAAGCCATTTTGGTTTTATCATCTTTTGTAGGCAGTGAGCCTCTTTTGTAACTGGTATTGAAACAAGTATATGTTGTGAGCTAATCCTCACCGTGGTTTTTCCCTCATTGGGTTTTCCATGTAAAATTCTAGTGTTCATGTGCTGTGTGATTTCATGCTTTGTTCTTGCTCTTCTCTATTTTATACATTAAAGTAAATGATGGTGTTTGTTCAATAAGTTTAAGAAGATACTGATTCACCCCCCTCTCAGTATCTTGAATATTCAACATATTCCCCATGTGTGTTTATCATTAATTCTACCAGTGATGTAGAGAGGACCATTAGGTGCATGGATAGAAGCATCGGTATAGGTGAAGATAATATCAAGTAGGAGTTTAGATTGGTCTTGGTGAGGATGAACATCAATCATGCTGACTATATTATGTATGTTATCAATATCAAATTCACCATTAATTTGTTCAACAAGATTGGTTGAAATAACTTGGTAATGGATTGGTATTTGTAAATTTTGATTAGCTGGCACAACTGATTTGTTCCATTTATCAGTCACACTAGCTAACTGGATTATATTAGAGTCAATGAGGTCTTGCACTTGGTGCTTAAGACACATGTCACAAACCTCATTTTAAATGCCTAATTAATTTAGATTTATTAATATTATCAAAGTAAAACTATTTTTGATAATCTAGAAGGTTAAAAATTCTTTAGAAATAAACAATTATCTAACTATTGTAATAAATAATAAATGCTACTATTTTAATCTCCATTTACCTCTTTTATTAATTACGCTGAGAGGCATAACCCTACAATGGCAACAACCCCTATAGGAGGCCAACGAATGTAACGGTCTAAGAAAAAAAATGATTTGTATTATGCCTACTGTTAACAAGAGGAATAGATAAACAAGAATGTGTTGGAAGATAAATAGTTACCTTTGAGTAGTTGTGCACTGCAAATGCTGGAGTGATTAAATTGTAACACCCATTTTCAAGATCGTGTGCTGCTACTTTATTCTAACCCGCTTCATGTCTATTAAGGAACTCTAAAACTACATTTTCCTATTGAAAGGGTAGGAGCAAAGGAAGATATATGCATAAGACATATTGGATTTTCAACAGTGATAGGAAAGGTTTCAATTTAAAAACATATATAGTTTACTCCCTCTTACAAATTATAGAGCTCCTCATAGTGGTCAAAAGCGGTATGGAAAATTATAGGCATTGCAATCTTCAGTCGACTTGCAACTGCTGCCTTCAAAATCATTACACAGGTATTTGTTGGACATTTTGGCAAGATGGAGTTGGATGCATTAAGTAATATTATCTATTAAGAGATCAACCACATGTTATATATGTTTGTTTGTTTGTTACAGGAAAGGTTGCAACTTCCAAGGTAGAAGAATTAAATATTAGAAAGGGCAATGACCGAGTACAGTTTGCTCAGCTTAAGGGAATGACAAACAACCTTTCATTGGGTTTAATTCAAGTAGGATTTCAAGTTAGTAAATATCTTTCGTTTGGGCTGGTGGATCATGTCATGCCTTATCTCATCAGAAGGGGTGATGAGAACAAAGGGCTTATGTCCACAACTACTGTAGATCATCAATGCATCAGGTAAAAATAGACAAATCGATAAACGTCTGGTAACTATTTTACTAAAAAAATTATGTTGTCGTAAATCTTACGCTGTGTGTGCATGATCCGACAAGGAATTGAATAGAAGATTGCAGGCGGTTATCGTAGGGTGATACAAAGAAATACGCTACTGCCTTTGGTTTCTGTAAAAAAAATGGCTCGAAGTGAAAAATAATTTTCAAATGTTTGCAATGAAATCCCAGATTAAAGGCCAGCCTTTTTCCTTCCATGGCTGAAAGTCTATGTAACTCATGTTCATACTTGAATGCAAAACGACTTCAGGCCTTATTTAAAGATTATTTGAGTGACCTGTGTGTGAGATTTAAGTTATGGATATTATTATTTATCAGGTTATAGAAAATCAAATGATGTTCTTAAGTATTTAACTAAAAATAATTTATTTCTTTCTAACGATTACGTATAAGGAATTTGATGGTCTATTTGACAGTTTTTTCAATTTTAGATCATAAAATATAAATTTAATTTTTTTACATTTATTACTAACAACTATCTTTATTTAATAAATTTAAATTCATTTTAAAAATATATACATTTAATATTCATCTGTTTAAGCAATTTTGTTTCACATTTACAGGTTTGAATTTTGGTTGAAGACATAATCAAGGTGTAGAAAATGAAACCCCACATATATTCATCTTCAAACTAATGCTCTCATCTTGACACTAAACAACATTCGTTCATTAAAATAATTCATCTTATCTTAATTAATTGACTTTATCAAAGTCAAAATTATTAAAGATTTTTCATTATTTAATTGATTTAACTAAATGATTTCCCTACAAATATTAAAATAATTTGGAATAAACTCATCATCCATAGATAATTTAAAAAACAACAATAATAGTCAACAAATCAAATCAAATCAATTTAATTATTGATCAAAATAATTAAATTATCTCATTAAATAAATAATTGAGTCAATTCACTCCATTGAACACCTATTGCTTAGCTGGGCTGAAAGTAAGGCCGTTTGACATAGCCAATCTATCATTCCTCCCCACAAAAGAGATGATAAAATTGAGATATTCAATTTGGTAATAATCAGTAAACAATGATAAATGCAGGGAATATTGTGCGAAAACAATTAATTTGATTTCCATCAATATCTTATTGTGCGAACAACGTTTTTTGACAAAGTCAATATCGACCGCCGTAGAAAGGGCCCTACATTTTTTCCGACATTATAAGAATGCACTCATTTCTGAGTTTGGTCTGAGAGTTGATTTTTCATTGTTTATTTGATTTGTGCAAATGACCCACAAGCGGGCTTAAATTTAATGGTCTAATGGTGCCTTTATAATTACATCAAACGTGTTCCCTATTGGAATAAATGTGGTTTGCTTTTGGTGATCAAGGATTGACACTCATTAAACATCATTTGGTCCCTTCATAGGGAGAAAGGGGGAGAGAGGGAGATAGAGATAGAAAGAGGGAGAGATAGATACAACTTGAAAAAGATAGAGGGGGTGAGATATAGAGAGTCAAAGACAAAGACATAGCAATGAATATATAGAGGGAGAGATGAAAGGAGAGAGAAAGAGAAAGATATAGGAAGTGATATATAAAGAGAGGTAAAGAGGGGTATAGAGAAAGTAGGAGAGATGGAGGGAGAGATTGAGTGAATAAGTGAGAGAGATAGAGATAATGAGATATAGAGAGTGAGGGAGAGGGAGAGATGGGATGATAGAGATAGAGTGGGGAAGAGTGAGAGATAGGTAATAGAGATAGAGAGGGAGAGAGAGATAGAGAAGGGGAGAGATGGATATAGGGAGGGGAAAATAGGGAGTTTGTGTGTAAGAGTGAGAGAAATATATAGAGATAAATATAGGGAGGGAGAAATAAGGAGTGTGTGTGTGAGTGAGGGAGAGATATTGAGATAGAGGTAGAGAGGGATATATATAGGGAGAGAGGGAGAGAAATAGAGAGAGGATAGAGAAGTAGAGAGATATAGAAAGAGAGTGATAGGGAGAGAGAGAGAGAAAGAGAGATACATTAGGAAAGATATAGGGGACAAAGAGAGATATGTAGGGAGAGGTAAGGAGATAGAGATAGGGGGAGAGATAGAAAGGAAGATAGAGATAGAGATTAAGATGGATATGGAGAGAGAGGGAGAGAGAAATAGAGATATAAAGAGGGGGAGACAAAGAAAGAGATATCTATGGAGGGATAGAAATATATAGGAAGTTATATATAGAGGTAGATAGATGGAGATATATATATATAGAGAGAGAGAGGTACAAATGTATTAAATCAGGATATATATGTATATATAGAGAGATGGAGATATATATGTATATAAAGAGAGGGAGATATATATATCTCCCTATGAGAGAGAGGGAGATATATATGTATATAGAGAGAGATGGATATGATTATGATTAAGATTAAATTAGGGTTAGGGTTCAATAAATTTTTTAAGATAAATCTTGGAGTTAGGGTTTAGTTGATTGAAGATAAATCAGGAAGAAAATTAGGGTCAGGGTTAATGATTAATTAGGATTAGGGTTGAATTAGGGATAAGGTTAGGGTTAGGGATCAATTAGGATTAAGCTTCAATTAGGATTCAATTAGAGGTCAATTATGGCTGAGGTTAGGCTAGGGTTAGGGTTTAATTATGGTTAGGGTTAGGGTTACAATAGGGTTCAATTATGATTAGGGTTATAGGATAAAGCTTGGGGTAAAGGTTAGGGTCAAGATTAGGGTTTGAATTAGGGTTATGACTCAACTAGAGTTAGAGTTAGGCACAATTAGGGTTTTGGTTAAGATTAATGTTAGGTTAGGGTAAGGGTTCACCTAGGTTAGGTTTTATTTATGGTTAGGTTTCAATTAGTAATATAGTTATAATTAAGATTGCTATTAGAATTAGGGTTAGTGTTAGATTTAGAATTATGAGTAGAGTTAGAATTATGTTTAGAGTTAGAATTAGAGTTAGAGTTAGAATTCACTTATAGTTAGGGTTAGTTTTAAGTTAGGATTAGAATTCAATCAGAATTAGGATTCAAATAGGATTAGAGTTCAACTAGGGTTAGTATTAGGATTCAATTTATAACTAGGATTAAAGTTACGTTAGGGTTTAGTTATTGTTAGGGTTCTAAAATAAAGCTTGGGTTTAACATTAGGGTTGGGGTTCAATTAGGGTTTGGATTATGGTTTGGCTTCAATTAGGGTTAACATTCAATAGGTTAGGATTAGGGTTAGAGATCAAGCTTAATTAAGGTTGAATTTCAATAGGGTTAGGGTTTTAAGATAAATCCTAGGGTTAAAGGGTTTGCATTCAATTAGGGTTAGAGTTAGAGTTAGATTTATATTAGGGTTAGAGTTAGGAGAACTTACAAATCAAGATTAGTGTTAGCGTTTGAGTAAGGGTTAGGGTTAGTGTTAGATGATTAATTAGTGTTAGGGTTAGGATTTAATTAGGATTAAGATTCAATTAGGGTTAGGTTAGGGTTCAATTGATGTCCAATTAGGATAAGGGTTATTGGATAAAGTTTGGGGTAAGGCTTAGGATTGGGTTAGAATCCAATTAGGATTAGGGTTAGGGTTACAATTATGCTAAGGGTTAAGATTCAATTAAGAATTAATAAGGGATACAGTTAGGCTTTATATTCAATTAGGGTTAGGGTTAATTAAGGTTAAGATTAATATTCAATTATAATTAGGGTTAAAGTAAGGTTATAGTTAGGGTTCATTTAGGCTTAAGTTTAGGGTTTAATTAGGGTTATAGTTAGACTTAAGGTTAGGGTTAGTTTTTAGGTTCAATTGGGGTTACAGTTAGACTTAAAGTTAGGATCAATGTTTAGGTTAAATTAGGGTTAGAGATAGTGTTAGAATTAGGGTTAGGGTTAGAGATGGTTTTAGGATTAGGATTAGAGTTAGGTTTAGGGAACTAGAGATAGAATTAGGATAAGTGTTGGGATTTATGTTAGGAATAGGGTTAAGATCAAGAATAGAGCTATGATTAGTGTTAGGGTTAGAAATAGGGTTACAATTAGTGTTAGGGTTAGGGTTAGAGATAAAAATTAGGAATCAAGTTAGGATAATGACTAGTGTTAGGGTTAGGATTAGGATTAGGATTGAGATTAGTGTTAGGTTTAGGGTTAGGGTCAAGGTTTGAGATAATTAGGAATCAAATTAGGACTAGGGTTAGAAATAGAATTAAGATTAGGGTTGGGTCAAGGTTAGTGTTAGGATCAGGGTTAGGGATATGGTTAGGATTAGAGATAGGGTCAAGATCAGGGTTAGAGATAAAATTAGGATTAGGGTAAGGGTTTGTGATAGGATTAGGTTTATACTTAGGCTTAGGGATGGGGTTTGCGATAGGATTAGGGTTAAAGATAGGGTTATAATTAAGGTTAGGGTTAGTGTTAGAGATAGAATTAGGATTATGGTTAGGTTTGCATTATGATTAGGGTTACTTGCTTAGGATTAAGGTTGTGGCTAGAGAAAATTATGATTAGGGTTATAATTAGGGTTTGGATTGGTGTTAGGATTACAGTTAGGATTATGGACAAGAATAGATTTAGAGATAATGTTAGGATCAGGGTTAGGGTTAGAGATATAATTAGGATTATAGTTGGGGTTTGTGTTAGGATTAGGGTTAATCTTAGGGTTAGGGTTAAAGATAGGGTTAGAGTTAATGAATATAAGTTAATTGTTTAAATTAATGTTAGGGTTAAAGTTAGGACTAGGATTAGGATTAGGGTAGGATTAGGGTTAGGATTAGGATTAGGGTTAGAGATGGGGTTAGGGTTAGGATTAGAGATAGCATCATGATTACGATTAGGGTTATGATTAGAGATGGAATTAGGATTAGGGTTAGGATTAGAGATAGCGTTACGATTAGGGTTAGGGTTAGAGATAAAATTAGGATTAGAGTTAGAGTTTGTATTAGGATTAGGGTTAAGCTTAGGGTTAGGGTTAGAGATAGGTTACAATTAAGGTTAGGTTTATGGTTAGGGTTATGATTATAGATAGTGTTAGAATTCGGGTTAGGGCTATAGATGGTGTTAGGATTAGGATTAGAGTTATGCTTAGGGAACTAGAGATAGAATTTTAGGATAAGTGTTCGAATTTATGTTAGGAATAGGGTTAAGATCAAGAATAGGGTTATGATTAGCGTTAGGGTTAGAATAGGGTTACAATTAGTATTAGGGTTAGGGTTAGAGATAAAAATTAGGAATCAAGTTAGGATAATGATTAGTGTTAGGGTTAGTGTCAGGATTAGGGTTAGTTTTAGGGTTAGGGTTAAGATAAGAGATAATTAGGAATCAAATTAGGATTAGGGTTAGAAATATAATTTAGATTAGGTTTGGGGTTGGGGTTAGTATTATGATCAAGGTTATGGATATGGTTAGGATTAGAGATAGGGCCAAGCTTAGGGTTAGAGATAAAATTAGGATTAGGATTAGGGTTAGGGTTTTTGATACGATTAGGTTTAAACTTAGGCTTAGGGATGGGGTTCACAATAGGATTAGGGTTAAAGATAGGGTCAAAATTAAGGTTAGGGTTAGGGCTAGAGATAGAATTAGGAGTATGGTTAGGTTTATATTATGATTAGGGTTACCTACATAGGGTTAAGGTTGTGGATAGAGAAAATTATGATTAGTGTTAGAATTAGGGTTGAGGTTGGTGTTAGGATTAGCTTGGTTAGGATTAGAGACACAAATAGATTTAGAGATAGTGTTAGGATCAAGGTTAGGGTTAGAGATATAATTAGGATTAGAGTTGGGGTTTGTGTTAGGATTAGGGTTAAGCTTCAAGTTAGGGTTTGTGATAGGGTTACAATTATGGTTATGGTTAGGGTTAGAGATAGAATTAGAAACATGTTTAAGATTAGGGTTAGAGATGGAATTAGGTTTAGGGTTGGGGTCAATATTAGGATTAGGCTTACCCTTATGGTTAGGGTTAGTGATAGGGTTTGGATTAGGGTTAGGGTTAGAGATATAATTATGATAAGGGGTAGGGTTTGAGTTAGGTTCATGATTAGAATTAGGGTTAAGATTAGGGATAGGGTTAAGTTTTAAAGTGTAGAATTTATTGTCATCATTCATGTGCTTACAAATGTAAACTTGAAACCTAAAATTCATTTAAAAAATTTGTAAACCTTATCACATCTAGAATTCAATTACGAAAGGATAAATAATTTATTATATCAACGCCATAAAAAAACATTGCATGCTTGCTTATTGTTTTATATCATTATTCTAAAATCATTAATTTGATTTGTTGACAAATATATCTATAAAAAACATGACCCTTATGATTCAAAAAAAATCTGTAAAATATTTATAAACATTATCAACTCCTTACTAAAAATATAACATCCCAAAATGAGAACAAGAAAATTTTAATCATTAAATTTTAAAAAATAACTCCATGACTAAAAATTTAATTCTACACATAAATTCATATATAAACCCACATAGAATACTTTACACTTGCATGATTGTAACCTAACATAATTCTCACACTAACTATGTCCATAAACCCAACCTTAACACTAAACCCTAACCCTAATCATAATAATAAATCTAAACCAAACCCTAACCCTAATGCTAACCCTAATCATGATATAAACCCTAATCCTAAATGCTAACTCTTAATCATAACCCTAAATATATTAATTCATTCAATGTGTTACGTACACCGCGACCGCTACTAGCAAATATATAACCTATATATAAAATATGCCGAGATGTCTCGAGGCATTTAATTTTCTCATCATTCAGCTTTAATAAAAATGAAAGTTAAAAAAATTCAACGCCTTGATACATCTCAACGTATTTTATATATAGGCTATATATTTTCTAGTTTAAGTTGAATGTCAGTTACAAAATGGGGTCATTTTGCACCAACCAAAGCAAGAACAAAAGTTTAATTGGTTTTATATATAAATACTTGAAGATCTTTAGAGGGCCCTAAGAGAGGGTATGGCAAGAGATATTACAGGGGATTCCAAGATTATAGCAAGTAAAAATTTGAACAATTTGTTTACATTTTATTTGATGCAACCGTGAAATGGACTTCATAAAATGTAGAGGTTAAAGTTTTAGTCTGTAATAGGAAACACTGATTTCTGATAAACTTGTAGAGGAATTCTTATTTGGAAACCGTGTTAAATGAGTGTTTGCATTTTTATTATCTATATCTAATCATGCTTTGGAACAGAACAGGAGAGGCTTGGAGAGGAGGGAAAAAGAGTAGAACAACGAGGGATTTTCCAATAGACTGTACAGAGGTTTCCAATCATTCTCTAAGGTAAGAAATTGATTTGGATCTTGTAGTTGTTCTTAATAGAATTCAAACTATTCTTTTACTGTATTCCTTCAGTCTGCATAGTCTTGTATATTATTCAGTGACCTGTAATGGTGCATGTTATTCCTACGATCTGCATTACCTTGCATGCCATTCCAGTGACCTGTCAACATTTTATAACTCATTTTTAAGATCAGTAAGGGGTCAAAACTTTGAAGCCATGACTTGTAAATGTCACTATATGGTTTCCACAACTTGTAAATGATCTTATCTTACTCCCACCACCTATTGATCAGCACCCTTGCTTCCTTCGATAACTAATTCCATGACCTACAAATTGCAATTTCTTGAAAGTTTCCAAAGTCTTTCCAACAAATCCATTTTGCATATCCTACAGTCATGGCATTCCATGAGGCCACCTTTATTTGAGGCATTGAGTCAAATAGTTTACGTGCCTTTACTATGCTTCCACACTTTGCATGCATGTCTATAGGTAAAGGTTGTGAGGGTGCTAGTGAGGGTTACAATTTAGGCTTAACATGAGCCAATTACTTTTGTTTGAATGTTATAACATGAATTTATAATAAAACCTTTATATGTGTATGCTTATTACATCCCATTTGATGACATTTCTTTGATGCATTTAGTTAAACGCTTTGTGTGCCTTGTCTATGCTTCCATATGCTACATGCATGTTTATTTGGGTGTTGCTAACTACACTTGATTGAAAGTTTATAAAGCCATTTTAATAAATCCATTTAGTGCATATACTTCAACAATGAAGTCATGTTCTATTTGAGGTATTTTATCCAATAGTTAGTGCGCCTAGTTAATGCTTTTACATTTTGTATGCATATTTATCTTGATGTTTCCAACCAAATTATCTAATAAAAATCCCTCTTTCATTATACTTTGATAGATGGTCGTACCTTTTTAAAAAACTCTTATTTTGGCATAGCTAAGGAGGATGCTTCCAAGGATTATGGAATCTGGCTTTACACTCATTGCTTGCTTTTTCTAGGAAGCTCTAGAGCCTCTTCAACAAATATATTTCGTGCATACTCTGAGATTATGGTGGCCTATGTGACAACATTTTCTTTGAGGAATTTATCAAATGGTTCACAAGCCTTGTCTATTATTCTATATTTCATAGCCATATTTACTTTTAGAGTGATAAAATCTCTTTCCTTCCTATCTCACTGCATATGTCTAAAACTTCAGAGGTGTGGTGTGAGTATATGATGGCGTGATAAGGGTTATAGTAGTGCAACTAAAAAGGAATATCAACAACTAAGTAGAACCATAAAATTAATGATAGAATTAAGGTATATTCAATATTTGGATTAAGAGATTTAATTTGATGATATTTTTGGATTAAAAGCTTTAATTTGATGATCTTCTTAATTATCTATAAATATCAACATTGAATTCATTATCTGGTATAAATGTAAACTCCAATATTGATGATTGTCGATAATGTAACCTTTATGGTTGATCATGATTTTTTTAGTCAAGCTCTTTTATTTTATTAGAATTAGAAATTCTTGTACCTTAGAGGAATTTTAATACTATTGGGGGGTTATGATAGTAATTGTTGTATTAAATAGTCCTATGTATAATTCAGAGTATTGCTTGCAATTTAGACACTAGTCATAGAAAATAAACAAGAAATATGTTTAATCATTGTTGATCTCTCTAATATAAATTTATTAAGGTTAGAGATATGATGTAGGTCGTAAGACAATTGTAATAGGAAACTCATTGTATTATTGTGCATTGTTTAGTCATCCATGGCTGCATATAGAGGACTTATAGTTACATATCATTTTGGTAATTACAATACTCTTGATTTCTCAAAAATAGTTTTATGTTATAGTACTTAGTGAAAGGATTTGAAAATATATTTTAAGTTTATGAAAATTTATATTGATGCCCATTCTAAGACATATGGTAATTGTAATTGCAATTATAGTTCTCACCTAATTATTAAGGAAATTATAGTCTCCTTATACAATTGGAGTCTAAGTGGTAAATTGTAAGTCAATTGTTAATTATTCAATACTAATTATTTATTTGGAAATATGGATTATTTCTTTGGTATAGGGAGAATGATCTTATCAACAATTGAAAGTATTTATTTTCATAATAGTGTATACTTTATCCTCTTCTTATTAATTTTTATAAGTAAAGAATAGATTGGCGGTACTTACAAATTATAATGTTAATGAAGAAACATGACAATCTAGCAAGATGATGTCATTTTCCTAAGGTTCCTTACATTAGGAGATTATTCTATTTCCATTACGTACGATGAATTGCCTCTTAATATCCTCACAATCTTTTACAATTATTTAAAGCTAACATTTATTCTAATTTTAGGAAAATCCTTGTATAACAATATCAACTAACTGTGAATGATTTTGTAGGTTACTAGATAGTTAGTTATTAATTCAAATGAGTTATTGATCTTGATATGGTTATATAGCTATACATATGTAGATACACATATTTTGATAATATATAATAAGTGTCATCATCTTAAAAGTAAAAGAACTATTTAGCCCTTGAATAAATATATGATACTGCATAGTTTATGCTCATCTTTGAGAAAAATAAAGTACTATGAAGCACTAATAAGTACAAGTTCATGCAAGTAATGAGTTCTCACTTTTTATATATATTATTTTCCATATGAATCTACGTGGTATAATTTTCAAAGGTGAAATAGGATAGAAACTATATGACTTAACACATTGAAATGATTTTCAGTTGGACATAAATTTTATCATGTTACAATGAATTGACCTCTATTTTTTTCTTTGATGGTAGTTCAAGGTGGAGGAAGTCAAGTTGGTTCATCATAGGTAAGATATCATCACAACTTGACTTAATAGGTGTCTACCCAAATAGGGTAGGAATTTATCTATAAGAGATATGCTCTAGCCAAAGACTTGGACTCATTGAGACCATCTAAGTCCCGAGTCACTCTCTAAAGACTACACTCCCCTATTGTGAGTGCATCGAGGTCATCGTATTTAGGAGTATATAAAATAAATAATTAGCTTGAGTCACACCTCAGAACTCGACCTAAAGCCTCAAGGATTCAAGCGAATCCATCTAGGATTCCTTTTGAGTATACAAAGAATTTATCTTATCTCAATCCTTATGATAGAGAATTTAGTCTTTCCCTTAATCAAGGAATTCACTTGATTTATTAAATCTTCTATTATACATTGAATTAACATGATCTTTATTAGACATTACCATACTTTACAACCCTAAACCTCTGATGGTAGTTCTGTGTTTTGGTTGTAAAGTATGGTAATGTCTAATAAAAATCATGTTAATTCAATGTATAATAGAAGATTTAATAAATCAAGTGAATTCATTGATTAAGGAAAAGGCTAAATTATCTATCATAAGGATTAAGATAAGTTCTTTGTATACTCAAAAGGAATCCCAGATGGATTTACTTGAATCCTTGAGGCTTTAGGTCGAGTTATGAGGCATGACTCAAGCTAATTATTTATTTTATATATTCCTAAAGATGATGACCTTGGTGCACTCACAATAAGGGAATGTAGTCTTTAAAGATTGACTCAGGACTCAGATGGTCCCAATGAGTCTAAGTCTCTGTCCAAAGCATATCTCTTATAGATAAACGCCTACCCCATTTGGGTAGACACCTATTTCAGAAGGATAGATGAACTCCTGCCCCATTTGGGTACATTCCTAACTCATATGGTTGGATGATTGTTCTGTATTTCCTATCATGTATGGATAGATGTACCCAAGTATTTAATTGAATAAACACGCAATAAATATTTTTTGCAAACAAAAAAAAATCAGTGGTAATATTTGGGTTAATATTTTTGGGTCTTTACAACACATACATCTCTTTGTATCGTGTCTAGATGTGTGGTGGTATTCACAAAAGGATTTTTCATCAAAATAAGGAGGTAAGGATTTGGTCATATCAATAGGATGAATGGGAGGAAGTTGACTCATATTCTTATATTAATAAATTGCAACATAATGGAATGAAGGGAATCAAGCAACTGTAAAATTGTTTCTCTTGGTTTAAATTGATAGGGTGTTGTAGATGCAATGAAAACTTGTGTTTGGATATTATTGGAAGATGGAGAAGAGTTTATTTTGATGGATTTTTTATTTTTTTTCTTGAATGATTGATAATTAGATTGAGGAACAACTTCAAATTGACTATTAGTAGTTGATGGAGGTGAACCCTCGTGTACTGGTTAACCAAAATTTAATAATCATGAAGAGTTACACATAAATGTGTGAATTGAGGATATCTCATTAATAAGATCTTATCTTGAATGTTATGTTGTAAATTTCCAATAAAGACTCTTTGTATATCAAAATTTGAGAATAAAGATCTTGGTGTCACCTTATAAAATTAGTCTTTTTCTTTAGGTCCTTGTTTACAATGAGAAAAGTCAATTAACACAACTCGAGGTCCTTGTTTACAATGGTCCAATTTAGTTAATATGACTTGAGGTCCAATGTTTGCTTGAAAATGTTGGAGGACTTCATTGACAAGTTGTGAGAAAGAAGTGATTGAATTATTAAACTTAATGAATCGTTGCAAGGCCATGTATTTTAATGATCAAGGGAAGAGTTTAGCTAAGAGAACATCTCCAAAAAGGAAATCACTACATAAAGTAGTAGATACAGATACATGATTGTTAGGAGGAGCCGGTCTTAATATCTACACCCTAAAGCTTGTCCATGCATTGGGGTTCTCTGAAAACATAATAGATGCAAGAAAGAAGATTACCATTAAAGCATATGATGATGAAGAAAGAGCTTCAAAAGGACTGATTATATTACCAATTCAAGTAGGGCCAATTCAGAAAGAGGTGGTTTATCAAGTTTTGGATAAGAATTTGACATTTAATATACTCTTGTGTCATCCTTTGATCCATGAAATGTAGGTTGTACCTTCAACATATCATCAGTGTCTAAAATTTCCTTGCAATGGCCAAAAAATCACTATTCTTGTTTATTCAAATAGTCCTCAACATTGCAATGCCCTTAAGACTGTCCAGGATGTATTTGTGCCTCATAACCATGAAGCTCTTGATTCTGCCCTTGGTATCCCTGACAATTCAAGTCAATCCAATCCTTTGTCCAAGCTACTAGCCATATCCTCCAATGAAGGAAGTAATTCAAGTTCCTCATCCTACCCACTTGAGAAAAAGGAAGAACCTAGCCCCTCTACATCTATCCATCCTGAAGTCCAACTCAATACTTTGGCTAAACAATTTGAAAAGAAAGTCTAAGTCAAAGATAAGGGTGTCGGTGAATATTCCATTGAACAATCCCTTTATCTTTCACATCTAACTTCACCCAAATAATATGGTCAGCCAACAACCTCATCATCTTCATAGCTAGCACACTTTTTGATGGTCGATTCATAAAATGGAGCACTCAAGAGGAGGAATCTGAAGACAAAAAAATCTTGAATTGGCTCTACAAGGATGAAACTGATTCCCAAGCAGCAATGGCCAATGTTCAGACTACTCAATATGGCAAAGGATTCTCAATCCTGGAAAATATGGGATATGATGGATAAGGACCCATTGAAAAAATGAAGGAAGGTATTGTTGAACCCATCCAACCGATTATAAAAAATCCAAATGACAAGACAGGGTTGGGGTACAAAGAATGTCAAGGGGGTGAAGAAGCAAAAGAGGACCTGAAACATAAGTTTGTTGAAAGAATCCTACAACTACAAGCCAGTGATCATTATGAGACTAATTCTAATGAGTATGAGTGGGATTCACTATTAGAAGAAACCTTCCATGGCAAGGACATTGATGTCATACACATGTACACCCCCACACTCGAGGAGGAACAAGGCTCGGGGTTAAGACCACTTGAAGTAGGATCACAAAATATCGATGGCTTGAGTGAAGATGATCAAAATCCTAGTGATACAGATCATTCAAAAGAGAATAACATCATAGACCTCGATTTGGCCATAGATTTGTATGATGATGATGTTGCCATTAGGACCCTTACGTTCTCTGATCTAAACCCATATGATGATCCCCTACTGTTATTGCATCCTGAACTCATAGATTGGGACCACACCGAGCCAATCGAAATCCCCACCTTTTCCAACAATGATGCTATCATAAAATTCCTTTGTGCCAATAATGAAATAGACTCCACCATTGAACACCGTAATGAGAATCCCAAATAAGGGAGTTCCAAATTTCTTAGCTACAAAATAAATGAAACAAAAGAAAGATTTGATGGTGAAAACCATTCCATGGCAATATCAAATCAAGAAAGAGTAAAAATAAAGAGCGCATCTGACGATGAAAACCTCTCCGAGGTGCCGAAGGATGGGAAATTTGACACTCTCCCAGAGAACTTCCAAGAGAGATCCAAAGTCCTGATTGAGCCAACATAGTCCATCAATATCGGCAATGCAAAAACAATACAAACTCTTCATCTGGTAGAATCATTGACACAACAAGAAAAGCCCAACTTTGTTAAGTTCTTTGAAGAACGACAAGTCAACTTTTCCTGGTCATACATTGACATGCCAGGGATAGACCCAGATCTCATCATGTACCATTTATCTCTTCCTTCAGGGATCAATCTAGTTAAGAAAAAGTTGAGAAAGATGCATCCCCACATTGCCTTATTGGTAAAGGAAGAGCTGAAAAAATTACTGGATGTAGGGTTCATTAGACCAATTGACCATGCTGAATGGATATCCAATATTGTGCCTGTTTCAAAGCCTGATGGGAGCATAATAATTTGTATGGACTTCAGAGACCTTTACAAGGCCTGCCCAAAATGTGATTTTCCCTTGCCAAATATTGACATCATTGTAGACTTGACAGCAGGTCATGGCATGTTATCACTAATGGATGGATTTTCTAGCTATAACCAAATCAAGATAGCTCCTGAAGATTAAGATAAGTCATCCTTCACTTGCCCATGGGGAACCTTTTGTTGGAACGTCATGCCCTTTGGGTTGAAAAACATAGGGGCCACATACCAAAGAGTAATGACAACCATCTTCCACGACATGATGCATACTTTCATGGAAGACTATGTGGAAGATTTGTTGGAAAAATCTTGCACTAGAGAGGGACATCTAGAGATATTAGATAAACTGTTCACTTTCCTGGAGAAGTTCAATGTTCACCTCAATCCAAAGAAATGTGTATTTGGGGTAACGTCAGCAAAGCTACTAGGGTATATAGTGTTAGAGAAAGGTATTGAGGTAGACCCTGCAAAGGTGAAAGCTATAATGGAGATGGCACCCCTGAAAAACACCAGTCAACTAAGGTCCCTCCAAGGCAGATTCCAATCAATCAGAAGATTCATATCACAACTAGCTGACAAGATCCATCCTTTCACTCATCTAATGCACAAAAATATTTCTTTTCGATGGGACAAGAAGTGTGAAACAAATTTAAACCAACTAAAACAATACCTGATGAGTCCACCTATTTTAGCACCCCCAACAAAAGGAAAGCCGCTTTTATTGTACATTTCCACTATTGATCGATCATTGGGAGCCTTGTTGGCACAAGAAGATTCAAAAAACTCATACAACCAAAATCATAGCCAAGATAGATCCTCTGAGAAAAGCAAATCTAACAAGGAGATTGGCCAAGTGGGTGATGATACTCAGTGAATTTGACATCCAATATGTCAACAAAAAAGAAATCAAAGGCCAAGTCATCGTCGACCAACTAGTGGAAGCACCAATTCATGACGACCACCCTCTTCACACGGAATTTCCAAATGCAAATGTTCTAATAGTCACAACACAACAGTGGGTACTATATTTTGATGGCTCATATACTTAACATGGATCAGGAGCGAGAATTCTATTCATCACTCCCTTAGGGAACACCATTTTGAAGTCATATTGCTTGATGTTTCCTTGCACCAACAACACGATAGAATATGTGACCCTCATCATCGACATCAAAATAGCAGTAGAATGGAGAATAACAGAGCTACAGGTCTACGAGGATTCTCAACTATTCATCAATCAGGTCAACGATGATTACCAAACAAAAGATGATAAACTAATGCCCTATAAGAGAATGATTGATTACTTCAAGAAATATTTTGTCGACATCAAATTTGGTAAGATTACAAGGAGTGACAACAAAGCGGTTGATGCTATGGCTACCATTGCTTCTCTACAGTAGATTCCCAAAAAAATGCGGCCGCTATGAGTTCATGGCAGAGCAACTGTTTACCCCCGCTTACGACCACCTAGATGATGCCGATACCTCCATCTACAAAAATATTTACACTTACCTAAAAGATAATACCCTACCTCCTGATCTTTCCCGTAACCAAAAATGAAACTTCATCCACCAATTTGCTCATCAGACACTTATAGCGGATGTACTTTACCATCGAGGTCTTGATGGAACTCTTTTGTGATGTCTAGAAAGCGACGAGTTTGAAACAAATTTACGATAAATCCATGAGGGTATTTACAACACTCATTCAAGTGGTCTAACCCTCACTAAGAAACTCCTCTTTTTGGGATATTACTGGCCGACTATGGAGAGAGAAGCCTTCCAATTTGTCAAGACATGTCAGAAATGCCAGATTCATGGTAATCTTATCCATGCACCAACACAAGAATTGAAACCCTTTGCATCAACATGACCATTTTGTCAATGGGGGTTGGATCTTGTGGGTAAATTCACCCATCTTCATCCAATGGACACAAGTTCATCATCACAACCACAAAGTACTTTACGAAGTGGGTTGAAGTTGTGCCTTTAATCACCATCATAGGGAAGCATATCTCATTGTTCATCCTGAACTTTATCATCTGTCGATATGGTATCCCTCAATCCATTGTCATTGACAATGGAAGACCTTTCACGAATTAGGACGTGTAAGAACTCTATGAAAAGTTTCATATCCAACATCGGTTTTCTATGCCCTACTACCCTCAAGGGAACAACCAAGCAAAGGCCTCAAATAAAACTATCTTGAAAATCTTAAAGAAAACCATCAATGATGCTAGACATGACTGGCATGTTCAATTGAACCCTACTTTGTGGGCCTATTGTACAAGCATCCACACTCCCACAGGAGCCACACCATAGACACTTATTTATGGATCTGAAGTAGTATTTTCCATTGAGGTTGAGATACCATTGCTTCATGTGTCCTTGAAAGGTCTCATTTCAGATGAAGATTACCATGTGGCTAGACTGCAAGAGCTAGAGTTGTTGGATGACCGTCGTCAGCTAGCAATAGATCACTTGAAAGTATATCAATAGAGAATGTCTAGAAGCTACAATCACAAGGTTAAACCTAGGACATTTGAAGTAGGTGATCTAGTATTGAAAGAAAATCCCTAAAATCGGTAGGACTGAGAAAATAAAAGAAAATTTGAGCCCAATTGGTTAGGTCCTTTTGTTGTGGTATTAGTATTTGGGTTGGGGGCATATCAACTATCTACACTAGAAGGGGATATGTTTGAAGAACCTATGAACAACCTTCACCTAAAGAAGTTCTACACATGATGCATCTAGTGCATGTTTAAAAAGTCTTGAAAAAATCCTAAAAAATAGAAAAAGTCCTGAAAAAATCCTAAAAAGCAGAAAAAAGTCTTTGGCAAACATGCATCTCGGCAACACCAAAAAAATCTAAAAAATATAAAAAAGGTGCAATAAAAACAAATGGTGAAAACCTGGTAAATAGGCGCTATTTGTGATAGGTTGGCTCCTTTGTCTATTCGAGCGTGTGTTGACTTTCCGCTTTTGTCATCACTGCGCATTCACACCTATCTTGCAGAAAAATTCATGTCCATATACGACAACCACGATCATGCCCCACCTTGGCTTGGTCTTCATTGTACATATCCATAATAAAGTTAGTTTGTTCTCACTAGGGGAAAAATCCTGATCTCACTGGGGGAAAACATTCGTTGAATGTAAAACAACTAGCAAGCAAACAACAAGGCAACACTCAGCAAGCACAACAATCATTGTCACTATCACATCATCAAATATGAACATCAAGCATCTCAAGCAAGCAACCATCCAAATCAAATCGAACATCAAAACACTCAAATCAAATCAATCATCAATGAAGGATCATCTTCTGAATCATGGTTGGATTACTTTATCACAAATGTTCAATTGATGTATCTTGATTGTTGTTATTATTTCTCAAGAGTACCTCGATGATGTCATGAACTAGAGGGACTATGATTGAGAATGATATTTTTATTTGCCTGCTATCTATGAGTCAATCATTACTACTATGCAAATTGTCGCGGGACATGCTCTACAAAGTATCATTGATGACATTATGAATTTGCATAGGAACATGACTGACTCTTGTCTGTTTACATAAGTGATACTCAGGTCATCTTGGTCTACTTATACCTAGATTATTGTGTTATCTTGCATTATCAAATCTCAATGGAAGTTGTACTCAGGTCATCATGGTCTAATTATACCATCGATGTTTGTACCAAATTTCAACATAATAAAACACTCAATGATGAAAATAAGCACAATGAATTAGATGAAAACATTGCATAGATAGGCTTGCATTCATTTTAGTTTTGCATTTGCATTATAGATTTTCTAAGCTGGTAACTCTCAACATGATGTCCTTTCTCACTACAAGATTGAGTATACTTGACATAACAAAAAAAAATCACTCATTTGCATTGAAATTTCCATTCCATATCATTAGAAAGCATTATCATACATCCACTATCACAAATCATTCATGCATTCATTATAATATTTTTATCATAAAAAATTCCAAAAATAAAACATTTTTTCAAAATACCATCATCATTCATAATCCATATCATACATCGAGGTCATAATAAATGCATTCCATAAATGAATCCATAATTCATCTATACATCCATTCATCATCAATAATATCATATTTCATCCATTCATAATCCATTTGCATTTATGATCATAAATCCATTTGACATATTTGCATAGAAAATACCAAAAAAATACAGAAAAGTGTATTTCATATCATTCATAATCAACATCACATAGGGGCATACCATAAAATCATACATGTATTTGTATTCATCATCCATCCATACATAAGCATCATTCATGATCATAAGTCATTTGCATAATCATCCATACATCTAGATCATTTATTTGCATCATGAAAAATAAAATGAAAAAGCATTGTCATAAATCCATACATCTACATGTATCACATTTGCATCCATAAACCATACATCCATACATTGAATAATCCATATCTATCCATTTATCATACATATTCATTCCATAATAAAACCATTTGCATCCATACATCGATATATACACGTGAAAAATTACAAAAATATAATGCATCATTCATAAACATCTCATATCATTTGCATAACATCACCATATCATTAATGCATCCATATCATAATCATATAGAACATGGAATAATCACATAGAACATAAATTAAATGCATCCATCCATAATAAAAATATCAACACATAGATCATCGAACGTCGTTGCATATCATATAACCTCAAAGAAATAACATGTCAAGTATACAATGATATCAATAAACTAAGAAATGGTACATCAAAAATGTGGCAAAAGTCTAATCTCTAAATCAAAGTATAAATCAGACATGCCCATGGGATCTTGTAGTGTTGCCGCCTAAGGTCATAGGTCTCTGCCCAACTCTGTTTGCCCCTGATGGTCCAACCCCTGATGGCCTTGGCCTTGGTGGAGGTCCGCCTGGTGGTCCCCCTAGTAGTGGTTGTGTAACCCCTCTGTTGGTGGTATAGGACTGGGAGCAACCAGATCTGGATCTAACATAATTGACCCTTTACTCTGGTGGTACAACCTCATGGTACCTGCCTTTGTAATACCCCACCTCCTTAGCGGACTCTCTAAGCTCTCTAATGAGGTCACCTATACCAGTACCTTGAGCCGCGGTCTGTATCTTGTCGGTCACTGCCACAACCTACTCCCCATGTCTTCTGGCAACATCCCTCTCCGCAGTAAGAGTGGCTACTTGGGCCTATAACTATACCATCTACCCTTGAATCTGTACATGTGCTAGAGCTTGAGCCTGTATCTAAGCCTGAGCCTGGGAAAACTATGCCTGTAACGTCTGAATCTGGCCCTGGAGTGTCTGCACTTGAGCCTGTAACCCAACTATCTGAGTCTACTGCCTTTGGGAGGGCATCTTGAGAATCATTGGTCTTTGTCCACCTGGTGTTAATCTCCTCTTCTTGGGGATGACCCCAAAGTCTGGAGCATCTCTCCGTCGTCCCCCATCATCTCCAACCCCCATCTCCACCCCTCCATCCCCTCCATCATCACCCCCATCATCCCCAACCTCCTCCTCTGCCTCCTCATCACCATCACCTCCCCTTGGCTGCACAGTTGTCCCTACCCTCCTCCCAACCTCCAAAATCAGCGCAGGCTCATCCAAACTAGAAATGCGTGGAAATAGGTGTGTGTGAAAGTACTCAGCATAGTCTTTCGTCATCTGCCCATCTATGATCTCTCTCAGCTACTGCCAGTAAATCGACTGTAAGCCGTAGTACTCCACGTAGGCTGCATCATAATCAAGGGCTATCCCCCACTCTGGAATATCCTGCCTGCGTCGCGCATAATGCACTACACCCTATGGCATACCCTAAATGCGATCGTATTGTCTATATACCTTGCCAAAAAGAAACCGCTCTAGAATGTAGGGCATCCTACCAATCAAATATTGACTACAAAATGCATATGGCAACTCTGAATCATCCTCCACCCAGGCCTCACAATAAAGATAAGGTCACCATATCACAATGTCAAGATCATCAAGGACTTGCTTCCAATACTCCAACTTGCCCAGCTTATGCTGGACAAGTGGCCCTGTGTATCCAAAAACATACTACCATCCTATTGGCCGAGCCCTACCTCCCACTGGTCTTGTAATGGCTATGTGCTCCTAGGCCCAGAGCTGTAAAAGTGTGCAACCTATTGCGAGATTTCTCACCTGAAGATACACCACCTAGTGCAAGTCATGATACAAGTGTGCTAACATACACGATCCCCATGCATATCTTGTACCATGGGCAATCATGCTGTCTAGAACCTATCCCCAACCCACTAAAAAGTACTTTGACGTACGGTCGGGGCAGAGAAATCCTCTAATGAATCCAGCTAATACACATGGTAAAGGCCGCCCAGAAGCAATCAAATCCCGCCACAAAATATTATATCCAATGAATTTATCATCGTGAAATATTTGGCATATAGCATATGTACCTCCTTGCTCCTCATGATCATAAACCACCAACTCCCCAACAACCGGTATCCTCAAAATCCGATAAACATCCTCTGGGGTCACTGTCATCTCTCCGGTCAATAAATGAAAAGTGTTGTGGTCGCTGTGCCACCGCTCTGCAAGTGCTGTCAGTAGCTCTTGGTTAATCTGGTATTGGGGCATGTCTATCAACAAAGTCAAACCACACTAGTCAATGATGGCAAGATTTGTTGGAGTTAGTTGTGGGATCATGTCCCATGTCCTTGGAAAGTGCTCTCGAACCTGTAGGTTCCCTAAGCCACCCTTCTAGAATCAAACTAAAAGCATCAAGTCATAAATTCAATCAAATCAACTTATCAATCAACACATCATTTAATCAAATCAGCTTGTGTGAGATTTTGATCAAATCTCGAGGAGCACCTATCCTATCACTCGACTCTCATTTGTCATGAGATCGATCAACATCAATCAATCCTATCATCGTTCCTCGCCTATCATGAGGATGATCATCAATCAATTAATCAATCTATATATCCTATCATCATTCCTCGCCTATCATGAGGATGATCATTGACCTATCAATCAACATCATCCTATCATCGGCTGACGTGATCATCAATCATCAATATCTAGGAGGAATTTATCAAAATCATCAATTTTGGATAAATTTGCTAAAATAGATTTTCTATTCGCCAATCTACCAGATGCGCTAGAAAATCTACCGGATGTGCTGAAACAAAGTCCTAATGTGCCATTTCATGGATGCACTGGAAAATGGATCACACACACCGGAACAGGGTCTTGATGCGCCATTTATCGGATGCACTATCTGACCTACCCTATGTGCGACTCTATCTTATTGATGCACTAAAAACCCTATGCGCAGAAGCAGGTTCCGGATGCGCTAACCTATTTTTGGATTCTACTCTAATCGAATGCACTACTACAAGTATCCTATGCGTTGAAGCGGGTTCTGTATGTGCTAAAAATCTATCCTAATGCACTAAAACGTGCAAAGAATCCAATTTTTTAAGTAAAATTTAAGCGAGAAAATTCAAAATTCAAAATTCAAAAAGTGGTTTTCGAGGTGCGTACCAGAGGTCCGTATGCGGTTGGACGTTGGTGACGGCGAACTCGCTCGAATCTGTGTGTGTGGCGTGGAATCCTATCCATATTTTCTCTGCAGGCTCTCAATTTACAAAATGTTCAAGTAACAAATGAACTATCTTTAACCCTTTTTGACCTTTTAAAGGTTAATTAAGGGGTAATTAAAGTGGCATTTATTTAATTTTTCAAGTGGGCCTTTTTAATCAATTAATCAAAATGTGGCTGAACTATAATAATTATCGGGAGATAAATCAGGTCATCCTCATCAAATCTGTCAGTCATCAGCATATCAACGGAAATTATTTAAATCATCAAAAAATTTCAAAAATCATCAAAATTCAAAAATCCCCGATTTATCTCTCGAGGGGCATCCTTTCATCATCGCTGCAAAAAATCAGAGTCTGGGGCATGTCGAAATTTTATTATCACGGTTGGAAAAATTATTCTTTGAAGAAATGTGTCTACACACATCACTTCAAAGAGGGGAAAAATGTATGCACTTAAAAATGGTCTGACCATGAATTAATTAAATACTTGTTATTTAATTAATAAAAATATTAATTCCTCTACTTAAAAATAAATTGCAAAATTTATTTATATAGTTCACTTCTAAATATTCTTCTTATCTAAAATCAATTCCTCTCTAATTAATTAAATGCACAAATAAACTAAATTGTCATTTAATTAGTTTTCCCTCTTTCATCTAAATTTGAATTTTTAAATTCAAATTGGCCTCCAAAATCATATTCTTCTTAAATTGGTTAAATGCACAAATTTAATTAATTTTTCATTATGCTAATTTCCCAGCTCCATTTAAATTGAATTTTTAATTCAATTTTAGGCACATTTCTACATATTTTCCTAACTACCTTCCACCTCAACTGCCACCTCACCATGTGTCACATGAAATTGAATTTTATAAATTAAAAATTATGGATTTTCCATCAACAAACTTGTAACCAATTTCAAACCTCCTGGACACGTGTCTTCTTCTTTCTCTTGATTCCCTTCAACACTTTGCAAATTTTTCTCAAGAAGGGAACCACCTCCATGATTCTCTCTAACTTCTTCGTGCTCAACCATTGATGCTGCAGGATCACAATCCTAACCGTCCATCGCTGCCACATCATTCCCAGCTTGGAAAATTCTATAAATAGAACTCATTGCTACAACTTTTCAACAAGTAGAATTTGACAAGTTTATGTTGTAGGAATTTCATTATAGTTTGAGAGAAATTTGGAGAGCTTTGTAGTTTAGTTTTGCATTTTAGTTCCATTTAGAGTTATAATGGCAATTTTCTTTTGAATAGGTTAAGTTTATTTCATATTTCACATAGCATTTCCATTAGATTATCATCATTAATCTTAGCAACATATTGATTTTAGCATCATCTCATCATAGGATCATTTAGTCTTCAAGCATCAAATATTGAAAATACAAAAATATAGGCATGTAGATTTCATCATAACATCTCATATCTTAGGTTGTCAATATTTGCAGGTTCATGTGTAGCACTAATAAGATCTGAGAGCATGATTTGCAGGGGTCCTTGAGATTAGATAACCATGAAATGAATTAAGAGGAGAGCTGTTGTTTTCATATTTTGCTATTTAGATTTCCTTTTATATAATACATTGCATGAAGGTGTGTTTGATTTTGTTATTTTAACTCACATATTTCACCCACAGAGTGGTATTTTAATATTTTATGGGATAGACATTTTAAATATGGCAAATGATAATAGACTATGTGTAAGGTATGTTGGACTAATTGGAATGATATTGAGTTTGATTCATGTTTTAGAATTGTTGTTATAGAGAGGACATGTTTTGTAAAAGTTGATTTATGATGGGATCAGTTGGTGACATGTTTTGAGAATTTATAGAATGTGTGGGACTATTATTGATTATTAGAGGTTTTTTGTTTTGAAAGTTGATGAGAGGAGAAGTGAATGGAGTTGTAGTGGATGGCGAAATAAAGTTACAAGGATTTCCAAAAGAAAGTCACAAACTAGTGTTGATACCATTACTATATTGTGTGGTAGATGTTATGACTAAAGGGGTGAAAGTGGGAATAGAAGGTATGGTTGTAGGAGAGGGAAATTATTTTCTAGTTTGAGTATTGGTTAGGATTTGACACAACTAGTTGTTGTAGGGATGTTTGAATCCACTATATGAGCTAGGATGTGAAACACTTCCATTCATTGTGAATCATTGATCAAATTTCTAAGGTTATCCACAAGGGGAATAGTTTCTCCAACCAAGGATTTAGTGCTTAAGTATAATTGAAGGTTTTCCAATTCTTTGTCCTACATTTTGAGTTTATCTTTAGGGACATGTTTAACAACATCTAAAACTATTAAGACAATTAAATAACTAAAATTATTTAATTAATATAGATAGAAGAATTAATAAGACCATGATAAAATGAGAAGATAAAAATGCAAGTCATTTTTTAGGTGTCTAAAATTACAAATAGGCTTAGGTTTTGAGAAGACAAGATTTTTCACAAGGTTAAACACTCTAAAGATCTATTTGCTACATTATCCATTCAACCTAAAGACATGGAAAAGGTGGGATAGCTCTTGTTTAATGTCCTATCTATCACAAATGTGATAAGAACAAGTTTCTAGTATTTTTTAGACACTATCTTTGTGGGTTGGATGGTCATGAGAAGAGGTGTGCAAGTAAAGGTCAGTGTGTGCAACTTTGTATATACGTTACAAGCAAGGATTCATCTTCTTTTTTGATGACGAGGACATCAAAGGTAGGAATTTGGTTGTTGGAATCCAATTCCACTACATCAAATCCCTGTGATTAGCTCCCTTTTTTGCTTCCACCCACTATTTTAATGTATTTTTCTCTAATTTTTTAAAAAATTCGATGCTATTTATCGGGATGGCACTATTTTTGGCATTTATTGCATCGATCAGAACAAGTAGGCACTAAATTAGGTGCCACTTAGCACCGAGTTTAGAGATGAGTTTTGTACTGAGTTTTGCATCGACATTAGCACCTAATTTAATGCCTAATTTGGCACTTACTTTAGAGATTTCTTTAGCTCCTAATTTAGTGCCTAATTGTTTTGATCTAGCAGGGATTAAGGGTTAAGGGATTAGGCATGTTAGAACAAAAAATCCTTCCCCAATATTCATTGGCCTTGAATTGCTTGCCTACATTTCACTTGCATCAAAATATCCCTCAACCCTCAACCCTAATCCCCAACCCTTAACCCTCACCCTAAACCCTCAACCCCTATACCCTCTACCCTATAAATTGGACCCTCAACCCTAATACTTCAACCATATACCCTCAAACCTATACCCTAAACACTCTACCCTCAACCCTTAACCATCAACCCTAAACCCTTAAAACTTCTATTACCTTCTACTCTCAACCCTAATTCCTCAACCCTATACCTTCAACCCAATGCCCTAAACCATCAACCCTATACAATATTCAACCCTAATCAATTGCCTATTAGCAAGTGCATCCACCAAGATGTTAGCTTCCCTATAGCAATTCGTAATTTCAAACGAAGAAAAAATATGAAGAAGAGAAAATATATGTCCCAACAAATAATTCAAGTGCTAGTTAAATTTCAGAAGCCTTCCTTGATAGGGAATTAACCACCATTGATGAATCACCTCAATGAGGATATGAAATTTTTTATATCCTCATTGAGGTGATTCGTCAATGATGGTTAATTCCCTATCAAGGAAGGCTTCTAAAATTTAACTAGCACTTGAATTATTTGTTGGGACATATATTGTCTCTTCTTCATAATTTTTCTTCCTTTGAAATTACGAATTGCTATAGGGAAGCTAACATCTTGGTGGATGCACTTGCTAATAGGCAATTGATTATTCCTTGTCATATACTCAATTTTCTCATCATGATATCATTTCATTCTCTTGAATTGGTTTTTGTTGTTTCTTTATTGGTCGGGAGTGGTCATAAGGATTGAATTTTTCACTCATGTTCATGAATTTCAATTGATTTGACTTATTTATTCTTCAATGGCCTATACGTGTTGTGCCACTTGGAGACTATTGTTGAAGAAATATTGATTTAAATTTGAAGCATGCAAGAATCTTTATTGTTTCCAGATTTCTTGAATAAGATAAGTTTAAGGTACTTTAGGGTATTTTATATGATGAAATTGCATCCCATTAATCTAGGAGAGAGGAATATTGGTTTGTATTAGATGAATTATAAGCCACACCTTAGGGGATATTATACACAATTTCACCACTAAATGGGCACAAAAATGGATCAAAGGCCACACCTTAGGGGTATTATGCATAATACCACCACTAAAGGGACACAAAAATGGATTGAAGGCCACACCTAAGGGGGTATTATGCATAATACCACCACTAAATGGGCACAAAAATGGATTGAAGGCCAAACATTAGGAGGTATTATGCATAATACCACAACTAAAGGGGCACAAAAATGGATTAAAAGCCACACCTTAGGGGGTATAATGCATAATAATAACACTAAATGGGAAAAAAAAATGGATTAAATCTTCACTAGATTCTGAATGTATGAAAATGGACAAAGGGATATGCCCCCCTAAAATATTAGCATGAGCAAATATGCTTAAATGTTAGTGTTACTTTTGAGTTAGTAGATGATGTTGAAATACATTAGTGTCTCTACTCTATGGAATAATATGGTAATTTCTAAACTGATTCATGAGTGCCATATTTAAAAGAAATGCATAATAAATGAGGTAAACCATTTGAATGAATATGATTTTTTAACGTAATTTTCATTATTTTTGTATTTAAGATTTTATTCTATGAATATGTTGTTGGATGAATTCATGATCATTTAGTTCTATGTGTGTGTATTAAATGTGTTTGAATAAAAATATCTTGAACTTAAATTTATTATATTTTTTAATTAATCTTATTTAATTTTCTTGAGATGGACATAAGAACTCTATTTAGTCTCCACATAAATAAATAATTTTTATTTAGTTAATTTGTTGTACTTTGTCATCATTGAGAAAATATGTGAATTAAGTATAATTATTAATTTTGAGTTAGTAGATGATGTCGAAGCATATTAGTGTTTGTTCTCTATGGAATGATGTGATAATTTTTAAACTTATTATAATATTTATAAGTAATGCATAACAAATGAGATAACACGATTTGATTAATATTCTTTTTTATGATTTTTTTATAAATCTTATTTAAAGTTATTTCTTAGATAATTTTTTGGCTGATTTCATGATTGCTTGGTACTATGTGCATATCTTAGGGATTAGAACATATTAAACAAATAATATCCTAGGCCTATGTTATCCATAAAAAATGTGTCATAGTTATAACATGTACTATGTTGTTTACTTCTATTTTATCACTTGTTAGACATGTGTGTGAGCATATAATAAAAGCATCCTAAACTATTATTTCTTCATAAGTGTAAGAGAGTGATTAATTTCGTTTAACCATATATCCTATCCATTCAAACATTAAACATTAAGAAAATTACAAGTAGATAACATATAATTTTTCTTACTAAATCAAAATGTGTCTCTTTGAGAGAGACATACTATATAATGATATAGCTTATTCATTCAATCATTATCCAATAATTTTTTTATAAAACATAGCATATTATTCTATTTTTTAAGGATAGTGTATGTGCTCTAAATGGTTAATAAATATATTTTAATTTTCTTGAGAAAATCTTGGTAGAAGTCATTAATGGAACCTTATAGTTTTTGGAGAAAATCCTATATGATTTCATTTTTGTAAAAAAAAAAGGATGTGATTTTAAGTTTGATTTCATAATAATTTTCATTTCTAATTTGATTCAATTATGAAAAATATTTAAGTGGGGGTGTCTTTCTATCACCCTACCTTTTTTGTGAATATTGTTCTATATATATATATATATATTTCTCTTTATCAAATTCTATAAATTTTGGCAAGAGCTTCACCATCTTTGATTACAATATAGATATTAATTAAAGAGTGGAAACATGTGCTCTCTTTTCCAAATTCTCATGTACACCTAGTCAAAATGGCTTCAAACTATATTACAAGGTATACACATTCATTACTACCCTTTTCTAAAAATATTTTAGTTATTTAATTGATTATATGGTTGCACTCCTTTCTTTATATGTTCCCATTCTATATCACAGATGAGAAGGTTATCTTGGAGGTAAGTTTCAAAAATCCCTCTTAGTTGTGATGAATTTTTTGATTTTACTAACAAAATATTGTCTCTTTGATCTTTTTCTTTCTTTACTACTTTCCAACATTGATTTTTCTTAATATTCTTGTGAAAGTATTTTGTGTAATTGAAATGTAAGTGCAACAACACAAGGACAATCTTCAAACCTAAACCCTCAACCCCTATACCCTCTACCCTATACATTGGACCCTCAACCCTAATCCTTCAACCATATACCCTCAAACCTATACCCTAAACGTGCGCTCTACCCTCAACCCTTAACCATCAACCCTAAACCCTTAAACCTTCTACCCTCTACCCTCAACCCCAATACATAAACCCTTTACCCTCAACCCAATACCATAATCCATCAACCCTTAAACCCTTAAAAACTCAACCCTAAACCCTCAACCCTCAGCCCTTAAACCCTAAACCCTTAAATCAGCCTCTACCCTCTACTCTCAACCCAATACCCTCTACCCTCAACCGTCAACCCTTAAACCCTTAAATCCAAGTAAAATCTCTACCCTAATCCCTCAACCCTCAATCCTTAATCCCTCAACCCTTAAACCCTCAACCCTTTACCCTCTAACCTCTACCATCAACCCTTAAACCCTAATCCCTTAAACCTTATACCCTCTACCCTATACATTGGACCCTCAACCCTATACCGACCTCAATCCTCTACCCTCAACCTTAAACCCTCAACCCTTAAACCCTAAACCCTTAAACCCTCTACCCTCTACTCTCTACCCTCTACCCTCTACCATATACATTAAACCCTCAAACCTCAATTCTCAAACCTCAACCCTTAGTCCCTCAATCCCTCAACCCTCAACCCTCAACCCTTAAACCCTAAACCATGTGGATGTTTTGAGTTACATGTTCAAAATTATGTTCAACATAAAAATGGAAACTATTTAAAAATAATAAAGTTAACAAAGTTTCTTATTTAAATAATTGTGAGTTACGTCCATTAATATTTTATTAACTTTTGTGTCTTGAAAAACATATATTGATACAAAATGAATGGAAGAAGCATATAAGTAATCCTAATTTTTTCTGCCAACAATTCATACCAAAGATTGAACAATTTAAGGATATTGCAATAGGTAATTTGTATCGACACAAATAATATTATTGAAGCATTTCAAAGTTTAGGCCATAAGAATCATCCTTTTTTAAACATAGATTGCAAATAATTCTAAAAATTTAGAAGTCTTGGTCATTAACATTATTTCTGCTACAATGTTATCCAGTGTATCATTGTCAATGTTCATATGTTTTATCAAGTATTTAATATTATCATCATCCTCATCTTGACTTGCATCATCTTGATCATCATTTAAATTTGACTGTAGACCATCTATATTGTTACCAGATATTTGGATCATCATTTTCTATACCATCCATATTGTTGTGTTCCATAACATAATCTAACTCTGGATTGTTGTCTTATTGTGCCTGAACATAAACATCTTCAACATCATCATGGATGTCAATTTCTTCGATGTTCTATAATCCCTCTCTCTCATTTTTTTGGCCATCATTGTGTTGCTCGGTATCCACTAATGCATCATCAAATACATGCCTTAATCTTGGATCCATAATGTATGAAAAATATCTATTTCGGGTCCAAAATATCTTCATAGAAAAATACCTACACATGAATGACATACATATATTAGACGTATGTTATAGCAATTTTATTGATTAATAAAGACACATATATATGTTCACAATAAACTACGAATTAATAGATTAATGATCACTATCGCATCTTGTTTGAGTTAAATAAATACCTACTCATAATGAATTGGTAGAACATAAGGCTCCTTATCCTCCTGTAGGAAGCATGAGGAATCTATAGAAAATAATCCACTATGTGTATCATGTCTTCATGTCCTCTCAAATGCTTCATACCATCTACACTTAAAAATACAATATTTAAAAGAGCAATAATCCAACTCAATAATTTCTTGTATTTTCCCAACATATTGTAGATTCTCTTCAATTATATTCTTATCTTTTGAGCTTGATCGACTGGATTGCTTGAAGTCAACCATGATGCCACAATCGAAGGATCATCTCTTTACATCTACACTTTCTACACGATAATGTCGACCATATGCCCACATTGTTGGATATTTCCTCGCTTGTGAAAGACCATTTATTTCAGTGAAAAAAATATAATGACGAATATTAAAATAGGTAATAGTGTCAAAACTATAAGGAAACAACATTTTGTAAAAATCCAACTATAACTTTCTTTCACATCCTCTAAAAATGTTGATTTCATCTTCTGTTATGTTTGAATCTATATCTACATCTTCTATTTGATTTTTAATTTGTTCAGTAACCCATTATAGTGTGCAATCTTTGCCCCATTCCCAGAGCAGATCAATGGGAAGTGGAGTATTCATTGGGTTCGATCTCTTAAACTGTCTTCTTGCTTCTAACACTTCTCTCTTTTTATCATACAAATCAATCCATTTGTTCATAAAGTCCATGTGGTACATAATGAACTTGTCGAGTATAGAACTTTCTTCTACACCTATTACTTGTCAACATGTTTATTTCATAAAGTCCATGTGGTACAGAATGAACTTGTCGAGTATAGAACTTACTTCTACACCTATTACTTGTCAACATGTTTATTTCAAACTCCAAATGTCATGCTATTAATTTAACAAATAAAATATAGAGTAATTAATTATTGCAAGAAAAACAACCACACTGATCATGTATTTACTTACTAATTTCTACTTGAACACCATTAGATTATGGTTTTTCTCCATCAATAATATATGATGCTCATTCTTCATCCTAGAAGTGTGACTCATCTTCAAAATCCTTAACAAGGAATTCACACAGGAAGAAAAATGCTTCATTCAATACATACCCTTCAACCATGCAACCCTCTGGATGTGCCTTTTGTCGGGCATACCTTTTTAGATTTTTCATATACCTCTCAAAGAAAAACATCCACCTCATTGATACTACACCCACCAATTCAATATCATCAACTAGGTGTATAAGTAAATGGACGTGTAGGTCCATGAAACTTGTAGGGAGCTCCTTCTCAAATACACATACAATTTTTGCAATTTCCTTCTTCCATTTTGGCACTTCACATTCGTGGATCTCCTTGGAGGTCACCCACCTAATATAAGAATAGTAAATTAGTATGAATCTTTAGTCAAAAAATAAAATGCAATATAATATCTTTATGTCTCTCACACATAAAAATTTCATATAACCACATACCTTGTAAATGCTAACAATCGACTTATGGCATTCCTTAAGTCAACTATAAGACAGTAATCCCCCCTAATTGCCAATGGCATGATATGCTATCAAACACATTTATGAAAAGGTCATTAGTAATTTTTTCTCACACAACAAAATATAAAAATATATTTAGAACTTAATCAATGTTACTAGTAAATGTTAAATGATGATATATAATACCTTCATAAAATTATAAAAATCACATGTTTTAAATCCTATGGTATGTCCATCAACTCTAAAAGCTTTATCCAATGATGACCCATAGCTAGTAGGTGTCCTTATTGAACGAATTACATCTTTTAGTTGGTCTAGCTCTTTTTTTTTCAAAATCCATGGACCTTCTGCATATGTTTCATTTTTCCTGTTTGGCCAGAAATATTTTCTATCAATTTTGGTACACGAAAGAGCAATATCTCTCCTTGAAGACAAGGTGTCCTTCTCTTTTCTTGATCTATGTTGAAATATAGAATCTGAGACATTTTTAAGATGTGCATAGGATCTAATAGGTGAGATATTAATAGATCCTTCCAGTAAGGGAGCTCATAAAATATGGATTTCCTTTTCATTCCTTCTGGCATATTAACTACAACTTGTTCTGGTTCTTCAATTGAATCACCTTGATCAAAAAAATCCTCTGAAGCTTTCAATTTAGCATATTCATACTTCTTAAGCCAATCACTTGGACCCATAATCATGGGAGGGCCTCTATTTTCAATTTTTCCATCAAATTGATTCTTCAAACGATTTCTAAACTTATGATCTAGTGGTAGAAAAACTTTGTTGTTTGCGAAAATAAATTTATTTAGATCTTTAGAATACTGCCCTTGAAATTGTTATGCACATCTTGTACATGTAAATATCCCCTTTGTTTGAAGCCCTACAATTCAATAAGTAATGTTAATAACATCAAAAAAATAGTATAAAACTAAGTATGAAAGTTGGGATGAAAATAAATTATGAGTGTAAATACGTAAATATTTTATCTTACCAGAACAAACACCAAGTCCTAGGAAATCATGAATAGTCCAACATAGCACACCATACAACATGAAGGACCTATTTGATGGAGGACATGATATGTCATACATTCTTATGCCTTTCCATAGCAGTTGCATCTCATCAATAAAAGGCACAAGATAAACATCCATGTTTTTAACTTGATGTTTTCCTAGAACAATGTGAGTCAGCATAAGGTGCTCCTTACTAACACTCATTCATGGGGAAATATTGTATACTATCAATCCAACTGGCCAAACACTATAATTTGAGCTCACGAAAGAGAGTATGTACACTCCATCAATTACAAGACCAAACCTGATACTACGGGGTTCATATTTGAATTTTCTTGGCCATTTTTCCTCTATGTGTTTCATTGCTTTGGAGTCGGCCAAAATTTGCATGAATCCATCTTTGCTCCTGTTCTTTGCATGCCAATCCATCAATTGTGCAAGTGACTTACAATGAAAAATTCGTTGAAGTCTAGGTATAATTGGCATGTGGCGTAAAACCTTCTTTGGAATTGTAAGACCTTGTACATCTATACGATATCTCTTCTCTTTGCATACAGGGCATTCTACCTTGTTTTGATATTCATCTTTGTATAAAATGCAATTATTTTTACATGAATGAATTTTCTTATATTCAATCCCCAACTCAACCAACAACAGGCGCACCTCTCTGCAAGTTGATGGAAACACATTCTCTTCAAGGAATATTTTAGTTTTTGGTGCCTTGTAAGATTGCTAAAGATTAAATCAATTGAATGTTTGACTTATGATGTACATGTTTGATATGTCAATCTATACTAGGACTGTTTAGATACAATATATGGTTTTAAAATCCCCTTAAAGAAATATAAACGAAGTTGATGAATGTTTACGAACTATGTACACCACTTGAAAATGAAAATTAAGAAATAGATTTCAACTCACTTCTGTAGGGTAGTGAATCCTTTGTCTGACCAACCAAATAGTGACTTTATTTCTAATAATATTAATGTGCATGCCACTTTTGAGGTTCTACTTGCACCCGATTTGAACACGGGTGTCTTCGTTGCTTGCTTGATGGAGTCTTTCGGGTTATTATCATCAACATTACGTTGTGGTAATTACCCCTACTATCATCGTTACTGTCAACCATATGATCATTATTGTCATCATTGTTTCCATCCCCAAAGAAACCTGTAAGAATTTCATTGAATCCTTCTTCATGCATTGCATTTTCACTATCATCATCATCGTCATTAAGGCTAGGTGGCATGTCATCAGTGTATGCGGATCTCATCAGCTTTTCAAATTTCTCAGTTGGTAGTATTATCTTCAATCTTTCTCTTTTCACCCTGGTATTATTTAAAGGATGGTTTGGATCATCCCGTCCAAATCTTAATAACCTAGTTGGATCTTGGGTATTACTATGTTTTTCATCAACATCTTCTACCTATCAACAAACACAAGCATTATTTAATGTTTGGCAACAATTGGATAAATCATAAATGTATCAATTTCAAAGAAATATAATCAAATATGGCTTAAAAAATAAAAATAAAAAATTGTATGAACATATATACATCAATTGAATAATGGAACATTATTTTATAGACTACCTTTTTTATACAATAATTTTATTTTATAAATATTTATAAAAATATTTTACATCTATATGTTCCATCAACATTTATCAATTCACCCCTCCGACATCTTTAGGATTGCCTATCTAAGAGCATCAAAATCTTGGCTCTCACCAGCCTGAATAATTACAAAGATGAGCTCGGCCCAAAAAAATATGACAATCAATTATCCAAGTAACCACCACCTAGACCCCATTACTTCATCCAAAGAATTTAAAGAAACCCACCCAACTAACTAAAACCTAAATAAACCCCTGCAAATGCAGCCATCGACATATTGAGGAAAAACCATAAGACTTCAAGCTGCCGAACAAAATATTTACAAAGGGCTATCCACACTTCCTTCCCCATACGAAAATGCAGCGCTTCCACAACCAAAACCTTAAAACTCTCCTTTTCCAGTCTTCTCCAGGTTAGGAAGGCAAAATATCAAAAAGCTAGCACAAAACTTTAGTCAAAAAGCTTTTCCCACCACCTCTAACCAACATTCCTAACTACCTTGGTTCTCTGAATTCCTCCTCTTCTGGTTGTGCGCTTCCTTTTGGGAATCTGTTGGGGAATGTTCTGCTCCTCCAAGTTTGTTGCGAGCTCATGATGCCTTAACACCAGCTTCAAATTTTCCTAGGCTGCTAATACATCCAATCTATAGGCATCTTTGTCTATCCGTCTTCGCCATCTCATGAATGGAATCACACCCAATTCTTTCGCATCCTCCATATACTCAAGCCCTTCCGTGACATTGAAATCGACCCCCGGGACTGCCTATTCAAAGAAAGATTCCATTCCGAACAACAACTCCTCCTCAAAGAGAGAAAGCATTACCCATTTGATTACACCAAAGTCCTCATTCAATTCCAGGCCCCACACAAAAATCATAGAGGCTATGTCCACATTCATTCTTCCCCGATGAGTTACCTCCATGAAAAGCTTTCCGAACATCTCCAACAATGCATCAATAACATCATCATGTGGACATTTTAGCAAAAATTTTAGCCTAAATTTTGTGACCGGTCCAAAGAAACTTTTCTATTACAACTTCGTTTTAAACAAATACATTGCCTCCATTGTTACTCTGAAATTGACTCTACTACTTTGCACCTACCTTCACACCTACTGCCTGGGAAAACCTAAATCCTTTTAGCCTTCCTTAAAAAAATTGCTCGCTCATGCCAAGAATCACCTTCTTAATCGACACGTCCGATCATAATCCAAGAAATCCTACCCCCACCGTCATAGCATCATCAACCTGGCACTTGGATAAAGTGCACATCTTATCATCAACCTACCAAGGAAAATCATCAATCCCCGTAATCATATTAAGATGACATCTACATTTAAAACATACTTGCTCCCCTTCGCCCACCACACCCATTGCTGAATAAAAAATTGTTAACTTTCTAGCCGTTTAAAGCTCCAACGTTCAAATAAAAAATTGACAACCTTCCTCCTAAATGACGCCCAGGATTTCATTTCCAAGACCATCATAACTACTCCCTTCCCCAAGGAATTCGATGCCACCTCTATTCATCTTCCCCTAAAAAAACATGTTTGAAATCTTTAAATTTGAAATCCCCAATACTACTAAAAGAAACAACCCATTTTGACAGACAATTTGCTTCTCTATTTCCCAACCGACGTATATGACTGACCTGAAAATCTTTGAATCGCTCTAATTCCTTGATAATTGCTTTGATTAAGGTCTGCAAATGCCAAGCCTTTGTATCCCTATTTGCAATTGCTTGAATTATAATCACTGAATCTCCTTCAAGGTGGATTTTTTGAATTCCCACTGAACGAGCCATGCCAACCGTAAACAAAGTTGCCTTTGCCTCAACCATATTATTTGTTCCATCTTCTACCTTTCTTGTACCCAAAGCCACTGTGTTCCCATGAAAATCTCTAATAATTTCCCCTACCCTTGATGGACCAGGGTTTCCTTTTGTAGCCCCATCAAAATTCACCTTATGCCATCCTTCTAGAGGTTTTTCCCAATGCATTTCCTCAGATGGTGCCTTCTTAACAGTTGACATTACTGCACCTCTAATAGATCTAAACTTTATTCCTGGCCAAGCTCTTTGAATTCTACATCTTCCAATGTATAAGGGAGTCTTAAATCCAAAGCTTGTGAAGAAGCCATTCCTACAACTTCTTCAATCGAACGATCCATTCTACTTAGCAATCTACTCCGAGCCTCCTTTTTATCCAAGAAAATCCTCCTATTTCACTCTTTCCGAATCTCCCCAATCACAATAGAAGGGTTGATTACCCAAATACTTGAAAGTAAAGATTTCTTATTAAAAGAGGGCCAGCCCTCAAAGACCTCTTTTAATGTCCTCTGAAGAGGACCATGCCATCCTAATTTCACCTTCAGACTCAACCAACACCCTACTGCTTCATTGCATTGCAAAAGAAAGTGATCCACTATTTCTTCAACAACATCACACATCACACATTTTGTTGGCCCTGCAAAGCCTAGTCTCTTTCTCCTCTCTCATGTCAAAATTCTTCCTCTCACTGCTATCCATGCAAAGGTTCCCTCTTTTGGTAAACAATCCTTATTCCAACAAAGTTTCTTAGCCCCAAAAAAATAACCTTCAAAATTATCCAAAAACTGGTAACCAATTTTAATGGAGTAATTCCCATTCACAGATCCACACCATACCACTTTATTCCCATTCTCTGATAAAAGCATTTTCTTGCCCTGAAAAATATCTTTCATTCGCTCGAGTTGCTAATTTGATAAACCTTCACCATCTAGCTCCTTCCACCCCCATTCCCGGCCAAAGGCACCCTATTTCATTTCTATGTAATCACGCACCTTGTCGCCCCATCTCTGTAAAAAGAGAAGCCCGAGGTCCTGCAACTCAACATTTTCTCGCAAAATTGGCAATCCATCCCAAGAATCATCCCAAAATTTAGCTTTGAGACTATTACCTAATTGCCATGTGATATGGTTTATTATAACTGGTCTGCAAGAAACTATAAAATTCCAAATGGCTAAACCTTTTGGTGGATTACGAATTGTTAGGATTCTATGATCATCTATAGAATCAAGATATTTTTCCTTCACTATTTTCACCCATAGAAGTTCAGGATTTGAATATATACTCCAGACCAAATTTGCACCAAGAGCTTCATTCATAATTGCCAATCCCTTAAACCAGCCCCACCTTTATCTTTAGATTGACAAAATTTGTCCCAAGCTAACAAAGGAATTTTATCTTGCTCACTTGTCCCATTCCAAAAGAACTTCCTCATTCTCTACCTTATGGTTATGATCACCTTCTTTAGGATCTTTAAACACATCATTGAGTAGACCAGGATCACTAAGATCACTGATTTCAACATTAAAATCCTACTAGCAGCTGTTAACCATTTTCTCTTCTATCCATCCATTCTTCTTAAACAACTATCAACCAAATCTTTCCACACTCTTGTCTTATTGGCACCTCCAAAAAAGGGTATTCCCAGATACTTGTTAGGAAGGGTTCCCGATCACATACCAAGAATTCTACAAACTTCCAGCTATTTTTGGATGTGTGTATTAATTATTATTATTATTTTTTTATTTCCTCTAATTAATGCATTGCCTAGATGCTTTACGGTAAGCGTCTAAGGTCTCCTTTATCACTTGGGCTTCCCTTAAGGTTGCTTCCCCCAGCAAAAAAGTATCATCAACAAATTGTAAATGTGACAAGGTATCAATACCTTATGTAATTTTTATGCCTTTCCAATGACCCTTTCTTCATTTCTTGGAAATTAGCCTCCCTAAAACCTCTGCCAAAATGATTAAAAGAAAGGGTGATATAGGATCACCTTGCCTGATACCTTTGTTTGACTCAAAAAAACCTTGGGGACCTCCATTTACTAACATAGAAAAATGTAGAGTATTGATACAACTCTGAACCCAAGCCACCCACTCATTACAAAACCCAAATTTCTCAAGAACTTTCAACAAAAATCCCCTGTTTACTTCATCATAGGCCCTTTTGATGTCCAATTTTACCATCATTCTCTTAGTCTTTGCCATCTGAATAGAGTGGATGGTTTCATGTGCAACAATAACCCCTTCAAAAATGGATCTATTTGGTGAAAAACCACTCTGCTCAAGTGAAATCACCAACTCCATAACCCTCTTCAACCTGTTAGCTGTGACTTTAGAGATCACCTTATAGACCGTCTTGCACAGGGAAATTGGTCTAAAATCCTCAAAAGAGTTGACCACTGACTTTTTTGGTATTAGAGCTATGAAAGTGTTGTTCAAATATTTAGAATGAAACCACCCCTCCTTGATTCCTCAACCACCTCCCATAGATCTTGTGCAAAGATATCCCATAAATTTTGAAAGAAAAAAAGTTGAAAAGGCGTCTGGGCTTGGGGCTTTGTCTCCACCCAAATAAAAAAGAACCTTTTTTAATTCTTTTAAAGAAACTTCCTCCATGAGCATAGCATTCTAAGCCTCAGAAATGTAGTTAGGAATCACATCTAAAAGGCTTAAATCATTCAACAAAAAATCAGATTTATCTACAAAGATATCCGAGAAAAATCTTACAGCTACCTTATTGATCTGATCAGAATCATTCAAAACATTATACAAAGAGTCCTTTAAAGAGAAAATCCTGTTATTTGATCTTCACACCTTAACATTATTGTGAAAAAAAATAGTGTTTCTATCACCATCTTTTAACCAAGTTTCTCTATATTTTTGCCTCCAAAATATTTCTTCCTGAGCTAGAGTTTCATAATATTCTTTATTTAAGGTCTTTTCACAAACATAATCCTCCTCACTCATCCCAGTCTCAATTACTTTTGTGTGAAGTTTTATCAAATCCTCTTCCAATCTGAATTTCTCTATATAAATATTCTTAAAATATTCCCTATTCCACTTCTTGATTTGCTCAGGTTTTTAAAAAATATGAAAACTTTGTTACCTGGACATTTTGGAGCATCTCTCCACCAACCTACCACTAGGTCCTTAAAACCTTCAGCCCAGAACCACATTGCTTCAAACTTAAAAGGAAAATGATCAGGTGTGGCCTCTTCTTGAATTCTCAGACCTATGGGATAGTGGTCTGATCCAGTTATAGGTAAAATCTCAGCCTCACATGTCCAGGGATGATCAACCCAATCCCTAGCAAGCAAAAAGCGGTCCAATTTTTCAGCTATATTAAGAAAGCCACCTCTCCTATTTGTCTAGGTAAATTCACCTTTTCTGAAAGGCAATTCAATGAGACCATTATTCACAACAAAATCACTAAAATCCTATTGAATTTTTCCAGCCCAACATAAACCTCCCATTTTATCTAAAGGCCTCATAATAGCATTGAAATTGCCTCCCAGGATAAACATCCTTTCCTCCTCCAAGCCTAAAATTGCTGATAATTCTTGCTATAACACCCTTTTCTGAGTTGGACTATTTAGACCATATATATTAAAAAGTGAGAAGCTTACCACAAGTTGTTTGGAGTTAACTCTCAACCATTGCCAAAATCTATCCTGTCGAAAAACCTAGACATCGGCAACTGAGTCATTCCAAAGGACACCAAGACCCCCTGAAGCTCCCACAACTCCAGAGAGAGAGCATTTCCACCTACTAAAGCTTTTATAAAAAGAATAAAAATCACACTCCTTAACTTTGGTTTCTTGCAACAATGCTAGGTCCAGCCTCGTTTGATCAAAACATCTTTTGATCGAGCAAATTTTGTCAGGGGCATTGCAGTCCCTAACATTCCATGATAGGATTTTCATGGCTATCAAGAAAAGGAATAGCCTTTTCCCGATCTCAATTTGCTCTGTCCAACCATTTCCAATCTCATTCTATTGGTTTTAGGTCCACATTTCTTCTTTTCACCAACCTTGACCTTCGGATTTAAAGCTGAAGTCTTCTCTAAAGTTCTTTTCTCAACAATCCCTATGCTATCCTACATTCCTAGCACATCTTCACCTCCCAGCTCCTCATCTATTGCAAAATCTGTGTTTGAGTCTTCTAGACTACCCCCACTATCCCTAACTCCCTCAAACTGGCTCTCTAGATTCTGAATAGGAGAGATGGGGATATCCTTGAAGATTGTTTCCTCCTCCTCCACCACACTGGCATCTTCTCGAAGCTTATCTTCTTCAAACCCGATTTGCCTATTATTGCAGAGAGAGTTTTTCTCCGAATCATCATTAGGTTTCTCTTCTTGGCTATGCATTAACTTATCAACACTGCCTTTTTTTCTTGGGGATAGAGAGATTCCTTGCAAAACTAGTTCAGTTTCAATTTGCTCAACTAATTGCTAAGAGAGATGACCACAAACAAAAAAATCTTCTAAACCCAGAGATTCATGCGGCCCTTTAAAACTTCCACTTCCCATTTTTTGTGCTAAATCTTCTCCCATCTGCCTTTCTAGAACCCTCAAAGATTCGTTTTCTGCACTTTTAGCAATAAAAGGTTCCACATCTTGAAACAAATCTTGTAGATTGAGAACTTGTGACTTTGGTTCAAAGAAATATTCAAAAAGGAAATCTATTTATTCTCTTTGAACTCCGACCCATTTAGATTGGGTCTCTACAACAACCGTGGATGAGAGACTTTGATGTTCTCAAGAAGGAACCCAGACCTATAGATTCCATTGATCTTCCCATTCAATCGATTCATTCATATTCATAACCTCCTCAACTAAGGAGTTTTGAACTATTCCTTTCCCCTCCTGCTCATTAGGACAACTTCCTTCGATATGTTCTTTGCCATCACACCTTGAACAAGACACCATTGCATCCTCAATCTCCACAACTTGATGCCAAATCCCCTCCCCTGTCTTTAGCTCTATCATTTCTGGAAGTGGGTGGATTGGTTGCCATCAAATGCAAACCCTGGGAAACATACTAAATTTAGATTTAGCCATGACTTCATCCGACTTCACAAAGACACCTAGTTTGTTTCTAATAATTTTAAGGGTTTATTGATCCCAATACTCCTGTGGGAGGTTCTTCAATCTGATCCACATAGGGAATTCCTTTATGATTGCCTTGTTAGGGTCAAAATTTAGAACCCAATCCATTATATAGAAGCCCCTTCCTCCCATCAGGAACATGCCACTATTGATGATCCAGTCTTTATCCTTTCCATTTGACAAATCACCAAATGAAATCCATTTTCAAGGGTCTTAAGAACCCAGTCTTTGCCCCAGTGCATGTCACACCAATCCCCAATCTTGGAGAAATCTGGCCAACTCCCTCCCCATTTCATGAAAAAAGCATGAGCCTTGAGAAAACTGATAGAATCACTCCATTCTCCATTTTCTAAGAGCAGAGAGACCACCATAGTGAAGTTAGGTGTTACCTTGCTTGTTTTTGACTTCTTAGAATGGTGATTTGGTCTCCAAAACTTTCCTTCTAGTTGCTTAAAGTCCACCCTTTTCGTCAAAGACATTGATCTGAATCTCTTATCATCCTGCACGCTTTGTCTGGTTCTTCTCCCAGCATTTTCTGAAACCCCAGATCTAAAATGTTGATTAGCCAAAGCCTTCCATTCCCCATAGGGACCATACCTTCTCGGATTCTAAGGATTTTTACCCCTTCTATTGTTGAATGACCATTTGGATTGCGTTCCTCCATCGTATTGCAATCCCTGGTGTCGCCAAAAACCCTGTCTGTGTTGTTGCTCTGCCATTCCGTTTGAGCGGTTGATTTTTATACAATAATTTAAATAAAACACAATTTTGACAACATAGTTTATAAAACATCATTCCACACTCATTTATTATTCTTTGGTTTTCCACCCTTAAGAATATCCTTAGGGAGACCTTGTTCTTCCCTCTTCTTTCACACAAGAGTGCATTTTAAGAAGGGGCAATCAATCAATAACTCATTCCCAATGGTAAGGTCCATAATATCCTCAACCATTATCAATCTATCAACCTCTCTTTCCATATCTCCATCTTTTTTATTTATAACCTCAACAAATTGACAATTCGGTCTTACAGTAGGGTCCCTTCCCTTACTACTATTTATAAATCCTACAATATTTTTGTGTGTGTATGCACACCCATCTATATACATAAGATGGCCTCTATTAATTTATTTTCCACTTTCCAATTGGAGATGATGTGTATACATATTTGAATTTTACCATATGCTGACATACTAGGCTTATATTCTGCTAGCCTTCTCCATTCACCACTGTAATATGATGGACCATAATATGGCATTAATCTCCTAGTGGTTTGTTCTGAATTATTTCTATGTTTAGATCCCACAAGTAAATTTTGGACAATAAAGAGGCCTAGATTCGCTCCATGAATATTGGAGGGTCATATCATGTAGTTGTATCCCCAAAATTGAAACACCTCGTACATTCTAGGTAGTTGTTGATCACTAGGCCAAGCACAATATAGTCGACGATCAAATGTCTCTTTGTAAATTGATCTCAAACTCAAGGGAAAGTCATCATCTCCATCACATTCATTCTCATAGGGTATGTAGTCCACCTTCCCCTTGTCTTTAAGCAAATTATGCATCTTTAAACCGTTTCTTGTTCTATTACTTGTTTTCATCAATTCCTCATCTTTGGAGCTGGTGTGTTGGCACATATTTTTGTTAGATGTATCATCTGATAAATGATCATTTCCCTCTAGGCTAGAAGTCAATGATCCAGGAAATTTTAAACCAAGAACTTTATCCTACAAGTATCCATTAAGAAAAAAAATAGTTATTTAAATAATATAAAACAATGTTTAAATGAAGCATACATGTTATTTATATCAAATTGGAAAATTCCTTACCACAATTCCTATTTGATTTGAATCGATTGTAGGAGGCATACTACCGACTGAAAGCTCAACATATATGTAATGTCTTTGTACACTCACTTGTTTGAATTGTTTCTTTCCATGACATACAAAACATCCACAAACAACAATTTTCTCAAAGTATTCATCCCATGTACTATAGTCCTGACCAACCTCTTGTTCAGTGCAATCATTTGTTGTTTCTATAGGATCCATTGTCATATCCTCTTCCACCCACTGTCCTCTACATGATTTAGCAGTTTTAGGTCCATGTCCACGTACATATCTTGTTCTTTTGCTAGTTGAACACTCAGGCTCTACATTTGCTTGAATCTCCATCTAAAATAACCAATAACATGCATTAATTTATGTCAAGATTGGATAATACATAATAAATTTTAATAATATTGTGAAAAAAGATGGACATATCACAAAATGCCATCAAATCATTTTTTCCTAAGTTAATTCAAAATTTGAGTACTTGATGTCTCCCTTCATCCGTTGTGTCCTCATTTGATATGACATGATTTGTTGCCATGGCCTCGTCTGACCCCTATAATACACAACATAGTAAATAATGTTTAGTACACCAATTATATCATTTCAATGAATATGTTATCCAATACAAAACCTCACTTTAGTCATATATTTGACATATTGATATCATGTTTTGGCCATCCTAATTTTCAAACTTTTCCCTTGATCATAGAATCACATTTAATCACCATTCCTGTGCATTTTCAATCAATAAGTTTGACCTCAAAGGCCTCATGGATAGAAAAATGACTTTATCTCCTCTATGTTGTAGCATTTGTGAATTCATTAACACCTTCCTCCTTTGGTTGAGGTTTCTTTCTATTGTTACCTCTATTGTATCAGTAGATTCTGTTGTCATATCGATTTCCACCCACTTTCCTCTTTGCAATTTAGTAGTTCTACACCATCCACGTCCTCTCTCCATGGCCTCCTCTGGATCCTGTAATATATGACAATAGTCATATAACATCTATGCACCGAGACAAATATATATGATAATACATGATGAATGATCTATCAACAATACATTAAATAAGGGTGGGTTAGTGGGATCAAAGAGATTACACAAAAAAATCCTAAACCCTAATCAAAATAATAGCAATGATACATAAAGGTAAAAATAATTATGCATATTCAAAAAATTAGCTCAAAATTTTTCATGTGGTAAATAGTTGGGGTATAGAGTTTATAATTCAGGGTTTGATATTTTTCATGTCTATCATTTAGATTTTAGGGTTTAGAGTTCAAGGTAATTGATTTTTTAGAAAAAATGAAACTAATCGAAGAAAAAATATAATTTTATTTATCTAACATAAATATTGAAGGTGAACATGCAAAATACCTCCACCCTTAATGTCAAGCCTTTGAACCTCTATGCAAATTGGGTTGTCATGTCTACTAGTAGTCCAAATTTCTCTCTTAAAAAAAATACAATCATTATCTATTTCTATATCATGCATCCTACTTAAAATACAAAAAATATTTAATATTATTATATTAGATAAAATAATAACTAAATTCCTCTTCTTGAAGGTAAAATTTGAACAAAAATATTTATTTTATTCCAAAAAAGAACAAAAAATATCTTCATTTAAAATTTAGCTTCAAATGGAGACCCACTTCCAAGCAAAATACATCATTTTTCACTTCTAGTTGCCAAAATTAGGTGCACTTTATGCCGCCTTTTGCTCCCCAAAACGATTACATTTAGGGCTAAAATTTGGTGTTAACTACGTTGACTATAGCACCGACTAATGAATCAAAAACTAAAAAATAAAAACTTTTCGCGTGAAGGAAGAGATGAGGGGAGAAAAACGTCGCATAAAGGAAGAGAGGAGAAAAAAGGGAAAAATGTTGCCTGAACAAAGAGATGAATTGAGTATAATTTTGTATGTGACATCTTGGGAACTTGCATTTTGAAGAAATTTTGAGTATTTTGATGAATTGAAGACTAGGGTTTGCGTGTATTGCATGTGGATTCCTTTCATCATCATTCTAGGGTTTTCATTGGGTGCAACTTGTGTGCTTCACTCTTGATTTCCCAAATCAAGGTATGAATTCCCTGCCATTTCACTATCATGTGCAATGAAGGTTTCAATATATTTATTTATTTAATGGTGATTCAAGGTGCGTATTGTGTTTTGTATTGAAATTATGAATTTGAGCTTGTTTTATTTCCTTTGTGCATGGGTTTTGAATGGTTTGTCATTTATGATTTGGTACCAAGTAGGGCTTTCAGCATGGTCATTATTGAATTCACTATGTATATTAAAATTGTGATATAAATTAGGGCATCATTGTGTATATTCAAACTATGATGTAAAATAGGGCATCATTGAACTGTGTAAAACCTCATTATCAATGGATATAAATTAGCAATTATTTCATACCTGGCAGTGTGTACTTCGTTTGCCTCCACAGACTTGACGAAAATAATTTTCCCTAGGTCACCTCAAAATGTCAAGCAATAGAGGGAAGGGAGAAAAGGGAGCAGACTCTGGCCACAATGAGGTAATTCATTGTCAATTTATAGATTTGTAAATGTTTCCATTATTTCTTTGATTTTTAGTTTTTAGTTTTTTATTTCTAAATTTAAAATAAGAAATTTATTTTATATATATAGGGACATGAGACTGACAAAGATAAAGAGGCATTGGCTTTTATATTGGGGGTAGAGGCAGTGAACAAATTGGATGGTGTGGACTTGACAATGCTTGCTAGATACATAGAAAAATGATCTAGTAAAGCCTCTGAAACATTGCAAACAATTCAACTGTGTCAAAGGGATTCAATTGATTCCCCAACCAATCTTGGATCGAGCAAAAGATCTAGGAGGAAATCAATAAAAATAAATTCTAAGAATGTGGAACAAGGAGCAAAGACTTCCAATGTCCCAACCACTCCTAGGACACATACTTCTTCCACCATGCCATGTTTTGCATCTTGCATTAGTAGCTACGATACCAAGATAGAATATGATGTGGTTTCAGGAGAAGTCTGAATGACATATGCTGGATAAAACATTTGTGAATAGGTTGAAGGAATCATTCCTTCAATAGTTCAAATACCATCTACATTTTCCATTCTCAAAGATACCCATGCACTTGCAAAAAGCAGTTATCCATGACATGGAGACTGAATTTGGCACAAGTTGGTTTGTAAAGAAGTTAAAGCTATGAATGTCTCAAAACTGCAAGAGATTTCGATGCAACCAAACAAAGAAGATAAAAAAACTCCCTCCCAAGCTAAGGCTCAAAAAAAGGCCAATTGATATAAGTGTGAAAGTATGGAAAGAGCTTATAAAAGCATATGAGAAGTCTGATGCACGGAGGAAGTCCGGTAAGGAGAGTATGCAGGTATTTGAATTTTCTCATAAGATTATATCAAATTTATTAAACGATTTTTAAATTTTATTTGTGCATAGTTAAATTGAATTAGTATATGTTTCAGGACAAGGCCTCCAAGGCTAGGCTTAAAAAAATTCGTGCCACACATCACAGTGGCCAGAAAGGTTTACAGGCCTTGATTTGTACATTTGTAAGTATATTTAATATGTTAAATGATATTTTTCTTATTTCCTAGGAAAAATTAAATGATTGCATATTAATTAGTTTAACTATTCCATGTGCCATGTTTTGAGAGGAGGAGAAATATGGCCACCATCCAAAGCAATTTGAAAAGGAAATGTTACAAAGAAAAAAAGTGGACCGATTTTGTAATCTGGATGGAGAACGAGGTATCAATAGTTGACTTTTAATAACTTAGTTGGATATTGCTGTTTTAATATGTCAATTTTAATTTCTTGTGTTGAGTTGTTTATTGATGCGTAGGATGAGTTCTAAAGTGCTTCTCTGTTGGCCCTAGATCCCACTCAATTATCCAAAAGAGCATTGGCATATCATTTGCATTCCCTCATCAAGCTATGCAATGTTGCATTGAATTTTCTAGTCCCACAACCAATCAACATGACAATTATTTTTACCATTCTATTAAGACTAATGAGACCTAATCACTTCAGTTGACTTTTTTTATATGATTTTTTTTACATTTGTTCCAGCACCAACTTAGAAGCAACAAGTAGCTTGAACCCTACAATGTTCTCTACTACTAGATTGATAAAGGCTGCAATGAGCCCAATGAATAAACCAATAAAAAAGGCCAATGTCCATTTGAGGACTATGTAGTGAAATATTTTGACCTTTTTCCTTGATCTCAAGTCCTGCTTGAAAAGATCATTTTCTATCACTCTGCAATCATAGTCACAGTGCAAACAATAATCAAAACCAATATAAAATCTGCCTTGTAAATCCACATCCTGAATGGAAATGAAATAGATAAATCAATATTAGAGTAAGATTTGAAACACATTTCATCTTTATCTATTAGGTACAATCATTAAGCTGTACATACAAATCTTAAACCAAATGAATGAAACAAAGCCTAAAGACTAAATTTTAAAACTAAACAACCAGTCCTAAACATAATATTTTAAACAAAAAAGAATGCTTAATTACAACTGCAAAACAATTGGGAAAAAAGGATTTAGAAGATCATGGTATCTTAATACTTACTCATAATCTAAGCTCTCTAGAGGAGAAACTTGAGAGCCCGCAAGAGCCATCTATGAACTAGAATTTGGAATCAATTGAGATTTTGAGACATCTTTCTGGGTGTTGTATGCTTAATGCTGACTAACAAAAATAGTGATTGTTGTTATTTCTTCCATAATATGTATTTTAACTAGGTATAAATCCTTGTATGTCTAAATTGATTGTGTGGCTATGGTGGCGATGTGTGAAGTTGTTGGGATTAGCTACCCTTTATTGGGTACCTGATCCTTGATTGCTTAGGAGGATTTTGGTCTCACAAAAGCTTAATAAGATACTATGCGGGGGAATAGTTTTTCCACTCTTTCTTTGGAATACCATTTGGATTGATTGATATTTTTATCTTTGAGTCCCATTTTCTATGATTCTTGGACTCTATTCTTGGCTCCCATTATTTTCTTTTCCAAAACTACATCCTCTATGAGTATGGCTCTTGCTTCCACACCTAAATCTTCTAGGGAGGGTAGCACATGCTCTTCTTTATTCAATATAGAGGGCTCATAAAGTTGAAAGTATTCACAGTTTACTACCAAGTGCATCTTCACGAAGGGGAGTAGATCAATTTTGAAATCATTTTTAGGTAGGCCTCCAAAATAGTGATAGGTCCACACCTTAGTGGCTTAATTTTATTTTCTTGTCCCTATAGTATTTCTTTACACAAGGAAAACCAAACTTCGTCTCTTACCTTTAGTTTTTTTGTTCCTTTCTATGTTGATCATGTCATTGTCTATACAAAATTTAAGTTCTTTCCAACTGTTCTTTTACCTTGAGTTGGATTTGCCTAATGCTCTAAATAAATTTTTAAACTTTAGAAACCTCCATATCTTTTTCTACTCGTTTTTTTCTGATCAAAAGTTACATCAAGTGGACTTGACGGCTAATAACCCAAGCATGTCTCGAAAGATGACTAATTTATGGAAGAATGAATTTCCCTATTATAAGAGTGATAGAAGTAAGGAAATGACTCATCCCAAGTCTTAGGACACTTATTGTTGTATCCTTTTATGAGTTGCATCAAGGTCTTGTTGACCATGTTTGTTTGACCATCTATTTATGAAACCAATATGCTTATTGAGCTTTGTATCCATTTTACTTTATAAAATAAAGTGGACCAAATTTCCAATAAACTATCTCTATTTGAAACAAAGGACCTTGAAAGCTAAAAATGCACCCATACATTATAAAAGAACATTTCAACAACTTCTTTACCTGTAATATTATTTTAGCAAGGGTTTGGTGTAATATTCTTTTAGCAAGGGAAGTTTATGGATCAATTTTCCTTGTGGTCACGGGCCATGAGTTGGTATGCAAGCCTTGTCTTGCATTGATTTTATATAATGGGACAATTTATGCAATTTCTCTCTGCTATATGTCTATGTTGCATGCGAGTTTCCCATCTTTGTTTTGTCATTGTGTATCTATGTTTTATTCATGTGTATACTTTCATATGCATTTTTTGTTTTACTGTGGTCATTCCCCACTCCTTTTATTTTTTGATCTACCACCTAGAGTTCATGGATTCTTGTAGTGTCAACAAGTGATCCTCATCCCCAACTAGATCCTATGTTGGCACTATCTTTAGTTCTCCATCTCATGCACACTTAAAATTTGTATGATGGTTTTCCACTTGTCACCAAATGCTGATGATAGACCCAATCTTCTACCTATATGGCAATGTGCTTCTTATAGTGGCCTATTGACAAGTTTCATGTGGCACTTGTTTGAAGAACATGTTGGTTCCTAAGTATGTGTGGCCCAATCGGTATGTGACACATTACCCTTTATGGGACCTAATGTCTTGGTATCCTCCCTTGACTATTCAAAATATATCCTTCAATATTCTTGTGTATGTGTGGCTTCTTCTAAGTTGTTAATTCATAATGCATCACTCCAATATGATCTAAAATATTGGTTCAAAACCAAACTTATATGGTTTAACTCAATGTGCCTACACAATGCATTTTCAAGTACCTATGAATTTTTTTTGGCTCTTCGTAGATGGTTTTCAAAGGTGATGGGGATTTTAATCACACAAGTGGCCACAATTGGTGGGCGATTTCAATATGATCCTTGTGTGATGGTCCAAGGACTCATTTTGGTTTTCTATTATATGTAGTGGAGTGTTACAGTGGCCATTCCTTGCTAACTATGCTTGGTGGTGGTTGTAAAGAGATTAATGCCCAATATGGCCATTATGCTTGTCTTTGCTCATGTCTTGGCCTTCATTATATGGTTCCACTCTAGATCTTAATGTAAACTAAGATCCTAATGTGAGAGTATGGTGTGCAGGTCCTTTAAACTTGTTCATGAGGGAATTCTTGCCCTCTTTTTGTTAGAGTCAACTATTTCGGGGATTCCCTTTGGATTATGTTGTCATATGTAATTCTTTCCAATTTTGATTTTGAATTGGTATTGTAAATGCTTTGGTGTTTCAAATGTTGACACTTGGATTGATTTCTTAGCCTTAGAGCTACCCTTAGTGGCATATATGTATAACTTTGCTATACTAAGGGGGTTGGTTGGTTTTGGGCTATGCCTTGCTATAGAGTTGTTCTCCATTTTGATCACACATGTTCTAGGGCATAAACTAATGTAGATCAAGCCTAGTTTCTTCATGTCAACACATGCTATAGGTCAAGGGAAGATGCTAGATTGTAGAGTCTCTTCATAACACAAGTGTATTCATGTGTGTCTAGGTGAATTTAGAGCATTGGTAAGTGTCTACTACTGCTTGTCCACCACCACCACATTTAAATAACAAATTTTTTTTTCACTTATGTTCTAGTGCACTTGCAAGCATAAATAATTTACCAAAGAAATAAGTGTCGAAATGAGATTATTAAATGGAAAGAATTTGAAGAAGAAGCATTGAAAACATTCAAAAGGTAAGAGCAAGGAAATAGGTTTTCAAACCCAAGAAAATGACTAGTGGAAAAAGTAGAACTAAAGCATCAAGAGATAAATGTGGTGGAATGGCAACAAGAACTCAGGGAACATCAAGAAAAGTTATAAGGGATAATGGTATAATAGAGCTACCATCAACTAGTAGAAGTTTGGATGTTTAGCAATTGGGTGTCTTTTCGAATACTATAAGTGATATGGTACAAGATGATGTAAACTTAGTTTGTGATTCCATGCTCTCCAAAACCAACCCTATTCAATGAAAGGAAGCAACATTTCAACGAAGAGACAATAAATTTGATGATTTAAGGTGCATGAGTCACAAATAGATGTGTTAATATGATTTGGACCTCCTCTCTTTGTAGGCACTTAGTTCTCATTGTTCACCTATGTTATGAGATTGTTGTCACATGTGCTATGTAGCATGAACCCTCAACAAAAAAAAAAAAGAGGAAAATGGGGGAATAATGATTTTGTCTATGATATCTACATGGAATATAAGGAAAATGCTAGGAATTTCCCTTGGAACCGGTTATGCCAATATTGGAATCAAATTAGGGACCATGCCATATCATGCAAAACCTAGATGTTAATAGGCCTAGTAGACAACTTGAACAAAATCAAATGGAGTTAGCACAATTCAATAGGGAGGTTGGCATGCATGTTTGTAGTATGGTAACATGGTTTCTAGGACATGATAATGAATTAATAGTAGGGCCTAAACATTTGGCAGTGCTAAAAATGTTGTAGAGAATACAAAATGAAAACCCTTTGAGATTTGACTTCACCCCATTACTAGGATTCAACTGAATAAGTGATACCGCCTCTACATTTTCTTGATTGCTTTAGCTTATAAGAACTATGGTCCTCATTGCAATTAATGTGAATATGTTATTGAAAGAGCACTACAAATTTTTGAATGGTTCTTTGCAATCATGCATCTTGTAGAAACTCCTTTGTCTTTTCCGCTATTCTTCTTTCTCTGATGAATGACAGTGATCCTTATCAGAATATTGGGTATCTTAGTATTGGGTATCCTATGATCAATATAATCAAATAAATGATGGAAAATTCCACTACAATCTACAAGAACATGTATGGAAAATTTTCAAGCTCATATTGAAGAAGTTCAAAATTGTCCAAAGGATATTTTGAAAGGTCATCTAGTAGTATGTCCCGAAACAAAGACCTAAAAGGTAATAAAAACTGTTACTAGCCCATTACCACAATTGCAAAGATTTTGATGTAAATTATACCACCAATTATATCTAGTCATTGTAACTACATCCAATCATTGTAATTGCATCCACATTGAAAAACTTAGATGACTAATAATTCACTTTAAAATTTCCAAGTGGCAATAATCATGTTAAGTATCATGATCTATAAGATCATGTCCAATTTATAATCTTTATTTGGTTTTCATCATTAAGTGTGCAAGAAACTTGAATTGTTCAGTATCGTTTGAGAGTAAAGACCTTTGGACAGAAGCAAGACACACTAAACAATCAAGAACCTTCATTTACTCAAATCCCTCATTCTAGAGACTTTAATTTGCAACTTTCAAATACAAGAAAGTACTTAAATATGCTACACCTTGTATCCTGTCAAAAGTGCAAGAATCTTTGTCACATCCAGTTGACCCTCACATCTGAGTTTAAAAATTCATTGAGGGAACTCCATGAAATGCACCTTTAACCATGAGTGTGATATGGAACACAAAATATTAAGTCCCTTTTTTCCTTTTCAATCAAGTACTTCTACATAAAAACATGCATTGGCGAGTTCACTCATCAATGCCATTGTCGATGATTATGTTTCTCTTAACTACATTTTAGAGAATTTTTGACACCGTTTCTTCTTGAAGATGAAATGATTCACAACATGGGTAAAAGCACATTCTCTTGCATGAACAAAGGTTAATTTTAGGAATCCCTTGGAAAGAACTAACATCGGTGTGTGCAAATAGAGAGGGAACTTCAACTCTCTTTGTCAAATATTAAGAATTTTTTATGATGAGTTTGACAAGGCTGAAGATGCTCTATGTGAGTTTTACTATAAGTGTTATGTCAAAAACCATTATATTTAAGTTTGCTTCCTCTATTTTCAACACAAAATTACTAAATCCATTTACTTCCCACAGGCTTTGTTCCTTTTTCTTTATTAAGATGAAACCTTATTTATTAGCCATAGGCTTAATCCTTTATATACTAATAGTGCAGATTTAACATGTAGGCCCTATTGTTTTAATATGGAAAAGACTTTTGATTTTAATTAAGGCAAAGCCTTAATACAATACATGATTTTATTCTTTCTTTACACACAGGAAATATTTACTTAATTTATTAACCCATGAGCTTTTACTTTTTGTTTCACTAAGCCAAAGCTTTAATCTATATCTTCACATAGACTTTTTGTTTGTTTTAATGTAGGCACATATTGCTTATTTGACTTGTATGCTTGCCTTATTTTATAATGTCAAGGATTGATGAAAACTTGAGCAAGCTTTATTTCATTTACTAAGGCAAAGGTTGTGATATAAAATCACAAGCTCCATTATTTTATAAACCTTTTCTCGACACCAAACCAAGCCCCACCTTTGCCGAGTTGTTCAATGCAGCCAATCACACTATTCTCCATTCTAAAAACACTCTCAAAACCTTATAAAATTGTGGTGGTCATTTGATCTACACAATATATGGTTGTTGAGTGTTTAGCAAAGACCATTGGCTTTATATTTTATGCACGAAAATACCTTTGGTTGCAACTAAAAACTAGAATCTCATATTGATAAATAATGACACAACTATCTATGTAAGTGTCATAAAAGTAGTCGTTGAATTAAAGAAATTGATGATTCTTTTTACACATTTTTTCATATTACATGGTGGTTGCTTTTTTAATTTTTGAAAGACTTGTTTTATGTGGATGAGATATTCTTCCCATATAGTATTGGAAATTAGGATGTCATCTAGACATACAATCACACAACTATCTATGATATCCCTTAGCAAATCATTCATAAATCTCATAAAAGGAGCTAGTGCATTACACAAATCAGAAGGAAGAACTGACAATTCATAAATCCCTTGCTTAGTTTTAAATTTAGTCTTCCATGTATCTTCTTTTTCATGTGCACCTGATGATAAATCTATTTAAGATCCAACTTGGTAGAATATTTTGCACGTTAGAGTTGGTATAAAAGTTATTCTATCCTTGGAAGAGGAAATATATTTTAATGGTGATTTTAGTTCTTGGTAGTCAATACAAAGCCTCCAAGAACCATCTTTATTTTCTATCACCACAATAGATGAACCACAAGGTGGAGTACTAGGGTATATAACCCCTTGTTTGAAAGCATATCCTAAAGTTGTTTCTTGATCTCATTGCTTTTTAAAAGAGATTATCAATACAATCTAATGTTTGGTAAAAGAGATTCAGGTAGGGGTTGGATCTCATGCTCCACCTCTCTTCTTGGTGGCAACCCTTTTGACTCATAGAAGACTTTTTGAAAAGATGAAAAAACCTCATATTAGCCTTTCAATTTCAAGTTAGTGATGATAGAAATTCCCAATCTATCATCCTTATTATCTTTCAACAAAAGTAAACAAAATTGCTTGGTTTCTTAAATTAATTTCATTGCTTGACTAGAGCCTCAAATATTCTTTTTTCTTTCCATTTCTTAATATCACTGTGATCTTAGGATGTAATATTCGTTTTTCCTTCATTCTATGAATGTATTTCTATAAATGGTATCATGGGTATGGTTGAAGCACAACTCTGTTTTATATTTATGGTTTAGTTTTTTGTTTGAAAGCAAGTTATGACATGCAACAATACTTGAGCATACAGAGAATAGTTCACAATACTTGAGCATATAGAGAATAGTTCTTCAAGAAATTTTGTACTTTGATTATATTATTTTTAAGTGACCTTTGCAAAATAATCCTTGTACCCTAATTATTATTGATTTTGCTGAGTTAAATAATCAAGATAAGAAGTTTTTGGCTGGCTTTATAGTTTATTGGTAGTTTTCTCGCTTTAAACTCATATTGAAGCATACAAAGAATAGTTCTTCAGGACATTTTGTAATTTGATTATACTATTTTTAAGTGACCTTTGCAAAACAGTCCTTGTACCCTGACTATTATTGAATTTGTTGAGTTAAATAATCAAGAAAAGAAGTTTTTGGGTGGCTTTATAGTTTATTAGTAGTTTTCTCTCTTTAAACTCATATTGAAGCATGCAGACTTTGTTCTGAGCCAATTTAAGTCTAAAATTGAATGACTCCAATTTGAATTTGATATGGTTGAACAATACTCAATAACCACAACTATAGGGGAGATACATTGGCACAATTGAACCCTACTCTAAAACACCGCACTTCTCGATGGAATTGTTATAGGACTTCTATTCTTATGCAGAATTTGCCACCATCATGTACAACTAAATTTGGTGTCTCCACCACTTCATAGGATGATTTTTTTGTGCCAAAGTAGTGTGTTCCTAGAAACACCATCAATGGTTTAACCTCAAAATCCTTCACACATAGCAAGATGTAACCAGGCCACTTTACTGCCCCATGATGATTATGTATTCCTTACAAATGATAAATTCATCAATAACTATAGCACGTGCTCTTGTCCCATTCTTAGCTTATCCAGAGCTTTTAATTAAATGGTAATTGCATATATATAGTTTTCATTTGGGCTTTTATTGTAACTTCTAATTGATTGTCATTACTCAATACAGTCAACAATTATATTGTGTACCATTTTGTAGGATACAAATTATCTTGGCTATCTTTTCAGTTGCTTTGTTTCATATTTTGTTCTTGGAATTTCTTTTATTTGGCTCTCACAATAATATAGAGGCATTTTTTTTTAATACTGGTAGTGATATTTTATTACAACCAACCATTGCAATTAATGTTACATTTTGCACAATAGCCTATATTATATGATAGACGTGGCATTCAGGAATTCTTATAGCCATAGGATCTAGCAGACATATTACAGTCTACGTTTATGTATTGTATCTTTATCATATTGATATTAGTAGGAAGTATTTTGCGCTTTCAATTTACATATGTCTGTTAGTCTAAGTTTGTCTCCAAATTGAGTAATGTAGGTTTCATTGGTGTTTCATATTTAGTTCACAAATATAAATATAATATGTGCAGGATCAAATCTAAAGTCAATCATTTTGTATCTTCATTCTGATTGTTTGACAAGCTCCTCTTTGCTATAGTTTATGTTAAGTATTAATTAAGGTTATGATAGATGTATCAAATTCCTCTCAATTACCAATTGGAAATAGAAACCAAGAATGGTTAGACTCAAAAATAGAACATTTTCATTTCCATCCCTTATCTTATCTAGATTAGATCAAAGCTAATAACCTATCCTCAATCAATTTGGGTGTTTCCATTGGCAACCCCACTTAATTCAACCATTTATCACTAGAGTATGCATGAAAAATTCGTTGCAAAACAAATTAGAGTGTACTTTAGGGTTTTTGACAATCCTAGTACCAATTCATGCAATACTGAATCATACCCTCTCTATGACAGACGTTGATGAGCTCAAACCAACATATCCCTTCAGGATAACCGTAGTCATAGTGACTTGATGAGTAACCTTTGATCCTAATGACTATCCATTTACTACCATTACTCAAGCAAGTTTATGGCTGCCATAATGTGACATCCTTTATTTTTTATGTATGTGATGACAAAAAAATTGTGTTGTTGATAGTTCTATGAGTTTAAATATCAAGATCTAGGTGTGATGATTGTCCTTTTGTATAGTTATTTCAGATCATGTGGCTTTTATGACGTCTCAATAACCTTATGAAAATCCTTTTGGGTCTATGACTATCCTTAGGTAAGATAATAATTCCTCATTTGCTTGACTTTAATTAAATTGTCATGCAATTATTCTTTCTTGGTATATATGGAAATTTTCCATGATAGGTTGTTGAACCTTTTATTGTTGATATATGACTGAGATAACAAATCTAACATTCTTGGAATTGAATTGCTTTGAAGAACCTATCAAATTGTATCATCCAAATATACGTTATGCTTTGTCTTGAACTTGAGGTCACAATCCATCATTCAAGTTGTATTTATCGACATGGTCTTCCTAGATCTGACCACTAGCTTCCATATTCAAAAATCCCCAACCACCATCTTCAATAAATTTATATGGATCATTAGTAATAGTCTTCAAAATTGGCTGCCAATTCAAGTTCATTCTATTTTCATGATACTGTATATCCATGGATTTCAACCATTCCTTGATGCCATCAAGCGAAGATTGAGGAATGGTGTCAATGCAAAGTACATCCCACTTGAAGTCTTTGAAAACAATAGCCATATCAAATTCCTTTTTCCCAAGTCCTACTCTCTCAGGGTTAACAATCTCAATCTCACTAATAGTGATTACTAAGAAAGGTAATTCCACCAACTCTACCAAATAGTTTACCATAGGAACAATAAAAGTATATGCTTTGAAAGGAACTCCATGAAAACCAAGCTCTCTAAATGGTATATCAAACTCTAGTTCAAAATATTTTATATGAGGTTGCTCCCATACCATAGTTTTGTTACTTGCTTGACAAATCCTTGAAACTTTGCATTGATTTTATTTTTCCTGTCCCTCTCTTGTTGTTCTTCCTCAATTTCATTACGATCATACATTGACCTTCTTTCCCCTCCTAAATTTTGGGCCACATCCATTACCTCCACATAAAATTGGACATCCTTGGTCTTCTTGGTTCACACCATGATATGGTTATGCAAATGAAAATGAAGCAAATTAATCATGTCCTTCTTCGTTGGCTAGAAGAGTGCATGCTTAATGTTTTGATACATGATATCAGCTCTCTCTTCTTCTCTCATGGTTGAATACCGAAATCCATTATGGTGGGCCTCCAGAGTTCCAGTCATCTTTCTTCCTCTTCCACCAAATGCTGGCATATTTTACTAACATTTATTAGAATTGTTGCATGTTTTACATCATTGGAATGACATATTAGCTGCAACTTTTTTGAAATTTTATTATGGTATGTGCACTTTGATATGATGTGAAATGATAATGGTTTTGTTTCATATGTTGTAATATTAGATATATAATAGAAAAATAAATTATTGCATGAAATAAATAATAACTTTTCATTTTAAATGTTTTTTTTGCAGAACACAGGTCTTCCAGAAGATCAAGATGATCCTCATGATATAGCTACAAACTATGTTGGTTGTGGTACATATCACATGGCAGAGGATGATGATGATGCAGATACAAAAGACATCGAGGCCAATGACGATGACGATGATGATGATGATGATGATGATCACGATGGTGATGATGATGAGGCAGTTGCTGGTAGTAGCCAGTGACATTCATGATCATATAGAATGCATCATGGATCATTGTTGATATATCATTATGATGCCTCTTTTCATGGTTACTATCATATGTATCATTTTCACGGCCTACAGTACCATATTATTGAGTTGTATCATTTTGACATGTATCATTTTGAGTTACATAATTTATCATTTTTACTTATATCATTTGTAGATGTATCATTTTGACTCATGTCGACTGTTGGACATGTATCATTTTGACATGTTATTGATCTACTGGCATATTTGACTTTCACTTGTTTTAGCTATATATGATGATGATCTTATCAGTATTGACTTGTTAATTTATATATATTGAAAATGGTCGATGATTTTTGGATGGATATTTATTATGTATGATGATTTTAATTTACTGCTTAGGATGGATGTTGTCAAATTCAATTAAATTATAGATATTTGACTCACTTGTTTTAATTATAGATGATGATCATGTTATAATAATTATCTTGTTATTTAATCATATGAGCTAAATAATTAAATTACTTACTCTATAATCATATGAGCTATTTAAGAGGCATGATATATTTAAATAATTAAATAAAATAAACATATTAAATTAATAAATGGAAGCAAAATAAGAAGCATTTTGAGAAGCAAAAAAGGAAGCAACAATGGAAGCCAAACTAGAAGCAAACCAGAAGCAATCTTGGAAGCAAAAACAATAGTAATTCAGGTAGCAAAAAAATAAGTAATAATGGAAGAAATTTTAGAAGCAACAAAAGAAGCAATAATAGAAGCCATATTAGAAGCAACAAAAGACACAAAAATGGAAGCTAAACCGAAAGCAAACCTAGAAGCAAAATCGGAAGAAAAACTTGAAGCAAACCTAGAAACAACACTGAAAGAAAACTTGGAAGCAACATTGGAAGCAAACCGGAAGCAACACAAGAAGCAAAACTGGAAGAAAACTTTGAAGCAACACTGGAAGAAACACTAGAAGAAAAACTGGAAGCAAACCTGGAAGCAACACAAGAAGCAAAATTGGAAGCAACACTGGAAGCAAAAATGGAAGCAAACTTGGAAGCAACACAAGAAGCAAAACTAAAAGCAAAATCGGAAGCCAAACTGGAAGCTTCAAAAGTTGGCACTAAATTCGGTGCTAAATCCGGTGCCAAAGTGACATGCAGTTTGGCACCGAGTTTTGTGTCGATAGAAGTGTCCAATTCATGGACTCAAAATGCACTAAATTTTGATGTTATTTTAGGCGCTAATTGCCTGTTTTGTTGTAGTGTTCGTTAGTGAACTTGATGCAATAAACTAATTTATTTAAGTGGGAGTGGAAGTGGTCTAACTAATCAAGATTATGAGGCCAATATATATTGGTGTCATCTACATGTCACTTCCACCATCTAGGTTTGAGGGGAAGGAGTTTAGGGAAATTCTTCAAAATGTTCCATGTAAAGGTTGGCTATGATTAGAGATAAAGGAGAACCCATGTAAACTCCCTCACATTGCTTCTATGCCACATATTGGAAGGTGAAGAATGTAGAATGAAGGCTTGAATTGATGAGAAGCAATTTTTTCATTGGTTTTTACTTTAATTAGTTCCATTGAGCTACAAAGGAACTTTGGTGAATAAGGACACCACATCAAAACTAACAAGGATCTTGTTATTATCCACCTTTTCATCTTTAATGAAGTGTACAAATTGGGTGGAGTTTTTATGAAGGAAACAAATTCACTAGATAAAGGAGAAATCATATTAGCAATGAAGGAGACAAGCTTATAAGTGGGGGAATTGGTATTCTTGACAATATATAAGATGGGAATGCCTAGTTATGGATTTTAGGAGCTTCATAAATGCGAGGGCTAACAACCTTGTGAGTGATTAAACACTTTTTAGTAAGCTCATCAAGAGATGAGAGGGAAATGACATGCTTGAATTTGTTAGTAATTTGAGAGACAAGGTTATGGGAGATAACCTTCTAGTTTTTGTTGTTGGATAGGTGATCAAGCATTTTATTGATAGTCTTTCTTGTCGAGTATGACAATGAAATTTCCTTTATCAAATTTGATGATGATGATGTCCTTATTATTAACAAGTTTATTGAAGGCAATAAATTCATCCTTGGGAACATTACTTTAAAGGTTTTTCATGCCTACTTGAGTGACGTTGCAATCTTATCTAATCTTAATAGCAACATCTTTTGGGAGAGAGTGAATGACACTTTCAATTTCAAGCAAGAAATTTACCTCCAATTTAATTAGCCTCTACTTACTACCTCCCATTTGATTAAGGCACTTTTTGTTGGTGAGTAAATTGATACTTGCTAATTTCCAAAATTGACTGGGGAAAAATCCATCCTCAAGACAATGAGGCTATATTATTTAATACACTTTACGAGATTTGTACAAGGGTTTTTTTTATGGATTTTTCCAGAGTTTTGAAAAATCAAACAATTTAAATGGAAAAGGAAAATGAAGGTGTAGGCATTACGTAGAAATAAGAATTTGATTAATCCTAAAAAAAGGAAACTATCTAAATTAAATGAATAAACTTAAAAAAAATGTGTAAGGTGTAAATAATATTTAAAAAAATAACACATAAGAAAAAACACATCTCAAACACTATATGAGACTAAAAGTTCTAATCTAGAATTTTAGTAATGAATAAAATGTTAGCATAAGTGGTTCAATATTATTTAGATAGATGTCATAGACAAGAAAAATTGGATCAATGTGCCTTCTATTAATATAATTGGGATTTCTACATTAGATTTTCATAATAAAAAATATTACTATAAGATGTTTATTACGAGATCTAGACATTGAAACTAATCAAATAATTCTTGAAGGAGTTGTAGAAGATCTTAAAAATTTACCAAAATCTTGGTTCAATTTAATTCCTCACCATTAAGTGGGATTAATGATACATGGATGTATTTAAATGAAGAATATGGGATGCCTTACATGGATCTATAACTCCCATATGTGTATTTATATATATACACACAAACCCTTATTTACATAAACACATATTATATACATACATACACGTACACACATACATGTATGCTTACATATATACATATGTATATGTGGACTTCTATACCAAAAAGAGTCATAAAAAACTTCATTTGAGTGGTTCCTAGGTGGTAGGGCGAGGCTAATTAGGGCTACACCAAGTACCAAGGAATAGAGAGGCACAAACTACAATGAAAGTATTATGTGATTACTTTTTTGAATAGTGGGGGGCAGGTGTTTGGGCAAGATCCAAAAGCTTGATCCCTTAAAACATTTCTCTATGGGGTGGGGGCCATCTTTTCAATGCATTTGATCCCTTGACTATATTTTCCCACCTCTTAACCATTCATGGATCAACCACTTGCAAAAGAGAGAGATATTTGGAGATTCACATATTCATGATCCATTCAAATACAAAGGTGTGTGCCAAGCAAGAAAAAAGACACTTCACTCTAGGGGCATGGAACATAGCAAACATTGTAGGCTACTATTCAATAAAAAAGTGAAAGAGAACATTACAACCACTTATCTCATCATGCTAGTGGGAGCAATAATCTTCCCATTGAATGAGGAACAACTAATTTCTCCTTATAACAAGAATCTTCCCACTAGTTGGCCGAGTGTACTGCTCAGGGTTTCTCTAGTGATACTACTAATAGAAAAAGGTAAAAATAAGCAGGAAAAAGGTGAGGTGAAGTTGCATCATATTACTCCCTCTATTACCATTGAAGACAATGGTTCTAATCCTCATGATTTATCCTTTGTGCATAAATTGTAATTCCTTAATAAGGAATTATAGGCTATCAAAAATCTGAAGCTACTCAGTGACCTGTAGCTACTCTTTGCTAGTTGGCTCCTAGCCCTAGTAGTTGTAGTTGGTTTTATCTACTTTTTGTTGTTTTTTCTTTTGTGTTTAGTTTCACTCCTGGTGAGATTAGTTCTACTTGCCTTTTTGACTATTTTGTAATGGATCTGAACCCGTTCTCGACTTTATCTTAATCAAAGCTACTTGTTCCCAACCCCATATAATTGTATGGGAGCAATACATTATATCAATACGAGACCCTCGATCGTAGTATACCTCTCCTCCAAAGTATATCTAAGGGTGGGGTTCCATGGAGGGGGGCTTCCTAAAAAAAATTAGTGGGTGTTGTTGACAATTTTTAGGAATATTTTAAAGCTAGTGGTCCCATGAACTTCATAGCACAGTTCAACTTAAAATATTAAGCTCTAAATTTTAAGGAAGCTGGTGGTCCCATGAACTTAGTAGTGCAGCTCAACTTAAAATTTTAAGCTTCAAAATTTAAGGAAGCTAGTGGTCTCATGAATTTTACTTTTAATATCTTTAAACATAATTAATTTCACAATCAAAAAATTAAATCTACTTGCATCACTTGAAAACTATATGGTATTTAACTCTACCACCCATTATATGAAGGAATTTGTTTACATTTGTGCATATATATATTTTAATTAATTTTAATTATATTTAATTTCACAAAAAAACAACAATGTATTTGTTTACATTATATTTAATCATTTTTTGATTAAATGTGCAACCTTAAGCTCATTGATACATATCAAATTTGGATGATTAAAATAAATGGTTGAGTCATTTAAAAATACCATCTACTATTATAGAAAAGCCTACAATGAAGAGTAACAAAAAATAAATTGTAAGGAAGAACAAATGTCAAGATTATGATCTCAGAGTTGCTAAGGCGTGGATGATTAAGGTTGATGTGTCTCATGTTCTTAAACCTATTAAGGAGCCTAGGGAAGGAATATACTGGAGACTCCCTACCCTTGGATGGGTAAAAATCAACTTTGATGGGGCGGCCAAGGGTAATCCTGGGCCAGCTAGGTGTGGGGGAGTGATTAGGGATGAGAATGGCAGCTTCATTTCAGTAGTGGCACTCCCCTTTGGCACCCAGACCAACCACCTTGCTGAAGCCATAGGGGCTTACCAAGTCCTTAACCTTGCTAGGTAGTTGATGTTAAAAAATGTGTGGATTGAAGGGGATTCTAATAATATTATCCAATGTATAAAGGGGTCTCAAAAACCATCCTCGACTATAGAGAATTGGATTAATTTATCCAAGGAAATCATTAATTCCTTTGAGAATCACTTTGTCATCCATATCTATAGGGAGATCAATACGGTGGTGGATTACTTCGCAAACATGGGAGTTAAGGCTAATAATAAAGTGACGTGGCAGAGGAGTGATGGCTTAGAGGCTGACATCACAACCTTAATTATGTATGATCGAACCCATGGGAAGGTTCAATTTACCTCTCTAAATAATGATTAAGGTGAAGGTGTGTTTTTCTAAGCAGTCTTGGAACTGTTCTTTCATCATTTTTCATCAAGGGATGGAGTACTGTGGAATTAATTTCCTAATTAAACTCTGGTATTTTGCATGCTTTTTGGGCATTTTTGCGCTTAGGTGTAGAGGAATTATGGAGTCTTCGAATTGCATTGTAGACAGAATGGGTGGCGACCGTTGTAGGTTGGAACCGATGGAATGCAAAGAGCTAAAGACCAATGACAAATTGTGGAGGGTGCTGGAGAAGGGTGGCATTACGAGCTATTTGGAGAAGCTCCATTGTAGGAATCAGGAGGTTACAAGGGATTTTGCAAAGGACTAGAATAATGGTAGGATTAAAATCTTTGGGAGGAAAGTGATGATCGATGAACAACTAATATTTGATGTAACTGGGATGCCTATGGATGGACTCAAGTTCTACAGAGACAGGAAGCTCTCCAACTAGGTGGTTAAGAATTTCCCTCGAACTAACAAGGAAAGGGAGGATTTGTTGAGAGCTACCAAGAGCAGCTACGATGCCACTAAACTCAAGTTGTTGTGGAAGGAGGTTTTGAGGGTGATAATGGAATATATCACATGGACGGGAGATACACTAGAGTTTTTGGGTATCACTTTGTGCTCCTGAACCATTTCAAGCACCAGGTTAGGGTTTCCCTTCCTTACTATCTCTCAACTTCTTTAAATTTGAATCTTCGGGACCATGTGTCCAATCCGGTGAGATATCCCATTATCCATGAGGGTTTACTTGTTCTCATCTATGAACACTTCAAAGCAATGTTGACCATTTCTCATCAAACCCCTTCTCCACACTCAGACAAGGAGGAGTTGGGTGATAGTTACATGGATAAAGATGAATGGGATACCGAAATGGAGGGGGAGGAAGAGCGCCCTATGAAAGCTAAGAAGAAGGGTAAATCCAAAAGCAAGCCTAAAGCCTATGCCCTCCCAAAACCTAGTGCAATGACCTCAACTGGTAGGGAAAAAATTATTTATTTGGGGTCTGATGCTACCAAACTGAAACCGAAAGGGACACCAAGTGTTTCTCCTCAGGGGAAGGGTAAAAGAAAAATTGAGGAGGACCCCTCCTATCACACTGACCAGGAGGAATCCTAGAATACCAATTCGTATGAGAATTCTAGCTACCTAGCCACAGATAGGGAGGACAGACCTCGGTTCCCTAGTGACCTAAAGGAAGACGATCACTACTTCAAAGCCAAGCGTGAGTACCCTACTGATATCCTTGCAATTGCCCACAACAGTTCTGTTGATATTTTCTATCTATTTAGGTGGGCCTTCTTTGAGATAAAGGAGATTAAGCTTAATCAAAGGGCTTATAACAGTAGGCTGGAAAAGGTGGAGGCGGTTGATAAAGATAGAGCCAAGAATTTGTGGATGGAAGATGAAACAAAGTACATGGTTGAGTGCCTGAAGCAAACAATGGAGGATTTGGAGCATTTCAAGAACAACCATGATGGAAAGCTCTCTGATATGGAGGGGAGGCTAAAGAATGTTAGAGATTCAATTCATAAGGTATTGGAAATGAGCCATAAAATCCTTAAATCCATTCCTAGTACCATGAATATGATGGTCGAGAATATGGAAAGGGCTCATCATGTAAAATTTGTGGTGGAAGTGGAGGAAGACAAAGAACAAAGCCAGGCTGAAGGGGTGGGGCCAAGCAAACGTACCAGAGCCAACCTGAAAAGGAAGTTGGATAAGACCCCTATGGACATTCAGGAGATGAAGAAAGCAACTATTAACATTTACAATATGGAAAAGGAAGTTACTGATATATTGAGAAATCTGGCTTAGTGGCTGGTTTCCTGCTAGTTTTTTACTGGTTTTTTGGCTGTGTTGTCTCTATGCTAGTCTTTGGTTTTTCTTTGTTGGCATATTTTCATCTTTTATTAAAATTTTAATGCTTAATCTTTTCTTTATCTGCTATTAAAGGGTTTTGGGGTCCCTTCAAAACCTGTTTTTACCTTAATCAAAAACAAATAAATTGTAAAAAAGTAAAATCCTCAAAAATCTCACATTCATTGCTAATCAAAATTATAAAAATCCCATATTTATTACAAATCAAGACCTCGTCAAATATATTTGGTTACCTGTTAATATTTTATTTAAAGTAAACATCATATGACTACTTCCATTTCAAAAGAAAACATGAATTTGAGGTCTTCTAGCTCCCACATACAAATCCCAACAATCATATAAGAATCAAAACTTACAAAAATAATATAAATATTTTCAAAACTAATTCAAAATTCAAAACATGTTTTGACATCTATTACATCCCTATAAAATTGATTTGTTTTTTGTTTTTATGGCTCTACATGTTTACATTATTCATATCACCATTTACAAAAGTCATTAATGCTTCTCAAGCAAGTGTTGCAATTGGATCAACTAATTCATTGGTTAGCGTATTTGTTCCATTCTCAACAAAAGCATCATTACATGGATCATCTTCACCTTGCACAACATCTAATGTCATATTATGCAATATACAACAACATAGTATTTTTTTCGGAAGTATTCCAAATTTGGATGCCACATTTTTATTCCAAAGTTTGCGACATTTTTTTAGCCTTCCAAATGCACGCTCTACCACAATACATTTTAATGAAAACTTAAAATTGAATTCCCTCTGACTAGTTGTTAGACCTCCATTGAAAGGTGTAATTAACCATGTCAACAATGGATATCTGCCATCACCAATAATGTACTCTCTCATATTTAATGATCCAATTAACACTGGATGACCATTTAATCATTGTCCACCTTCACATATTTTATGAAAATATAAATTTCATAGAAGTCTAGAATCATTTACAAAACTAGACCACCCTATAAAAATGTCAATGAAATACATATTACTATCGACAATTTCTTGTAATACATACTATAGCTATGATCACAATCATACCAATTAGAAGAACACTCATAAGGTGGAAGATGAAATTGAATGTGGGTTACATCTATAGCTCCACAACAATTTAGAAATCCTCATTTTAGATGAAAGCCTTCTTTTACATGCTCAAGTGTCATGTGGTTACTAGGCCATTGGACATGACTTCAAAATTGAATATAAAAGAAATTAATAAACACATTTACAACTCTTACCATAGTTGACTTTCCACAACCAAATAGTTCACTAATGTTAAGCATTGTCATCCCAGATGCTAATCATAAAATTGCAAGGGAAACCTATTTCTCTACTGGAAGGACCCTACTTTTGATAGTTGTAGCAAATGAATATGGTATTTCACCTTGTTTTAGGTCATCATTCAGATTTTCACAAAGATTTTGAAATAATGCATACGACAAGCTAAATTTTTTGTGAAAAATTTCATCATCACATCTAGCTTGAAAAATGTAGTGGTTCCACCAATGCAAAGAGTGTGGTTTCACATACCACTCGCCCTAAATCCTTCCTTCCCACTGAAAAAACAAATAATATTTTGAAAATGTCACTTTCCAGCTCAAAAGTGAGTGCATGAAGCATTGTTTCCATGTCATCTAATTCCATGTTTGATGATTGTCTTATTTTAGATAAATCTATTCTATGTCTCTTAATTTTTGTATATTGTTTGAGTTTTGAAGATCATTCCAAATTTGTAATGCCAATTAAATAATAATTGATGCAGTGGGGGAGACAAGGGTAATTTTTTTGAATACGATGTTGGATCCTATAATGACTCCTGCTCCTTCTAACAGTGCAATTGCAACAGTTCACTATTGTCCATGGAGATCCCATCCACTTGCTATGAATTTTGGCTCATATTCTACAATGCCCCATGATGCTAAAGACCTTTTCAAAGGATCCCCTCCTGTTTGTTTAGTAGGGTTTCAATCTTCTCTTGTAGATGGAATGAATGGGTATTTGCAACCTTTTCTATCCTCATGTCGAGGTCCTTCAAAGATTTCAGGGAGCAAGAGTCCCTCTTCAACTAGGTTTCTTTCTTCCTCCTTGAACACTTCAACAACGCACAAGAATGGTTCAATAGTGCCCAACATCAATCTATGGCTTTGTTGGAGATTTTTCCCCTCATCTATGGTTACTAAGCCTATTGCTTTGTTGGGTAGATCTTCTTCTTCACAACGGCCCTCCACTACGACCTCGATACCATTCATAAATGAAGCATATCTATATTTTACGACAACTATTTTGGTTGTTGCAAATGATCTATGCACAAGATTGGATACTTCCAAGGTCTTTGCATCTAGAATCTCCACTGAAAGCTTTGAGTTCTCTTTCAAGTCAAAGGTATGTGCAAATATACATGTGCCTCCTATGCCTTTCAACGTTCTTCCTGATTTAAAGGACACATCAGTTGCACCCAAAACCCCTTAAAATGTGTAGAGGCATCCCCTATTATGGAATTTGGGGATGAAGTGCTACAAGAAGAGGAATATTTCTCTTCTCATGCTTTAATATGTTTCTTTAATAAATTTTGGCCTTTCATTTCAGACCTGAACATCTGGATAAAGAAATATTGGCATCCCTTACTGTAAAATGTTCCAATTTTTTTTCTTAGTGCTTAGGGTTTCTTCGTTGCTACTTTTGACTCCACCAAAGATAGGGACTCAATTTTGTTTCACCACCATTGGTCTTGTAATTAGCATTACCTCTTTCTTAAACCTTGGCACCCAACCTTCAACCCTTCTTCTGAATCTTTCAACATTATGCTAGTTTGGGTTCAACTTCCAAATCTCCCACTTCAATTTTGGATCCATTCTTGTTTCAAATCTATTGGCAACTCTTTAGGTTATTTCTTGGCTGTAGATAAGAAAACTGCAAATTTTCTCACACTACTTTCGCTCAAATTTTGGTGCACTTGGACCTCTCTGAGGAACTTCCTGCTAATATGATTTTTAATGTCATTGGTCGTTCCTGAACCCAACTTTTGGATTATGAAGGACTTCCCTTCTGGTATAGGAGATGTTTTGAAATAGGTCATGTGGTTGCGGCATGTCACAACAAAAGTAAATCGGCTAAAAAATAGGCTTCATGGTGGAAAGACGCCCTGTCAAAGCCCCTTGCACTTGGGTAGAAATTAATTGATTCATCTGCTTCATCACCAATCTCTTCAACAAAAACTGATGTGAAGATTGTCACATTTCCACAATGATCAAAAAGCAAACAAGTTTAGGAATTATGCCTTCTGAAAGCACCCTCCACTTGGGCAGAAATATGCCTCGTTAGTGGCTCCAGTAGTAAAATTTGTTGAGAAGATTCAAAAATCAAACAAGTTTGGAATTCATGAGCCCTCCACATGGGCATAAATCTACCTCATCAGTGGCTCTAGTAGCAAAATTTGATGAGAAGATTCAGAAATCAAACAAGTTTGGAATTCATGAGGAAGTTGTGGAACAAAAAAACTCATCTTCTGAGATGGATTCGGTGGACAACCATTGGAAAATTGTGTAGAAACGTGAGAAATATTATTTCAAATTGTCTTTGGCATTTTCCTTTTGCTCCCCTGTTCACATTAAGGGGATTATCTTGTAGCCTTTATGACACTTTTTCTCTATTTGTTGTCAATTGATGTTTCCTGACTTTTCTATACATATTAATATATTATATATAGGCTTTACACCTTTTGCCTAAAAAAAATTGATACAGTGGTAAGAAGAGACTTTTTTTATTGAATTGGAATTCATTATGCAATAGTGATTTCCTGCATGCAAAACCATAAAATACAAAAAATAAATTAAGTTTATGAGGCTTATATACAAGAATAATAAGAACACTGTAGAGAAAAATGCTATGGTAAATTAATCAATGGAAAAATAGGAAAAAATTAAAAGGTCACCCATTCATATATTTCCTATTAAAAGGCAGTGATGTATAGGAGGGAAAACAAATGTTGTCTTATCAAAGGAGGTAAATCTCTCATGTTCTATGTACCTATTCTAAAGAGCAACCTAGAAAGGTCCTAAATCTCCTTTGGAAGAAGTGTGGAAACATTTTTTCATTTGCATATGATAGTTAAGTCATTGCAGGTGTACCACCACAAATCCAAGAAAGTGTTATAACACTACTTCTACAATCTAAACTTGTGACTCAAACTGGACATGAATTTGAAATTTTAATATGTTGAAATTCTGAAAGCAAATCTGTCCTAAAAAACTGGAGATAAAATCTCATTCTATTTTTGAGAAAAATATTTCATGTTTTCTTGAACAACAAAGTGCTCAAATTGACATTAATGATTTTCTCAAACCATTCTCTTGAATGTACTAACCTTTTTGAGGCTTGTCAATGCAAATTTAGCTTAATAATAATTGCACATTTTTTAAAAGATTAGTTCATGCCACCTAGGATGAAACATCCTTGCTCCACTAAATAGAGATTATCTCACACCATGCATTGAAAATCCTGTAGCTAGTTTCGTTAACATGATTTCAAAATAAAATATAATATAGGGCTCAAATACTTAAATCTATCAATATAGAAACAATGCAAAAACATTCTCTAAGATACAACTTAAAAGAGGTAATCACTAATTATAGAATGGTCATAATGATTTTGAGGTGCGATGATAATTAGTGAGGAAGTAAAGTTTTTAACTCAAATTGGTGAGTCTGAAAAATATCTTGAATGGAAGCTCTCAATTGATCAAATACATTTGTAACATGTTGTGATTGAATTGTTAAGTGACTATTTGTTTGTAATTGGAAGACGTTAAAAAAAAGTCAAATAACAATTTAATCACAAGATGTTGTATTTACTATTAAATGATAAAATATTCAACTAACAAAATTTGAAAATTGCACTAGGTATCAAATGTTTAAACAAACACAGTGGATGTTCTAAAAATAAATAAGGCTTTTAAATCCCTAGTTGTTCTGATACCAATTATTGATTTTAGATGTGAAAGTCAGTTGCAGAAAACAAACTTCTCATATCATATTCAGAGCAAAGCATAATTTTCAATTAATACAACTATTCAAATATTTGCATATGAAATACAACCAGATCTAACCATAATTTAAAATCAATCTTAAATTAGTTAAATAAAAATAATATATATTCCAAACCATTAATGATGCAACAATAACATTATATTCATGTATATAAGTCTGATACAAATAGTCACTAGAAATGTATCCTTCTAAACAAGATGCTAATTTTGCATATAAGAACTAGGAAACACAAGCATAATGGAAGCTAGAAAGAAGTACATTGTTGTTAACAAAGAGAATGTCCTACTTTAGAACATACAACGACCAGAGAAAACTGCCAACACCCAAAACCTGCATACAAAAACTACAAAGAACACAATGTATATTTGTCCCTAAGGACCCAACGATTAGCGAAACGGTTATATCCCATTCCATCGTTACCAAGTTACCTTTACCATTTTGAGTGAAAATATTGTTAAATGTAAATTGTGACTTCAATATGTTTGATAGGTAAATGAAATATATGAATATGCAATAAGATGTTATTATTTTCAAAAGAATGAATATGTTTTGAATTAGTGGAATGCTATGTATTGCACTATGAACATTCTAATGCTTTGTTGATACAAATGTGTTATGATGCAAATGGATTTACTATGAACGTCTAATTACTACCTTGGTGTTGTACTAAGCTGGTTGTAGGGACATATTCAATCCTTTGGAAGGGAGGGGAAGTATCACTCAAGAGAAGTGATTGGTTGAGTAACCCTTAATGAAACCTAACTAAGCTTTCACACACACTCACTTCTAAGTATAGTTAAGTCGAGTCAGAAGCTTGGGAGTCGGGTAAGTAATCCTTGGTCATGGTTTGGGAACGTTTTGTATGATTTGATGATTTTGTCTTGAGTGGTCATGTTTTGATTATGTGAATGATTCTTTGTGTTTGAATAAGATCTCTTCTAGTTTGATCATGTTTATATGTCAATTAATGAATACATATATGTAAATATATTTATGTATATATGTATGTGGTTATGATAAACTATGCATACAAATATATACATACATGAGTGTAAGTAAGAAGACATACATACATAAACCCATAGACGGATATATTGTGTACAATAAAGTATTGTCGATAATTAAAACATGCAAATATATATATATGTTTACTGATAAACATAAGAATATATATATGTGGATATGGTAATATCATATCGTGTAATAACGTGAATATATATACGTATATACATATATTAATAATATGTCTGTTATTATATTTATATATATGTATGTAATATTATTAATTTGTATTTGTGAATATATTCATACAATATTAAATATGAGATGATGTTAATAAAAGAATATATAATATATATATATAGATATAGATATTATAATAAGATGTATTATAATATATATATAAATATCAATGTATTTTATAAATGTTGATACATATGATATGGGACACAAAGAATGCACAACCTATGTAATAGCAATTCAAATATTAATGTATGAAAGTTATGGGGCGCATGAGTTACATGAAGCCCACACCCTTTTAATATTGTCTTTTAACACATTAAGCATGATGACTTAAACATGGCAAATAAAATGAATAAAGCACAAGTAAAAGATGTGAAGGAAAGATAAGTTCCACGTGCTTTGTGAAGTCAATAGAGAACTCATTTAATGAAGTCAATGCATTTTGCTAAGTGTAGAACAAATAACCACGACTGAGTCAAAACATATGAAAACGTAGGAATGAGAAGAATCGACTCATTCTTCTGAACCAAACTACAAACTAGAGAACAATAAATGCAATGAAATGGTGGTGCCATTGAGTAAAATGCATAAACCAAATAGGAGTTTGTTGTTGCAAGTCAATTTACTATTGGTAAACATGTGCTAAAATGAATTGGTCAATCCATAGCTGGCTCAATAAGAGGTCAATCTTGTTTTATTAGCCAAGTATTTATTTGAATTCTTTCCACCTTTCTTGATAATTGCTGAGTCGATTTGTATAGTTGAGAGGTGTCAATTTGCTTAGCATACATGTAAGCATCATTGTCTCTTGTTTTTGTATAAATAGGTAAGCTATTCTTGCATTTTGTTGTTTTTATATCATACATATTCTTATTTAGAGTTGAGAGTAATTTGTGAGTTTATAGTGAGAGAGTTATTGAGAGATATTTCTGTGAGTGAATTGGAGTATTAAAGAGGAGCTTAGCAAGTTGATTTTGGAGAGGAACAAAGTAGAAAATCAGTTTGATCGATTGGATTACAACGAATAACAAGAATGGGATTCTATTCTCTTTATGTTTATATGTGTTTGTGAAAGATTGAATGTCTTGCATGGTTGTTTGGAAATGCACTAGATTTCTTGAAATAGAGAAACAATCTATTTGTTTATTGAAAAGGAAAAGCATTCTTCTTGTTATGATTTCCTTATGAGTGTTTATACATACTCCATATTAAGGAGTGATTTTCGTCATTAGTATTATATATGATGAAACATGAATAACTTAAGGGAGTGATTTAATACTCTTATATATACCCTATATTGAATTCAGATGATGACGTAACAATTATACATGGATAGTCTACACTACATGTTTAAAGAACGTGAAACGTATCGATGTCATGGTAAGACTTGACATTGTTAGTTCACAATGCTAGAAAACCATGGGAATGATAATGTTAGCAATACTACAATAGTGATGGTGTGTGAGACATGTCGTCATAAGAGGTGACGTCATGCAACCCATATTAACCTATGCTTAAATGATCACTTGATCATTACTTGATTGTTAACTAGAACCTAAGTTGAGACTAACCTACTTGGTTAGGAAGTTTACTTGATTACAAATTGGAACCAATAGGTTGAGAATAACCTACTTGGTTAGGTTGTTTATTTGATCTTTGTTTGGATCACATAGGTTTAGATTAACCTACATGATCAAATTGATTGGTGATTGTTGAATTTATCCTAGAATTAGGATATACCAAGGTTGAGACTCGCCTATGTGATTAATTTAATCACTTGAGTTTATGAATTTCTACTTGATTGGAGCCATAGGTTGGATTACCTGTTAAGTTAGAGTTGTTACTTGTTTGGTAGCTTTATACTCTTAATGAGAAGTCATATTGTTGATAAGATTCTACTCTTTGAATAATACTTTTTACTAAGGAGATTACACTCTCAAATAGAATCATTTATTGATATGATTTCTCTTCGATTAAGGTCGTTTACTAATGAGATTATACTCTTGATGAGAATCACTTATTGTTGTGATATATTCTTGAATTGAGTCAGTTATTTATGAATATGGTAATACAAAGCTTATGTAGTGATACTTTACATTATAAAGTTATTCTTGGGATTAGATTGTCTAGTGAAGGGAGTAGCTTGTTAAGTTTTTTATTCAAAGTTAATTTGAAGACTAGAAAAGCTCATATGTTATACCTAGGATTAGAATATCCATTGAAGGGGGTAACTTATGCTTATGCTTTATTGGTAGAGATACCATTGTGTTTTGGGAAAAGGGGAATAGGTTTTTTCTGAGGTTAATGATTACCTATGGAAGGAAATTACCTATGCATAGTATATGAATGGTCATAATCCAAATTGAGCTATGGTAGTGTATGTGAATAGGATGACTATCACTCGAAGTACTAGGTGAGAATACTTTGGCCAAAGTAGTGTAATTTTCCATTGGTTGCATTGCCAATTCACTATGTTCCTTTCATGCATGCTAGTTCAGGATTGTAGTGTCTGCAAGTTATAGTTATGTAGGACACACCACTAAGCTCAGATAGGCTATTTGTTATGGGGTTTTACCAACCAATATCTTTGTCAAAGTTTAGGGCCATCTTGCGATATGTGGAAAATGTGTGGGGGACCGTAGTTAGTTTGTGGTTGGTAGAAAAGTGCTTGAGTGATGCTTCTCCTCATTAGTTGGCGGTTGAGGTTTGCGGATGTTTATGCCAGAATTGAGAACAACTAGAGTGTACGCACTAGGGAATGGTGACATCTAGAATTTATGCACTAATGTGGTGACACCAGGACCAGTTTGTATAACTATTACAAAATAAAGTTTAAAGAGCTATGTATGTATCTTGTACCCATCTATATGGAAGGATGTAATCATGAATGATAAACTTGAGTTTATTCAATATGAAATCTATGTTATGGAAATATTTGGGAAATTACAATGAAATGCAATGGAAGTTTGGAACAGTGTTTATTTCAAATGTGCATGTAATTTACATTATAGAAAATAATATGTTTTTGCTATGTTATGGCATCATGGATCATTATTGGAGGTGAAAATTTTGAAATTTTACTGAGTAAAAAATCGGGGTTGTTACAGAAACAACAACCAGCTGAGGAAGAAGAAAAAATATAGTACAAATATAATGATAGCAACACTTAATACAATTTTGTGGAGTCTTTGAGGAGAATGTATTGACAATTATCAAGGTATGTTACATTTGTAAAAAAATCTTGATAAACATATTTACAACGGACACACAACATAACAACTATCAATAGCAATGAGTGGTGGAGGCTGCTACATCTCATAAAAAAGATGATGTGGCAGTTAAGTGTTAGCGTCTTCAGTCACAGTCCAATGTACTAGCAAGAGCTTGATTATCACTGTTAATAGAATCTATAGTAGAAGTTGTGGATGTATGGAGGAAATATAATCTACAGTGGAAGTTATGGATATTTGAAAGATAATTACAACTCTACATATATGGAAGAAGATTTCAATAACACAAACAAGATTTGAAGTTAACATTGCCAGAAATCTCTTTGCAATAATCTTTTTTCCAAAACCATCATCATTACTAGAAACTTAAAATTCAATCTTGAATTTCACTTTACACTCTACTAAAATGAAATATATATTTGATAGGAAGGATGATAAGTATTATATGTCTGATAGGAAGAATGATAAACATAGACATGTAAGAAAGATAAAAATGGACATATAAAATTCATTATATTGAAATAAACCTAAAATACATATTGTTTTTAACATAGCTTCTTTTTTTAAAGTGGTATAGCCAAAAAAAATTATTACTAAAAAAGAGTATTACATAGAATGACATGACAGTGAAAGAACAAAATTTTCCATAGAGAGATTTTACAGAAATCTAAAGAATGGGTAATAATATAGATAAAACCCATTCATCGAGAAAAGCTAACACCCCATCATTAGGTTTTCAATCAATACATTGTATTCAAGAAGCAAGCAAGGTTGTTGTAGAGAGAACAAATGACTGTAAGAAGGAAAGACAAAAAACCTCGACATGAGAACCGAGGAGCCAAGTCGAAGAAGCTCCATTAAAGAAGACACAATCAAGTAGATGGTGGAAAAATCTAAGCATCAAACAAAATAAGTGGCATAATCTAGATGTTGAACCAAGCAAGAACCTACAAACATGAATTAAATCGAGCCTGGCCAAAGCAGAAAAAAAAATCACTGAAAGTTCCTTATAAAGACGAAGCAGAAGAGATACAAAATATGCTTGGAGAAGTAAAATAACCAGAAGCCAAATATCAGACAAGTGCAAATAACATTGGAACACCAAAAAAAACTGAGGTTTTTTCAAAATTGACAATCTCCCATTGATAAAGCATTGAGAACCCAAAATACAAAAATGGTGATACCAAAAATTAAGAATAAATTCCACTTTCCTCTGAGGACTCTAAGTTTGTAGGTGGAGGAAAGTAAGGTGTGGAATGGGGTTCCACTAGGGCATGTCAAATCAAGAATTGTACCACATCAAAGAGGTCCAAGAGAAAATTTAAAATTGTGTGACCCAATCTTTGTTTGAGCCCATGAAGATTTTTGATGAAATCATATGAGTAATCGTCCAACAAGACATGAGCCATCAAACTTAAGAGAGCTGATATTGAACAATCAGAGAGGATGAATTGGTGGAAAAGAACACCTCCCACAAGGCTAGATCCATTTGAAATATCATAATCCTCAAGAGCATTATGTAATGAAGAAAGAGGACAAACATGAGGAAGAATGTAAGATCCAGCTAAAAAATTAACCATCTTGCCGCACCAAAGAACATTCATTAAATTAGATACAAAACAAGATGCTACCTCATGAGGGAGCGACATGGAATGAAATTCTAATTAGTCAATCACCAAAATAGTTCTTATTACGTCCTCCACAAGTTTTCATTCTAAGATGCAAGTTCGGCTCAATTTTTTAGTAGAGAATGGCCTTGCATCCCTTAGTTCGTGGTATCTGTTAGGTTTTCAAAGGAAGATATCTAAAAGCTAAACGTAGATTTTATCAAATAAACCAGAAATAAAATCACACATAAAATTAACACAGAGAATTTAACGTGGTTCACCCAATGTGGGCTACATCCACCAAACTGCAGCCATCCAATAATATTATTAACCAGTGCAAAACCCTCTTACAATATCATGAATAATCGCCTGTTTCTTATAATACTGTAACTCTATCCTAAACCATTTATAAATTAGGGTTATACAAAATTGGGGTTTTTTCCCTTTTTGTGATTTTTCCCTTTTTCAGTAATTTCGCGAAAAAGCAGGACAAAAAATTTTCTCGGGGGCTGCCGCCCCCGAACCCCTGCCCAGGGCCTGGCAAGGATACATGAAGAGTGTATAGTATAGAATGATCATTCACCACATACCAACAGTATCTTGGTGGAACCACAACATTGAAAGCATTCTGCATCGTGTCTTCTGCAAGAAACGAGAGAAATACAAAGAAAAAAACCAAAGATAATACATTAATAGAACCATCACACGTTGGAAGTCATACATTGCAAGAATGATAATAAATGCCAGTTTAATCTTACTACACCAAAAGGTGGTGCATAGATAACATGAAATGTCAACTTTATTATGTTGATAGATTGAATATTAGATCCAAGCCATTTGTCATCGTACTAGATAGTGTAAATCTAAATCATTGATAAGATATGAAGATCATCAGATCTACATAGCACATGAGCCCAATGTTAATTGGTAGCCCACGTACACCCAGACCTTCCTATATTTCGTGGGAAAATAACATGTTAAAGAGAAATTTGCACAAGCCACAAGTACCAAGGAAGTGGCAATAAATACGAGTCAATAAATGAGATTGCCATATCAAAGAACTCTGTTATTTTCTAGAATTATGATGTTGCTAGAAATGGAATATATGTCCAAAAACAAATGGGAATGTTTTTCCAAATTGGAGACAAGTATATAACCATTTAGCCACTAAAGCTTGATCTTGGGAATGAAGAAAGACCAGTACTACAACAATATTCCCAAGAATGATAATTTTGAAATGCATCTCCAAAACTCCCACACATTAACTGAACAGAGGGAATAAATCCCTATGTGCAATTAATATGGAGGAGGGGCCCATAAGAAATACCATAGAAACAAAGGTGAAGATTGCCACCTATTTGGAGATTGCCACATAGCCACCAAATTATAGTTGTGTATACATCTTTCAAGGCCATGACATTGTAATTAGGCCAATATTGCCACTTATGTGACCCTCCGGGCCAAAAAATCATGCTTGAACCACTTCACCAAATATTTCCAATATAGGAAGACATATAAAAATGGATTTGTATTCATACTTGACCGAAAAAATCATTAGCTCAGTCTGACGACCTAGATAAATGTATAAGATCTGTGGCATGATCTGTGTGAGGGGGAGAATGTTAGACCAGAAGAGGGATCAAAATATGTCAAATCC
>CM021108.1:367096651-367168616 GCA_007115665.2 Sequoiadendron giganteum | reverse complement strand
ACTCCCACTAGTTGGGCAATGTTTGTCTTGTACAGACCATTGCGTACATTAAACTACCAATAGCACTAGCATAAGGTACCTTGGTCATGTCCATCTCAGTAGTAGACTTTGGACAATCTTCAACAGATAGTTTCATTCCTTGCATAACTGGAACTAGTTGCTTGCAATCATTCATACCAAATCTCTCCAGGACTGTATTGACATATTTACTCTGACTTACCTAGATATTTCTGCTCGTTTTGTCCGTGGTTATCTCCATTCCCAGAATATACCTTGTTGCACCTAGATCTTTCATTTTGAACTTTGCAGACAACTAAGATTTAAGATCAGAAATCATAGACTTACTATTTCCTATGAATAGCATGTAATCCACGTACAGGGTAATAATAAGCACATGATCATTTTCAGATTTATAATAAACACAATGATCAGATTTTGATCTCACAAATCCTGTAGACAACACAAAAGTGTCAAATTTCTGGTACCACATTCTAGGACACTGCTTTAAACCATATAGAGATTTCTTTAATTTACAAACCAGACTTTTTTTACCTTTTTCAACGAAGTGCTCAGGCTGGGACATGTAAATCTCTTCTTCTAGCTCTCCATGGAGAAACGTTGTCTTCACATCCATCTGCTCAATCTCTAAGTCATAAGTTCCTACCAATGACAATAGAAATCTGATAGATGTCAGCTTTGCTACAGGGGAAAAAATTTCTCCATAGTCATTTCCCTCTATCTGGGAAAAACCCTTTGCAACCAACCTTGCCTTATACTTTTCTACACTGCCATCTAGACCAGTCTTCTTCTTGAATACCCATTTACAACCAATAGGATTTTTCCCTTCAGGCAAAGGTACCAAATCCCAGGTTTCATTTTTCTTCAATAATTCCATTTCTTCATTCATGGCTTCCAACCAGGAATTTGAATCAAACATGCTAATAGCTTCTTTTACAGTCCTAAGCTCATCAGTGCTAGTAATCAAGGCATAGGCACAGTTCGAATCTAACATAGAGAAACCATACCTATCAGGTTGTCATTTTTCACGTGTAGACCTTCTTACTGGCTGAGGTTGTGGTTCTTCATCTTCAAAACTCTCAGAGTTGCTTGAAATCTCCTCAGTCTCAGGTACACTATGTAGTTCCTCTTTTTCTAGAGTTTGAGGAATCTGAACTACATCATTCTTCTTTTCTCTTTTATCTATCTCGAGCTGTGGATCAGCTACTAAAGGTTTCAAATCACAAAATATTACACTTTTGTTGTACATAACCTTCTTAGTATCAAGATTCCAAAGCTTGTATCCCTTCACACCAACCCCATAGCCGATGAAGATACATTTAGTCAACCTTGCTCTCCAACTTTGATCTTTTCTCATTTGGCACATATGCATATGCCTCACAGCCAAAGACATGAACATGTCTAAGAGAGGGCTTCTTACCAGACCATGCTTGTAAAGGTGTCTTGTCAACTAGAGCAGAACAAGGTGAGTGATTTACCAGGTAACATGTTGTAGCCACAGCCTTAGCCTAGAACTTTTGTTCCAGACCAGCACTTCTCAACATACTTCTCACTCTCTCCATTAATGTTATGTACAACCTTTCAGCAACTCCATTCTGATGTGGAGTATAAGGTGTAGTTTTATGCCTTTTAATCCCACGGTCTATGCAGTATCTTTTGAATTCTGCAGAACAAAACTCACCGCCATCATCCGTCCTCAAGCATTTTATTTTCTTTCTAGTCTGGTTCTCTACCAAAGTTTTAAATTCTTTAAACTGACTGAACACTTCTGATTTACTCTTAAGAAATTATATAGATTCCCTTCTCGAATAGTCATCAATAAAATAAACATAATATCTAGACTTCAATAATGAAGGAACATTAACTGGACCAAACACATCAAAATGAACATAATCTAGTACACCAAAAGATTTATGAGGACTCGAATAAAATGAAACATGGTGTTGCTTTCCATATAAAGTGTTTGCAAAAATCGAGCTCAAGGTTACAATCAACAAGCCCTTCAACAAGATTTTTAAACCTTTCTCACCTATGTGACCAAGTCTATGATGCCACAGCATGGTCTTCTCTAATGGGAGTTTCACCTCCAAAGCATTTGCAATCAAAAGAGCATCTTCATCTTTCTCTATAGGAACAACTTTGCTTGACTTTACAGAGGCGTTGTTGCATTGAACAGGACATGCATCCAGCTTGTACAGAGTGCCAGTACATACACCCTTAGCCAACACCATTGCACCTCTTGCCATCTTACATCCTTTACTCAAGAAAGAAACTTCTACACCATCATCATTCAGCTTACTGATAGAAAGTAAGTTACGAGCCAAACCTGGTATGTGCAGTACGCCACCAACCCCTTTGATTCTACCGTCAAGGAACTGTAGCTTGACTCTTCCTCGACCAATAATCTCCAATTTTGAATCACTCGCTAGGTACACCTTTCCACCATCATAATTCTCATTCTTAGTGAACCATTCTCTATGAGACGTCATGTAAAAATATGCACTCGAGTCAACCAGCCAGACACCATCTGATGCCTAAATCACCAGGGCTGCAATGAAGGCATCTGCATCACTTTTAGAAGAGTCATTGTTTGAAGCATTACTCTTCTTCTTCTTCTCCTTACAATCCTTTGGATATGACCAAACTGCCCACAGTTCCAACATTTCACCTTGAAATTTTTACCAGGAGACTTTGATCTCCATAAAAATTTAGATTTGGACTTCTTGTCCTTCTTCTTGACTTTCTCCTTTGATCTACCTCGAATAGCAAGGGCCTCTTTGGCCATCTCTGAAGACTTCCTCTGCATCTCTTTAGACAGTATTGAGGCAACAACATCGTCCATTTTGAAAGTAGTGGTTGTACTTCCAATAGCCATTACAAGATGATCCCAAGTGTTAGGTAATGAACATAACAGGAGTATGCAACAATCCTCCTCCTCAATCTTTACACACACAAAAACCAACTGAGAAACACTCATGTTAAACGAGTTCATATGGTTTGCAATAGATGCACCTTCTTCCATCTTCAAGGAGTACAACTTCTTCCTCAGGAATAACTTATTTACTAGAGACTTTCCCTGATAGATATCACCAAGCTTCTTCCATAATGAAGCTACAGACTTATCCTCATGGACATTCAGGAGTACATAATCGGCCAGACTAAGTCTTATTAGACCTCTTGCTTTTCTATCTGCAAGGTTCCATTCTTCTTGCTTCATACTTTGTGGCATAGTTCTAGACACAACAACCTAGAGGTCTCCATCCACAAGCAAGTCTTCCATTTTTAGTTTACATTACTCAAAGTTGCCACCATTGAATTTTTCAATCTCTACTCTACCTGATGTACTCACCATCTCAAATAGAATTGAGTTCTAACTTTACAATACTCCCACTAGAACAATATTAGCACAAAAAACCAGCCTAACTAACAAGGATAACACAACTAGCCAAGCTCTGATACCACTTGAAAGGAAAAAAAAGGTGCGAAATTGCTTTCCTAACGCTAATACAACAGAGGAGAGTGCAAAATACCAGTCTTAAAGCTTCTTAAAACAACTGAGATAGACACATACAAAGTAAAAGAGATAACAGAAATGAGCAATCACAGATAACACCATATTTACGTGAGAAAACCCTTTCGGAAAAAAACCCACCACACCAAGAGAAGACACTTTGTATTAAAGTAAAAATAAATTACATACAAAGCTCACAGTCCTCACTCTCTGATAGTTAGCTCACAACATCAGACTTAAGTATTTATTTTCACTCACTGTTGCAATACTTCTACAAGTATACAATGAATACAATACTTCTATCCTGTCATGCTCTCATTTTTCACACCGTCACCTTTTGTGACTTATATAAATGTAATCAACTATACAAGTCTTACATCGCATTTAACATTCCAACCAATTATAGGTCTCAATGATGCAATGATCACCCAATCAAGTAATCTGATCTTCTTTGCATTGGACCGCTCAGGCATTAATTTCTTGCCTTAATCGGATTTTGTCACCAGTCGAAACTCGTCTAGCATTTACTGATTTCACCGCTCTAGACATTGACCAAACAGGTATTGATTTGTTGCCACGCATCACCCTTCCATTTGCTTATTGCTTTGACCATAGGTCAAAACAACCACCCGAGCTTTGAGCTTCTCTTACCATGCCACCGCCCAATCGAAGTCTCTCCTAACACCGTCGCGGTACCAAGGTAATGGCTTGTCTGCCAGCCCGCCGCTTAACACCATGTCACCACCGAGCTCATAACGTTCTTCCACGGTATGGCGGTGCCATCACTCAATCGTGAGGTTAAGTAAAGCCTCTCGTGATCTAGTAGTAACTGCCTACATTGACCGTCTAGCTCAACCGTGCTACCGGGCCCCGGCCGCAAGACCTCCACGACAGGGAGGTAACCGTTAGCATTGATCACCACAACTTACCACACCACTGCGACATGGCCAAAAGGCCATCACGGTAGGGTGGTAAGTGCTCTTCGTAGATCGCCAACCATTAACCCTAGCCATTGTGGCTCCACTGTGCGACTCCCATGGTAAGGCAGTAACCGTCATCTTTGACCGTCGCCCTTCATCATGCTACTACGCCATCAATGAACAACCTCTGCGGTAGGGAGGTATAGCTTCGCCCTGACTGGGCCCATTAACTGCGCTACCGCCGACCTGAGAAGGAGACTTCGCGGTATGGCGGTGACACCGCCCAACCACAGACAGACCGATAGAGGCCCACGGTAAAGCATTAAATTGCCACACCGCACCTCTATTAAAGACTCTCAGCGGTAGAGCGATAAAGCCTGAGAATGGAAGATAATTTCGCCAAGTCTTTTCAAAGGTCCAAGCCAGAAGTTGAGGCACCTATTCCCAACAAAATCAAGTTTGACTTTTTGCAAACAAAGTTGCATTAGTTTGATTTGATTTTTGATAATTGATTTGAATAGTTTGATTTAATTATTCAAATTTTGGAGGGAAAGTGTCATAATTAAATTATTATTTAATAATTTAATCAACCTAGGGGAATAAGGTGATTTAGTTAGGTAATTAAATAATTGACATTATTTAATCAATCGAGATGAAATAAATTGATATTAGGACATTATTTAATCAGTCGAGATGAAATAAATTGATATTAGGACTTTATTTAATTAAATGTAATTTATTTAATTGGTCGAAATGATGAAATGTGAATTAATCAAAGAATGTTTTATTTACTCAATAAAGGAATTAAGGTTTTCAAAACTTTATTAAACAAGTGAATTTTTTTTAATTTGTCTGAAATGATGAAAAAGTGAACTAATTAAATAATGTTGTATTATTCAATTAATAGAGGAATTAGGATTTTTTATGTTGTTTTGATGTGGTGTGATGTGGAAATGTTATGGGATAATTCTGAGTCATTTTGAGATGCTACAAGACAATTATGAGTCATTCTGAGATGCTACAGGATAATTTTGAGTCATTCTGAGATGTTACAAGACAATATTGAGTCATTCTGAGATGTTACGAGATAATTTTGAGTCATTTCGAGATGCTATAGGATAATTTTGAGTTATTTCGAGATGTTATAAGATAATTTTGAGTCATTCTAAGATGTTATGGGATAATTCTGAGTCATTCTGAGATGTTACAAGACAATTCCGAGTCATTCTGAGAAGTTACAGGACAATTCTGAGTCATTTTGAGATGTTATGGGACAATTCTGAGTCATTCTAAGATGTTACAGGACAATTTTGGGATGATGTTCAATATTGTTTGATGTTGTTTGATGTTGTTCGATAATGTTCAATGTTGTTCAATGTTGTTCAATTTTGTTGGATGTTGTTGGATGTTGTTGGATGTTGTTTGATGTTGCTCGATTTTGTTCGATGATGTTTGATGATGAATTAATTAAACGATGTTAAATCACTTAATTAATAGATGACTATGAGTGCCAAAATGCTAGTTCATGAGCTAAGATATTTTTTAGGTGTCTACATGATCATACAACCAGGAACCAGTACGACAAAATTTAAAATTATGAATTTACCAAATTCACATATTCTTGATAAGAAAGAATTTTTAAATGCATATTCTCATCAATGGCTTTGTTTGCTAGGCAATCTGCTTATTTATTAGCTTCCTTGTAACAATACATTACTTCATAAGAAGAAAAATTACTCAACAGATGACGAATATGAGAAGATAATTCAAATTCCAAGAATCTGAGTAACCCTTTAAAACCGCTAACACCACAACCATGGAGTCTCCTTCAATCTCAATATGAAGAATAGATAAATCAATTGCTAATTTCAAACCCATCCTTAGAGCTTTAAATTATGCAACATTATTAGTGCCTTCTGGGAGACATGAACAAATTGCTCCTATGAAATTTCCTTGACAATCTCTTAGGACTGAGGTAACCCTAGATTTTCCAGGGTTTCCTCTAGAAGCTCCATCAAAACTAAGTTTAATGTAATCCTTAGGTGAAGGTAACCATTTGATGACAAATCTATTCAAAGGAGGATTTTTATTCATGATGGAGCCCACATTAGGAATATTGAGGAGAGGCCAATTCTTGAGGATGAAAGAATCCCAAGAAGAGAAGCATTTATTAGTAGATGCATTTTTATAGAGGCTTGACATTACTGTTTCAGAGATGGAAATTTTGATTTTTTGGATGATTTATTCCACATAAAGTTGTTCTTCCCTAAAAATTTGTCTATTTCTTTCAAGCCAGATGTTCCAAATGAGAATCGAAGGAGAAATTTCCCAAAGACAAGCAACGTAGATGTTGAATATAATTTAGGCCAACTTTGAAAATGATGAAAAATCATATTTTGCAAGGGAGAATGTCATCCCAATGTACACATTAACCATGTTGAACATTCATATGCAAATGGGCAATTAATAAGTAGATGATCAGTAGATTTGAATGCATTACCACACAACACATAGGGGAAGAGAGGAACTATTCCCAATCTATCAAGTCGCATGCCCAAAAGTATTCTATCTTTAATTGCCAACCAGCTAAAGGCACCTACCTTCGGGAGAACATTAGGACCCCAACAAAGGTAAGAAGGCCAAGAAGAGGGGGAATCATTATTTAGCAAAGAATTGTACCCTTCTTTAGCAGTATAGTTTCTCGATTTGGACCTTGTCCAAATTATTTCATCAAATTTTTTTGTAAAGATAATTTATCTTTTCAAGAGTTCAGATTTGAGAGAGTCCATGTGAGATGAAACTAGAAGGAAACTAAAATATTTTCATTTGAAAGAATGTAAGGGGTCCTTCTGATCAATAAAAAAAGACTTTCACTTTATCTCCCCAAATATTTTTCAGAGCAGTCTCTATTTGGGACCAGTCACCAATATATTTGAGGGGTTGATATCCATTCCAAGCATCATCCCAAAAAAGAGCCTCTTCTCCATTGTTAACTATCCAAGAAAGGTGAGGAAGAATGACATGTTTGCAAGAACATATAAAATTCCAAATTTTAGACCCAAGTGGAAGGTTCCTTTGGATGAAAATCCTTTCCTTTTCCATGGAATCCAAATATTTGTGGCACATTATTTGACACCATTTCTTATCTAGATTAGAGTACAATTTCCAAACTAGTTTAGCACCAAGGGCTTTATTTTGTAAGAAAATGTCTCTCAAACCTGAACCTCCTGAAGCTTTCGATTTGCAAACATTATCTCGAGAAACTAAGGGAAGTTTTTTTTTTTTTTGTGACATTTTTTGCCCGAAGGAAGTTTCTAAAGATTTTTTGAAGATTTATTCCTTTCTCATAAGGAATTTTAAAGACTGGCATTAAATAAATAGGTAAAGAATGTAGGACAACTTTTAAAAGAACTAGTTTTCCTAGAAACAAGAGCCATTTGGATTTCCAGAGGAGGATTCTATTGGAGGTAAAAGAAACAAGATTAGCCCAAAAGTTATGCTTTTCTTTACCTGAGAAGAAGGGGATTCCTAGATATTTGCAAGGAAGTGTTCCACTTTGAAAGCCCCAAAATTTTAAAAGCTTTGTTTTAACCAAGGGGTTCACATTAACTAAGAAGATATTTGAGTTTTCCACATTGAAGGACTGGCCTGATGCTAAACAATAATATGAAAGAACTGTTTTGATTACTCTTGCTTCCTCAATAGATGCATGTCCAAAAAGAAGGGTATCATCCACAAAAAGAGAGTGAGATATTGGAGTGGGAAAAGGGTTCACAGTGATTCCTTTACACAACCATTTTTTTCTTGAAGCAATGATTGATCTACTTAATCCTTCTTCCATAAAAATGAATAAGAAAGGAGAAAGGGGGTATCCTTGCCTAATTCCCCATTGTAGGAGAAAATTTACCAATTGGAGAGCCATTTACCAAAATAGAAATGCTTGCACCAGATATACGTGATGTGATCCATTTGCACTAGCTATTTGCAAACCTAGTTTTTTTTAGTATAGCTAAGAGGAAGTCCCATTCCACTTTGTCATAAGCTTTTTCAATGTCTAGTTTCAGAATCATTGAAGTGTGTTTATTCTTTTTTATTGAATGTAATACTTCATGTGCTAATATGGCCCCTTTAGGGGTTTCTTTTCTCGGGACAAATCCCCCCTATTTAATTAAAATAATTGAGGGGAGAATTTTTGCAAGTCTAAGAGCTATTGCCTTAGTGAAAATTTTGAAAATGGTGTTACACATGGCAATAGGTCTAAAGTCTTTGAATGACAAAGGCTCAAACTTCTTGGGAATGAGAGCAACCAAATTTGTATTAATTTCTTTTAGTATTATTTTGCTCCTTATCAATTCTTCCAATGTAAGATAAATGTCTCTTCCAACAAAATCCCAACACTTATGAAAAAATAATGTCGTGAAGCCATCAAGCCCATGGGCCTTTTCGACGGCCAAGGAGAAGACAACATTTCTCACTTCCTCCATGGTGAATTTTTCCATTAACATTTTGTTATGCGCCATATCCACCAGGGTGGGAATATTATCAAGAACAACATTGTTTTCCAAGTCTCTGTTAACTTTTCTAGGAGCTAACAAGTCCTTAAAAAAAGAAACTGTTGCAACTTCTATATCTTCATCTATGATTAAAGTATCCCCAGAAGGGGAAATAATTGTATCAATCCTATTTGATTGTCTCCTCTATTTCGTTGAAGCATGAAAGAATTTTGTGTTTCTATCTCCTTACCTTAACCAAATATCTCTCAATTTCTATCTCCAATAACATTCTTCCCTAGCAAAAATTTCATCTAATTATGCCTTTAGTGATTTCTCCTTGTCATAAAGGGTTGAATCCATTTCATTTTTTATCACAAATTCATATAGATTGGCCAATTCGAGCTCAACTCTAGATTTTTAATTGAAAATGTTCTTGAAATATGTTTTATTCGAATCCTTTATTTTCCCTTTAATAAAATTCATTTTTTTGTAAAGTTGGAACATGTGAGTGCCAACCTCAAAAGGGAACTCAGACCACCAAGCCTTAAGAAGAGGAATAAAATTTGGATCTTGAACCACATCGGTTCAAATTTGAAATAACCCCTTTTAATCGGCTTGTTATAAAAAAATGACAAGGAAATTGGAAAGTGATCAGATCCAGAAAGTGTTAGAATTGATGAAGAAAATTCCCAGGAGGAAGTAAACCAATTATTAGATAGAAGAAACCAATTCAACCTTTTTGCAATTTGGGAGAATCCTTTACGCTTATTAGTCCAAGTGAAACTACCATTCTTTAGAGCACAATCATAGAGGCCATTATTTATAATGAAATGGTTAAAATATTCCATAGCCTTAGATGAAGGGATGATGCCACCTATTTTCTTTGAGGGGCATTGAATCGCATTAAAATCACCAGACAAGATCTTCATGTCATTTTTTAAAGGTGCTAAAGCAGAAGAAAGTTGAACCCATACTTGTTTTTAAGCAAAAGTTGCACAAGGGCCGTAAATGTTGAAGACAAAGAAGACATTATTTATTTTCAAACAATTGGTAGAGGCTTGGATCCAATTTTCCCTAATAGAAAGCATTTTTACATTAACAGAGAATTTATTCCAAAGAATTTCCAAGCCTCTTGATGCACCCTAGGTCAAAGAGGAAATAAAATCCCAATTATGCCAAGTAGCAAAGAAGTCTGAAGCTGATTGAGCTAAGAATTTTATTTCTTGTAAAAGAACAATGTCTGTATTAGTGCTTAAAATATTACACTTTATAAAGTGTCGTTTGTTAGGGGCATTTAGGCCCATAATATTCCAAGATAAGATCCTCATTTTTCTATTCAATTCAGAGATTTTGTTCTCCACAACAGAATATGGCTATTCCAATCGGGAAACTTTGCCAGAGTTTTCCAGGCCTTTAAGTTTTTTTGTGGCAGACCTTAGGTTTTTTTTAAGATTCATTTGTATACCTGTTGCCACCTCAATATTCCTTTTTTCACTTTTAGATTTCCTACCCCTTTTGTTATTGGGTGAAACCAAAATTTTAGCATCTGATTGTGATAAAGTTATAGGAGGAGTAGGATCTTGGACTCTAGGAGAAGATTCATTAGCATCCTTTTTCAAGACCATCAATTTTTCAAGAGAGGGGGGAACCCTTGTGTCAGATTGTGAAATTGGGAAGAAAGGAGTTTCCTTCTCGAAATCAAATTTTGTGAGTACTTCATCAGTTGTTTCCTCTATGAAATCTTCACCCACTTTAGTACATACCTCATTAACAATATTCATAATATTTTCCTCAATTATCGAGCCTTTTAATAATTCTTCAAACTAAGAATTTTTTTTGGAGATATTCATGTTGGATTGAAGAGGGTTTAGATTTGACAAAGAGTTACAAGAAGGAATCTACAGAGTAGGGGTAGGATGAGGATTGGAAGATGAAAAAGGTTGGTCTAGTGGATAAATGGCACCCACGCAATTTGAAAAGGAAAAATCCAGAGGTTCCGCCCAAGGGAAAAGGTCAGAGTCTATAACAATTTTAGCCTCATTTCAAGAAGTGGTATCCAAAATTAAGTTTTGACGCCATTCCTATTTTCTTGTAAGGATTTTTAGGGCATGAGGAACCTTATTCAAATTCGATATTAGGGCCCAAACCCTAATAGTTGGTGATCCATTTACCATTTCAAATTCATTTTTTATAAAATCCACAAAATGTGAGACTAATTTCTTAATCATAAAGGATTCCATATATTCAACTGGGAGGTTGGGGAGAATGAAACAGATAGGTCATTGTGGCAATATGATGGAATCCAATGGTTAATTGGGTTTCCAATTGCAGGTTCCCAAGAAGGTTTCATCAAACCAAAAGGGACCTTTTCTTAAAACCCTATTTTTAATTGTAGGGTTTTTGAAACAAATAAAAGGAGGAAGATGAAATAACTAAGAGGTCAAAAAATTTGTACCAATTTTCTTTTATCCAAGCTTGAATAGCTGAAAGAGGTTTATCCTCACCCCAAATCTGCATGAATAGCTCATTCTATTCAAATTCCATGATTTGGATGTCCACATCAAGAAGTATAGAAGGAATCAATTTCCAATGAAGATCTCGGCCTGAGGAAGGGTCATCCATTGGCACAAAACCATTCGTGCTTGGTTTCTCAACATTCAAATCGAGGTCCATGTTTGGTTGAGAAGAAGAAGAAACCTTATGGTTTTGATGGGTCCATTTTGCAGTATCGACTTTTGAGGAGTTTCCCCAGTATTCATTTTAGGAGCACCTAGAAGAGATATTCTTTCTAAAGTTATTCTGATGTTTCAGTTTGGAACCAGTAGGGTAACGAGAAGACTATTTGTTAACCCTAATGTGGTGAGAAGAATGCCTAAAATATTTTTGTTCGCAAGAATGTAAAGTAGGGTTATGGGGTGGGTGTCGAGAAGAATTTTTTGGGGGGGAGGCGAAATCGAGGGCCTGGGGCCTTTAGAATTCCACGACCTTAACATGAAGGTTAGTTAGGTATAAAAGGTGGCAAAGAATTCCATTGAGAGTTTGAATCATCAACCCTTCCATTCTGAGGATAGTACGGCCTGCTTGTACTAGGGTCCACCTATCCATCCAACAATTTTTTACTAGGGTCCAACGGTTCGCTACCAGGAGCCATGGATTTGTTTTTTACATAGTTATTTTATTTTCATACAAAATTTAACTTAACTACGTACAAAAATTGAGAAAATAATTTTTCATTTGAAAATGATTCAGATATCTTAAGCATTGCTTGACTAATAGAATTTAGAGAATCAACCATGCTCATTTGTACATTGACCTTTTGCTCTTCCAACTTAATCATTTTTTCATCAAGTAGTTCTTCCTTAAACGCCTTTCCATTACAGCATATTCTTTTTCATGACATTTCATATGACTCTCCTCAACAACCTATAATGTAGAAACAACCAATTTGTTGTTTTCAAGAATAATGTCTTTCATAGTAGTTGTTTGGAATGTTGATTTCCTCTTTTTTCCTGTGTAACCTTTTTCTGTTTCACTATCAGTGTTTTGTGAGTCTTGACATGTTCCATTCATTGTATCAAATTCATTCACTAGAGAATTTTCCTTCGAAGAAGAAATATTCTCACTAAATGTATAAATTTTTTCTGAAGTATCAATACTTATATTCCCATGATCAATAGCTCCATTAGTCCCAAAAAAAATTCCAGTGCATCCATTAGTTCATTTGGAAAATTTAGTGGAAGTTTTTTTCAGCTCTCTCTTCTAGTCATATTCCAATAGCTATCATGAGCAGAGGGAATATATGACTCATAATATCTTATCCTTTTATAATCTGGAAAAATATGCTCCCATCGATCTCAAAATTGATTTATTATCCGAAGGACACCATGATGAGAATAATAGTCTTGCACAATTTTCCACTTTTCAACAAATGTTGTAGTTTTCTACATTGCTCCACCATTGGATGTTGTGTCTTTCTCAATGCGTTTTTCTTCAATAAGGACCATGTTGTCTGAAATGCTCCAACATGTCCTTCCCTTCTATGTAGGAGAAACCAAAGGTGGTTTATATTGTCCATTTGATTGCTTGGATGGTAGGTGAACTTTAGTAGGAGAAAAAACACTAGTATAATGATCAAACATAGTGGAGGTGAATATTTCTTCATTTTCCCTATCTATACTTGGAGGAAAATCAAGTATGACTGGTTCATTTATTATTTGCATACTTGAAACAAAATAAGGGAGTTCATCATTGTTGATGGTGTTTTTATGCACTTCACAACATAGGTAATGCGTAGGTGCATTACCTCTCTTGAAAGACAATCTTCCACAATTAGATTGCAAAACACTATCCCAGGGTCTCTCGGATGTCAGGTCATGACGATGCTTGGAATATATTAGTTGACTGATGATGTGATTTGTTGGAATCACAAGGTGGCCTTATGTGAGTTAAAGGTGTAGGAGAATCGAGTATGTGAACAAAGTTCTTTGGATAGGAAATTACTACACTTTGTTGCAGATTCAAACAGCAGCCTTGAACTCCATCTTTTCGTTGGATTTGACTTTACAATGTGCAATGAACCTTAGCATAGGTTACCTCTTAAAAAAAAAGGAAAAAGGGCAGGGAAGAGAGAAGGTTCCTAGACCTGCAGCTACCGATGAATAGTGATCATGGACGTTCCTGCTCTGGATAGTTTCCTTAAAATAGAATTTCACTTAATCAGAATTTTCACAATGTCATGAAATCTATGCTATCTTCTAAGGACTATAGATACTTCATCATTCATTCACCATATAGATGTGAATAAAGACAAAGTTTAAAGAGCAACTATGAAATTATAGTCCATTCTAACTTTGCACAGTCACCTACCAGCAACAAATGACTAAAATTATGGACAAGAAAAGCATACGCACAGTAGGGATCTTCACAACCAAAGACAACATTACTAAATCTACCAAGGATAGCTAAAAATTAGACTAGAACAACAAAGTAACTTAAACTAGAATCTTAACTTATGGGAGAAGAATCATGAAACATGTGAACAAATCCGAAATACACCAATAAGTCGCTGTATTTCTATTGCAATTTTTGCAACATGCCTTTACAAAAACTCAACTCTCTTAAAATGAGAGGAGGGGAACCCTATTTATAGTTTTCAAAAATCAAAATGAGTGGCCAAGATTCACTTTACAACAGGGTTTCACCTACCCCCAATTATATTACAATTAAAAAACATCTTTTGTCTTTTCCCTATTTTGTCTTCTAGTGACAGCATTGTAGCAGTTTTGTCCTTTTATTGATTGCTCTTTGCTGCAGCTACTCTTTCAGAAGTTCTTCATCAATAACAGGATTACCTTCCCGCTTCTTCAAAGCTGCATACTCCATGAATCTCAAGATTACTAGCCGAAGCTTGTCGACCTCAATGATATCAGACCTTAATACCTGGTAACTCCATTCCTTGGAGTTGTTAATGAGCTTTTCCCAGTCTTCATCATACTTGGCAGTGTTGTCCCTAAAAAGCTAGGACTGGGTGAAAGCTCGAGCAGCAAAGCTCATAAAGTCTGTGGTAATCTCGGCTGACATTTCCTTCTCCATCCTCCTCCAGAAGTGAGGCTTTATGCTTTTTGGATTGATCTTAACAACAGGCATTTCATACCCTGTCATTAGCTTGAGATATCTGACACAATCTCCTCTGGCCTCTTTGTCCCATTCGATATCCGGAATTATTCTTTCTAAGATTTGTTCCAGCCTCCCCTTTCGGTGATCAAAATATTGCTTCCATACATCCATTAGCCAATGGTCATCATCCTTGAAGGTAAGGTCCTTTTCCCATACTTTTCTTGGCAGTGTGAGGATAACCTCAATTTTTGGATAGGCAGCCCTGTACTTCTTTGGGAACTCCTCACAGATTTGCCTTGTGCCTTCAAGGGAATTTTGTACTTCCAAGAACTTATTTGACGTTTGGACAACCAAGTTGATGCTCGTATTCCCGATGTCTAAGACCTATCGGAACCAAGTTTATGTGGTCTTATCCAAATTTAACCTTCTCTCCAGCTTGTTGATTTGTTCCTGGGACAGTAACTACGGCAGGACCGATGACGAGGTAGGATTTTCATCTGGAGATGACCATTGTTGAATATAGGTTGTCAGATCAGCCACCTGTGCCTTAAGCTCTTCCTTTGAAACCTTATCCTGCTGGATAAGGTGCACCACTGTGGCGATTGATTCCTGGAGGTGATCCACCTTCTGCTCCCTGGTAGCCACTCCCAAGTCGATGGTGGAGATGTTATAACTTATTCCTCATTCCCCAACCACCAAAGTAGCTATTTGCACTACCCTGGATCTAGAAGCATCCATCATTACCTTAGACCTGACTCTTGGATTTTTCTCCTTCTTGGTCATAATCTAAGCTCTAGCCAGTATTGCCTCCAGCCTTGCTTTTGGATCCTTCAGGGCGGGAGTCCTCTTTTCGAGCTGCTTTTGTAGCCAGTTGGGCATCTGAGGCCCTACCTTGGGTGATTCCTGTTGACCTTTGCTATCCTCCACCCTAAGCTCAATGGATTTGACATTAAGGGTATCCTGCCCAGCTCTTGCATCCTCCTTCTCCTCATTATAATTTTGCACGAGAGTTATGCACTTGGTAGGAGACTTGGTGAGCAGTTTCTCTTTAGGGTGGTCTTCCCCTTCAACACCCTTTTCCTCTTCTTCCTTGTCATGCTCACCTTCCTTGGGCCTATCTTCTTGTTCATCCTCATGGAAGGATGCTTCTTCCTCATGCTCTGGGGTTTGATTATGTCCTTTTGTAGGATACCTACTATCTTCATTCCCTGGAGCAACAACTCTTTCTTCAATTGTAAGTTGTCCTTCAGCTTCTTTGTCCTCAATCTCCTTGAGTTGCTTGTTCCACTCTGCGTTGAGCTCTGGATCAGTTGTCTCTTGGAGTATGTTTGTTCCTTGATCCTTGCTTCCCTCACTAGAAGATTCATATGCCACCTCATCGATCACCCAATTCTCATAGATGGGATGCTCATGATATACAAATTCCTCATCTTCCGGCCTCGCGGCTACCTCTTGTTCTCGTTGCTCGAGCTCATCTGAGATTTTCATTGTGGCTTCCATTCTTGGTGGTTTTGTAGGAGGAGGGAGAGTCGGGGCGTTAACCATTGCCTGAGCTATTGCGGCTTGCCCATTGGATTTGCAAGAATTCTCAAAATTTTGGATGGCACATTTTGCATGTATTTAACAAAGGATTATGGGAGAGTGAGGGCAGGCATTGCAACACCAAATGAATTGGGTGGAAGATGACGAGATTGGTGAGGTCGTGGTAGAGGATGAATCCACCGATATGACTTGCACGATTGGAGAAGTGAAGGCAAGGTGGACAGAGATGTCCACCATAGGCGGAGAGGAAGCAGCCATTGCAAGTGAAGTGGGTGGAATGGTAGCAATGGGAGAAACTGTTGCAGCAACTGATGAAGCGGTTGGGGACCTTGCTGGATTAGCTTCCATCTCCTCACACTCATGGAGTGGATCCTCAGGTATCACAGGCATCTCCATGACGTTGCTCGTTCTTTTATGTTTCTTGGGAGGTTCACCCTCTGAGGCCTTTCTGGCATACACCTTCGGATTAGGTTGTTGCTCATCAACCTCCTTCCTCTTTCTTGATTTGACAGATGGTGGAGACTTAGATGTTTCTCCAGTTATAGTAGTGGCCACCCCACTATCAAAGCCACTTGGCTCATTCTCGAGTCCCTTGAATGTCAAGGTGACTCCTTGTTGCTTCAACCAAGTGACCTGCCCGCTGATCCATGCCTTTGTACGAGCCTCAATGGGCTTGGTGAGAATATCGAGGTCATCAACCTCTGACTCATCCCAATCAATTAAAGGCAGTGGCAGATATGGGATAGCATTATACCTTGGGTTGATCACTGTGCTCTCATCCTTTTCTAGCTGATCCAGAATTGGACACAAGTTCACTCTTTTCACGAAGTAGGCGGTCATACGCATATAATGTTGTATCCGCACTTCAAAGTCATCTTTGCAATTAGCCCAAAAATCCTCAATGTGGTGAAGGTGGGTGTACTTTGGTCGAAGTGCTTTTTTGATGTGACCGTATGGGTTCATTCGTCACCTAGCTATATGCTACCTGAAGTGGTACTCGGCCAACTCTTTCTCCAAATTGCCTGTGCACTGGGAAGTATGAATTTGATACAACCCCCGGCCAAGTCTGAGGGGATAAGGGGTGTCTACTAGATGTTTTTTTTTTATTGGTAATGGGCACTTTTTAAGGTGCCTAACACTATTTCTGTTCAAATTCGCGAGCCCACTAGCCCAACGAAAGCACAAAGCCTGCGAGCATAGCGGCCCAGCGGGGATTTGAACCTTGGTGGCAGCGTCACCAAGCAAGTATTTCAACCGCTGCGTTATACAGGTCACCCCTGTCTACTAGATGTTAACTGCTCAGAATATGGTGTATATATTGCAGCTACCATGTTAGCTCCAATAGTATAATCCGATCATTAGGGTACCAGGGCAGCTTATTTGACCTTTGTGAATCCTTGGGCATGAATATAGGTGAACTTTGGGAATTGTATGAATAGGAAGGCGTAGTGCTTGAGAAGGGCCCTATCACTGTGAGAGACTCTTCTCTCAAAATCACCTCCCAGAGACTGAATAATATATGCAGTAAAAGCATCATTCACCCGACACTAGTCCCGCTTGAAATTCTTGAATTGCAGTTGTGGGGATCTATCGTAGGGATTGAGCTCTCTTCCAGGTGCCTCATTGGGCATTGCAGACAATCCATGATAATTTCATCAATCGTCCAATGAGTAGACCAAGTAAGATGTCATGTAGAACTTTGAAGCCTTTCTTACATTAATGAATTGCTTGCGAAAGCAATTGTTGATTATTTCCCCCCAATAGAATGCAGCGTCACTCCCACGGAGGATTTGTTCAACAAAGTACAACATCCATTCTTGGAAGAAGGCCACAACAGGAAGGCCCATTACCCTGCTCAGTAGGGTGACTAGGTCATGGTAATCTTCAAATAAATCGCTGCGAAAGAGCTCTTGGGAACTTTAGCAGCACTGGCCCGCCTGTCCTTCAACCAATATTGGTTGATCAACTTCTTGCATCTTATAGGATCCTGATCCCATAATGCTTTACACTCCTCTATGGTTGGGGTTTCCATGCTCTCGAAGGCGGGGATGTGGAATGTGTTAGTGATCTCGACGGGGGACATATCATCTAGGATGTTGCCATCCCTATCCACAATGGTCCTTGTTTCAACTTGGTATGCCTCCCGGCACACCATTACCAGCTTGGGGGCCACCAATGCAGGTGGGAAACCTGTAGCTTTGGCAAGTCCGTTGCTTTTGATTAACTTTGCATTATTTGTCTTTGGGTCTACCCTGACCCTTTGAGTAAACTTGTCAATATCGACTTGCCCGATATTGGTGTCTGTGATGTCTTTCCAACTAGTCGTGATCTTGGAATGCAAAGGCACCCCGTAGAATTGATACCTCATTTGATATTTGTCTTCCTTACCTCGGGGGGCTTTGGCGGCTGTTTTCCCCTTGTCCTTTGCTGTTTTAGAGGTCTTTGCACCAGATTCCATAAATCCTACATAAAGAGATGGGAATTAGCAACATTATCATGAGAAAATGGCCTCGAATAAATCCCTGCAAATCAAGGTTAGATCCACAATATTCATATTTGATAAACATCTAACACTTGATAAAAACATCATTAGAAAGCAAAACAAGTGACCCGGGCCCCAAGGGTCGAACTTCCTCTGGCAGAATATCGTTTGAAAGGGGAAACAAGGCACGATATTCCTGATGACTTTTCTCGATGTTGGATTTGTTCAATGAAGGGTTGGTGTGAAAGAAGACCCAATTTCAGCACGTGGGTCGAAGTCCATTTTTGATTTGGAGGTCATTTGAGCCCTCATTTTTGCATTCGGACTTTAGCTGTCGGAAAGCCGTCCAGGGTTGGTTGTTTGGAACAGCACACGGAAAACAACATTCTAGGAGTCGTGTTCCAGAATCTAGGTTGCCAAGGTCGAAAAGTTGTCACAGGTTGGCCAAGCGAAACGAAATAATGCGGACGGAAGTCTGGAAGACTATACCCGAGGCAGTTTTGTCAATTGATGAAAACCCAGAGGCAGATGGAGGTTCAGGACCTAGCTTACAAAAAGGCAGACAGGCTTTGTCATTCAGGATGGCGAAAGTGACATGGAATTCTGGAGATGGAATTCCGATGGTCGGGGTCCAAAAAGTTTGGATGATTCATTTTTCTATTTTAAACTGTGCACAATGAAAGGGTGACTGAGGTCTGAGAGCCAGAAAGACACCCAGGGACAGTCGTTTGAAACAGAAAAGCAGTGATAGTGGCACGGGGAAGGAATTCTAGGGACTAGAGTCCGAGGACAACTTCGCAGTTTGGTTTTCCTGCAGGTTTAAGATGGACTTCATGCGTTCAGGGTCTGAGGGCTGGAAGGACACTCGAGGAAGGCCGTTTGGAATGGCGGAGGCACAACGGAAACCCAGAGGTTGGGACCCGAGATGAGTTTGGTCACTGTCAATTTTCTAAGTTTTGACCTGCGTGCGGTCGCGGAGAGGTTCAATCCCAAGGGAGGCGATCGCCTGCTCCGAAGAACAATGACGGGGAGGTCAGACTCCGGTTTCGATTTTGAGCCTCCAATCTCACGATTTTTAGTTTTTTAATTTATGGGTTTTTTAGGCCAAGGCGCAATCATATCAGTTTTCAAATTCATTTTGATTTTCCCTTGATTTTCAGTTTAAATGCTTTGAAAAGAAGGAAAATGGGGTCGATGACGAACCTACCTCGAATCCCCGAAGAAGCTCGGTGTTGAATTCGTGAAGAACGGTGAAACTCGTACTCAGGCGCGGAGGCGGAGAATGTTGGGGTCGGGAAGCTCTTCGAATTCCTCTCAGTCATGTGAAAATGATAGGTCGGAATCCATTTAAATGGCCCCCAGTGCCATTAATACCTGAGTAAATGCCTAGTACAGTGGCAGGTAGGGTAGGTGGATTCAAATTTCCCGAGCGACGACAGGTGATCCGAGGTCCGATGGCCGGAAAGACGTTGAGCCATGACCATTTTAAAAAAATCTGTGAAATGTTAATTCAAACAGTGGACAGGAACCTTGGGTCCAAGGTCCGGAAGGATGTCAGCCAATGGTCACGCGGAATGGCGAGACACAAACAAAATTTTGGAGAAGGAAATCCGAGAGCCGGGGTCTGGGGATCGGAAAGACACAAGGGCGGAGCCATCAAGTTCAATCAAATAAATCAGACAGCCATCAGAGCATCGAGATCCAGAGGCCGGAAAGACGTCGGGCACTAGCCGCATAGAATGGCAAACCTGACAAGGAAACTCGCAGAAGGAAACCTGAGGGGAGAAACCCGAGGGTCCAAGCCTGGAAAGTGCCATGGACGTCAGGAAGGTTGATTGACAGGGAAAACCCGAAATGACTTAAGATTTAGCATTTTTCCAAGGGGAAAATTTTGGTCAACCCTAAAATGTGACTTTTGAGAATGTGTTGACCATTAAGGATGCAAAAATGGGCATGCAAAATGAGGTGAAGCAAAAAGGAACTGACAAGCGAAAAGGAAAGAGAGGGCCCCCGTTCCAAATGAGGTGTGTGTGCTATAGGCACAACAATCATCTATTGAATATATATCTTCATCTTGTAGGTCATTTTATGATAGCATTGTAGTGAACCTCCTAAAGCCAATCTTTGTAGGAATTAGACAATGCAAATTCCTATCCATGATAATTCCAACAAAAAATTGTTTCTTCACACACTGCAATAAAATATACATTCAAAATTTATAATATTTAATAAAAGGTTGTGTTGATAGACATATATGCACACAAGAAATAATTACTAAGAACTTTTTTTTGGAAAAAACATACTAAAAATAGTCATTAAAAATATTTCATATAGCAAGCAGTAATAAAGGGCAATTGATTATAATAATTAATTTGGAAGTATATTGGTTATTAAGAATCATGGCGCACAATGGTGCCTTCCTATTCATGTCTGGAACTTTAGGCTTATAACCTAATAGAATTCACTCTACTATTGTTTTCAAGATGCTATGAAAGATATTGGCCTTTTCTCATCACTCTAGTTGCTTACACCTTAATGTTGAAGGACCTAGGTTAGAGTATGACTGCTCAGTGTTGGAACTACCATGATACTGGATAGGCTATCTTCTTTGATAAAATTATCTCTTTCTATCAATGTTCTGCATGTGTGTGTTGACTTGATGAGTTTTGGAGGTCTTTTATCTGGTGAGTAGAGTGAAGTAGTTTGAGAATCAATAAAGAGCTCGCATGAATTTGTATTATTTACTAGAATTCTCTTGTTCATTTATTATTTGAAAAAGAAAACACAATCGATGAGCATAAAGAAAGGAATCTAAGGGAAAATTGGTGAGTGCCTCTTAATGCATCTAAAATAAACTTAAAGTTTGAAAAGTGGATTTGAAGGGCACTAAAGGTGTGACGATTTTCTCTAGAGTGTAAAACAACTATCATGTAGTAAACTATTACAAAATTTGTTTTGTTTTAAAAAAGCTCTAGAAAGGGTGGAGGAGACTCGTTAAGATCAAACAAAATTGGAGACTCTTAAAGATCAAACAGAATTGGAGACTCTTAGAGATCAAAACATAATTGTCAGTGTTTATTTTTAGTGGCTAATATTCGTCAATTGGCTAAGTTGAAATTTGAGAATCCAAAATTGGCTAATAGTTCGAGCTATAACGTGACTTGAATCGCCAGATTTTTACAAAGTTTTATTATAGTATTATTTGAGTTTCCACAAAATTTATTTTATTAAAAAAATTAACTCAAAAAATTGTCACAATATTCGATACATGATTATATTAGATTCACTTAAATTTTATAAATTATAGTAGAAATCTATATTAATTCACCAATAGTATATCATAATTATTAGTTGCTTTAGGACCATATTTCTAATCTTTAGTTTTTACCATTGATTTATAATATAATCTAATGGCCATTGTTGTGTTCCATGAGGTGAAATGTACCCATGATCTATAATGCTCACGGGCCCCACAATTTTGGGTCTCATGAGCATTATAGATTGTGAGTATGTTTTACCTCACAGAGTACAATGAGGGTCATTAGATCAATGATCAAAAAGAAATTTTGAGCCCCATGAGAATTATAGATTGTGGGTAAATTTTACCTTGCAAAATATAATGAGGGACATTATATTATATTTAAAAACAATGATGGAAAGTAAATATTGTAGTCTACCCCTTAAACCCATCAATAATTTCCACTCTCGGGCCCCTACCTTTCCATGATCTAATTATTTTTAGATTGGATGGATTCGCCATCATAATTAATGTATTTTCCTATTATTTTTCAAGATTCACCAAAATTTTCTATAAAATTTAAGTGATATAAAAAAATTACCAATTAAATTAATATTTTTTTCAAAAAAAGGAAAGATTCGCCAATAGAAATTAATATTTTTCCTAAAAAACGAAAGATTCGTCAAGATTTTATATCATTTTTTGAGAGGAGTTTCTTAAAGTTATCCTTGATTAATAATTGTTGTAATACAAGATATCAGTAGTAGTCACTAGATGTTTCATTTTTCAACTTAAATAGTAATGTTGATTGTTGATGCTACTGACAGTAGCTCTAAGAAATTAAGAAAGGGAAGTTATACTTGCATTTTTAGTCCTTAAAAGTGATTTTTTAAAGATAATATACACCAGATTAGCATGTGAAGAACTAGCTAAGTGACTTGTAGTAACTTAGAGAAGGAAAACTTGGAGAAAGATAAAGGACAACAAAAAATGAAATACCATTTAAATATGTTTTAAAAGAGCTTTAGAAAGGGTGGAAATCAAATAGAATTAGAAAAGATAAAATAATTTTTTTGTACTTGAAGAAATTAGAAGTTATAAATCATTGTTTAAAAGAATTAGTAGTACTGCATGTAGATGTCATTGACAAGACTTCTAAACAAATAGGAAAATATTTTGCATTTTTAGTCTTTTTGAGGCTTCTTTTTAAGGTAATATACACCACATTATCATACAATACTAGATTGGTGGTAGCAAGCTAGAGAATAGAAATTTGGAGGAAGAGACTCTGCACTAAGGCTTGATGTAGGCAAATGAAATGGAAAACATGGAAGGATTTATGAAGTTTGGTATCCTAGGACTCAAATTAGTTAAAGCCTAGTGAAATGTTCCTTAAAATTTGACTACGTAGGTTAATATATAGGAAATATTTGAAGCATATACAAATAAATATTTAGGGAATATTCGTTCAAATTTTTTAGGATTGAAAGATTTGAGATATATACAAGGAAATATTTCTTTAAAATTTTCATAATGGAAATATTTGAAGTATACACAAGAAATATCTATTTAATTTCTCCAGAATTGAAAGTTTTATTTAGATTTTTCAGTATTGTAAGGTTTATTTAATTTTTTTACTATGCAAAGATTTGAAATATACACAAAAAAATTTATAGGAAAAATTTATTTAAATTTTTGCATAAAGAAATATAAATAAATATATACACTCAAGTAGTTATCACACCATTTGATAAATGGGGACTTGATTTTGTAGGTCCAATTGATCCACCATCAAATGGAAAATCTTTCATCTTGGTTTGTACAGATTATGTGACTAAATGGGTTGAGGTCAAAGCCATGAAACATGGTAGGGACAATAAAGTTACAAAATTCCTCTATGAAGAAATCTTCACACACTATGGAGTTCCTAAAGAAATAGTCATAGATCAAGGGGCCCAATTCACATCCACTCTTTTCATAGCATTGGTGAATGAGTATAATGTCAGGCATATGAAATCTACACCCTATCACCCTCAAGCCAATGGCCAGTCTGAGGTAACAAATAGGGAAATAGAATCTATTCTGACCAAAACAATAGCAATCCACATAAAAGATTGGGCAAATAGGTTGCCAGAAGCTGTCTGGGCCTATAGAACCACTTGGAAAACCACCACTAGTTATACTCCCTTTGAACTATTATATGGAAAAACAACAATGATGCTTATAGAGTTTGAACACAAAAATCTTCGAACAACACTAGACCTTGGAATAGATATATCTGAGGCACATAAGGATAGGGTTATGCAACTAAATGCCTTAGATGAGATGAGGAAATCAGATCTCTACCATACTCAAATGGTGCAGAACCAAAGAGTTAGATGGCATGATAAATACATCAAAGAAAACAAGTTTCAGCCAGATGACTGGGCACTTCTTTCTGATTCCAGGTATAAAGACAACTTAGGAAAACTTCAAAACCGGTGGTTGGGACCATATGCGATTGCAAAGGTCTTTCCCAATGGTGTTGTTCAACTTACAACAATTGATCTTGTCAGGTTCAAGCTCCTAGTCAATGGTCATTGTCTCAGGCTATACCATAAGCCTGCCTCAAAACAGGAGTTCATGCAACAATTCATTGAATACCAAAAATCTGAAGTTCCTATAGCCAAAGGAAGCAGACCTAGTGTTCAACCTTCTAGCTAGTCAAAGGTACGCATGCAACCATAATAAAAATTTCCACTTTTGTGGGAATTAATTTCTCCATCAATAAAACTACCTGCCCATTCATCTCCAACTCCTCTCTCTCTTCCACATCACCCCACCATCACTTCATTTAACAACTCAATCGTACTTTTCTGATGACCGATACTTCCTTCCACACTTTTCAAAAAATACATTCCAACTTTTTAGGTACGTGCATAACACTTAATGTATATTAATTTCCTTACGTGCATTTGTTTGATTATTGTACTTTAATATTGATATTTCACATAGCAAATCTTTTTAGTATGCCCTATTTTTTTCATACTTCCATTCTAGCCTATGACACATGCTTTTATTGAGGTTAGGGGGGAAGTGTGAACCTATGTGTCATACATGTCATTAATCCATTTCATGCACCAGCATGGCAATAAATTTGAAATAATGAGTTCAAGTGACGTTCTGCATGCATGATATGACATTAAGTTGCTGCCATTTTCTTTGATAATACCCCTCCTTTATGTTTTCTTTATTACCTTAGTTGGAATCATAATGCCATTAAAAAGGAAAAATTGAGAGGTCATATGACATTGGTGTTAGTATGGGTGAGAATTGCAGGAAGCGGAAGATAAATTGGGTTTTCAGCTGAAGAATTGTACAAAAGAAGTCTTTGCAGAGGTGTTTTATAGAGTGTGAGTGGAGGAAATGGGAGGTTAGTTAATCAAAAGTGAACCAAAAATTCACCAGGTAATCCTACAAGATGCACTTTGTGAGCCTGAATTCAGGAATTGTGGTTGCCTAGATTACTTTCTGAAGCTAAATAGTTTCAATAACGACATTGCCTTAGAATTTGCACAAACATTTTCTAATGGTGAGGCAATGGTGGAAGGATTAAAAGATATAGCCACCAAAGAAAGGATTGCTGAAGTGTCAGGTTTTCTCATTGAAGGAGAACCCTACCCTGCTTCTAAGGATGCTAGATCAACTAGAGCAGAATTCACTAAGCCTAGTGATCCTCCACTTGTTATAGACAAAAAAGGAACAAGAAGACTTTCTTTGCCAGAAACATGGAAGCAAAATGTTGTTTATTGTAAAATACATTACCTACGAGTGTTGTCAATCATGTCTTCATTATGTGAATTTCAAGCTTTTGAATCACATGAGACATGGTAGGAGGATGCATGTGCCAAATGTCATGTACAATATTCTTGCAATCATGGTTGTTGAGACATAGAAAGTTAAGGAAAACTTTTTTTCCCATCATTGTTTGATTAAATTGTTGGTAGAAAATTCTTTGCAAGATGTGTCCAATATGTCATGGGATGAATTTCTTAACATTAAGAAGTTCAAATTAGAAAATGTGGGTCCTAGAGGTCGACCCATAACTCATAGGTTTAGTGGGGATGAAGGGGTTATTAAATTCACTACTAGAGCTTCAACTTGTGGGGAAATTCCTAGCACAAACCCTCTTGCAGCAGAACCTGCAATAGAAACTAGTTCCTCTGAATCTGAGCATGCGAATGAAGATAGTTCATCTTCAGAACCTAATGTCGATGTTTCCCCTAAAACCATAGTTCGCTCTAGGGCTTCTATTTGAAAGGAGGAAGCAAAAATGAGAAAAGAAAAAATTGGCAAAGGGAAGGCTAAGAAGCAAAAACCAGAAAAGGTAAAATCCTAGCCCTAGGAAGTGGAAAACTGAAGAAACTAAGCATCCTACAGCCGCTGGGAAAAATAAAAGTCATCCAAGGAAATCAAAATTGACTGAGTCTACTACTATTGTGCCTCCAAGAAGGATCCATAGACTCAGAGGAAACCTGGAAAGAAGGCAGAAGCTCCTAGGGGGCAGGAAAATATAGGATTGGAAAAACTCATTGCTATTGTAGAGAAAGTTGAACATCAGGAACTAGTGCATGGGAAGATCCTAGTAGGAAAGCACATACCTCCTACTTTTTCATGGGCATCGGTAGCCCTAGATTTATGGAAAGAAATGCAGGAGAAAGAAGAAGAATGGAATAGAAAAAAACTCAGGCTATAGGAAGAGATCAATAAGAAAAATGAAGAAATTGAGAAGAATGTAGAGATTACTGCATTAAAAGATAAGGTAAACAATCTAGTGACTCTACTACCACAAATTATGGAATGTATGACTCCCCCAAGGGTATATGCATTGCATTTAAGGGAGCTTAATCTCACTTTTAAGTTGTCAAGGGTCATTTTCGGTCTAAACTCTTCCATTGAAACCCCACAATAATTTTTCCAAGCTTACCAATCCTCTCCTCCTGAAGTTAAGAATTTATTGTGTGAGTTGTATTTGCACAATTAAGTTGTTCCCAATGAGCATGAATGCAATCCATTGCTATATATTGAGGATGTTCACTTGAGGGAATTAATGTCATGGATTCAAAATGAAATCAGCTAGGGGCAACAATTCAAAATATACAAAGAAAAAGAGCTTTGAACCTCCTATCTCTAGGAGTTGAATCAAGCAATCCTCAAAATATCTACTACACATGGCACAAATTTCTTTACAATCCAGAGTACAAAAAAAGGATCATGCCTTCTAGGGAGGAAGCATACCTAGAATATGAATAGGTAGTTGACACTATAGGAAAGACAGTATTGGGATATTTATCATAGAGATGGAATGACTTGCCAGATCAGTTAAAACAGGCAGAACCCCATTCCTTGCAAAATTGTTATGCAGCTTGCAAACAAAACATCAGGTATATACATCTTGGGAGAACAAAGCATCAATATTGGCTCCCATTAATATTTCAACCACCTATTATGTTATGGTTAGTACATACCACAAAACCTATCGGTATGATGTAGATGCAGAGAGACCAAGGTGGGGTAGACTGGAAAGCAAGTAGGGGTTCTATTGGGATCCAAATTCAGAAACTGCCAGGACTAATCAAGGGCAGATGGAATTTGGTGATTTTAGGGCTTTAGTAAGGCAAAGGAATTGAGTTCCCTTTGCTGGAGGACCAATAGATCATTAGGTTGTGGGAGATGATGAGTCCAAATAATGACTCATTTTTGTTAGGATTTATCATATGTTTGTTATTGTTACTATGGGGTTTTAGCACCTGGTTACTAATACTTTCTATGTTATTTGTCTAAAACTTATGAACTTTGGACATGAACTTATCCTTGTAACTTTTGATGGTATTAACCTATTATGTGATATATCTATATTAATTTTACATGTGATTGAATGAATGTTATTCTAAGGTGATTATGGATATACAATTGTCTTGTGCACACTAATGTCATAATGCAGGTTCAGATTAAGATGTAGATATAAATGGACCTTGCAAGGTGGAAGAAGTTCATGCCAGCCGCCTGGTTGCTGAAGGAGTCAAAAAGAGATGGACATTGAAGAGGTCAATGGTTGGAAACTTCCAACTCATGTGGAAGTGATAACTTAACTTTAAATGACCATGTCTATTACTTGAGTAGATTTAGGAGGTGTTGTTATGCTAGATCCTCGTTGAGGAAAGACTGGTTTGACTAAATCTTATGCATGCATAACCTCCTTCCTCTTTTTCATGCTTTCAATAAATGGCATCCTTCTAGTCTGTTGAAGTCGACTCCCCAGTTAGTTAGAAGATTTAATTTTATAAATAATGATCAAATGTTCCTCTTCAAGAGGTTGGATGTTCTGATATTGTACTTTCATCTTCAGTTTCAAGGAATACAATTATGTTCTTGTTATTATGTAACAATGTTTTCAATGAATAAAATGATACTTTAATTTACTACATCTGAGTTAGTTTTGGGAGACTCATTCAAGGGGGCCCAATCGATGAGAATTCCATCCATTCAATTCAATAGTTACTTTTTTGTTCAACAATTAGTTACAATCTTAGCAGTGTCTGATCCTGCAGCCATTGGAACTTTGTTTTGTGTCTATTCCTACAGCCAAGATTGACATAGTAACTTCTTGTCTGTTTACTGAGACTTCTATTTTTGTCATTCATTTCAGTTCAGTTGTTGATTTATGCTCAATACTATTTCCTCTCTAGTTATAGGAAAAGGATGACTACAATTGAGTCCTTGTGCACAAGCAGTGCTATCCATTTCAAGTTCATGTCCCTGGGTTGATAATGAAATGAACCTTCATGATGAGCAAGATAACTACTTGGTGCAGATATCTAATCTCTAAGTTATATCTTTAAGCACTATAGAAAATAGGCAATTAGCACCGTATTTTAGTGTATTTGAAACCATCAATTGGAGCCATCTCATGGCGCAAAAGTCAACGCAAAATCATTTCTTCACTAGATTTAGCATTGAATTTAGCGCCATCTTTAGCGTCGTATTTAACGTCGTAAATTTCGTGCCAGCTATACCATCCTCTTTAGCACTGGATTTAATGCTAGAAATTTGGTGCCAATTATACAGTCCTCTTTAGCGTCGAAAATAGCATCAGAAAATGGCACCGAAAATAGCGCCTAAGTTGGTGCCAAAATTGGCTTCTGGTTTTTCTTCCATGTTTGCTCCCATTTTTGCTTCTAGTTTTGCTCCCAGTTTTGCTTTCGGTTGTGCTTCCACTTTTTCTTCCACTTTTGTTTCTAGTTTTTCTTCTAGTTTTGCTTCCAGTTTTGCTTCCAGTTTTGCTTCCAAGTTTGCTTCCAGGTTTGCTTCCAGTATTGCTTCCAATTCTACTTCCAATTTTTCTTCTATTTTTGCTTCCACTTGTGCTTCCAATTTTTCTTCTAGTTTGGTTTCTAGACCTGCTTCCAGTTTTGCTTCCGGTTTTGCTTCCAATTTTGCTTCTGGTTTTGCTTTTGGTTTTGCTTCCAGTTTTGCTTCAAGTTTTGCTTCCATTTTTGCTTCTGGTTTTGCTTCGGGTTTTTCTTCTGATTTTGCTTCCAAATTTGTTTCCAGTTTTGTTTCCTGCGTTCCTTCCAATTTTTCTTCCAATTTTTCTTCTGGTTTTGCTTCCAATTTTGCTTCTGCTTTGCTTCTAGTTTGGCTTTCATTGTTGCTTCTAAAAATGCTTCTTCTTTTGCTTCCATTTATTAATTTAATATGTTTTAATTCAATTTAGTTAGTTAAATATATGATGCCTCTTAAATAAATCATATGATTATGCCTCTTAAATAAATCATATGATTATAGAGTAAGTAATTTAATTATTTAACTCATATGATTAAATAACAAGATAATTACGTATAAAAAAAAAAACAAGATAATTATTTTATTTTTTTGCTAGTTAAATCACTGCTAAGGGGCAACACCCTGTATTTCTTCACAAAAGATTTTACATGAGTTCCCGACCAAAATTTACGTACAGGACTTTGAAAAAATGGCCATGTGTTTCAGAAACCTTTATCCTACCTACCCATGCTGATACATTTTCAGTTACAAAATGGCCTAGTTCTAGACTCAGGCAATGCCAACCGGGACTGACTCCTATCCACTATTGCTTTCCCCTTTTTCTACTATATCATATGTATACCAAAATATAACTTTTACTAGGTTGGGAATTTTTCAATCTTCATCATCATTTGTCTATGTCTTCTTCTTGTAGGCAATGTAGTTTGCAATCATTGGGCAATCAACACCATAATTTTGGTGGGTCGAACCTTTGGCTTTTTCCCTTGGGTGCTTGTCATCATCCTTGCGCCACTCTTCTCTTGAACCAAAGTCCCAGTCATCATTGTCCCTTGCCACAATCTTGTCTGCCATCGCTTCATCATTGACATACCGGATTTCCCAGCCTCTTGGATGATTTGTCACCAGATTGGCTGCTCTAAGCAAGAAGAAGACATTTTGGTCATGCTCATCTCACAACTTCTCAAAACCCTCTGGGTTGATGGTTCAAATCAGAGGGAATTTCATGACATCCCTACCATGCATCTGAAGCATGTAATAGTTTTGGGGCACTGGTATTTTTTTATTCTCATCTACATTGTTGAGGGTTGCGTCGATATCCCCCAACCAAGCATGGACAAAGACCATCTATGTGAGCTTCTTCCCCATCTCTTTCAGAACACCCATATGCAGTAACACTTCCAGGAACATGGTCGGTATTTTTGAGTTTGACCTGAACCTATGATAGGCCCTCATGAATTCTAGCCCCAGAATTTTCTTGGTCGCCCAAAGAATCAGTGGATGAGATGATGCCGGCAAAGCCTACAGTCTTTTGTCTGTGATCTCACCTTTGAAAGATTGTTGCTTCTTCTAAGTGTTCAAGAATAATGGAGTCTCCATTATTCTTGTTGCTACCTCTTCCCACGCCTTTCTGCTACTCGAACTTGCACTATTTCCTCTGCCTTCACCTTCACCACCTGCTTTTTCTCACACCTGTTTCTGGAATGCTCCTTTGCGTTTGTCAGAAATAACACCAGCCGATGCCTTTTATAGACGATGACCTAATTACTTCATTTTTATGTGTTTTTCGTGCCTTTGAGGTGTGTTTTCTGGAAATAACAAGATAATTATTATAACAAGTGAGTCAAATATCTATAATTTAATTGAATTTGACAACATCCATCCTGAGCAGTAAATTAAAATCATCATACGTAATAAATATCCATCCAAAATTAATCATCGACGATTTTTAATATATATAAATTGACAAGTCAATATTGATAAGATCGTCATCATGTATAATTAAAAAAAGTGAAAGTCAAATATGCCAGTAGATCAATAACATGTCAAAATGATACATGTCCAATAGTTGACATAAGTCAAAATGATACATGTACAAATAATATAAGTAAAAATGATAAATTATGTAACTCAAATTGATATATGTCCAAATGATATAAGTGAGAATGATAAATTTAAATATGATACAACTCAATAATATGGTATTGTAGGCTGTGAAAATGATACATATGATAGTAAACATGAAAAGAGGCATCATAACAATCTTTCAACAATGATCCATGATGTAGTGTATATGATCATGAATGTCACTAGGTACTACCAGCAACTACCTCATCATCATCACCACTATCATGATCATGATCATAACGATATACCAGCAATGATCCATGATGTATCCTATATGATCATGAATGTTGTTGGGTACTACCAGCAACTGCCCTATCATCATCATCACCATCATCATCATCAACATCATCATCGTCATCGTCATCATCATCATTGTCATTGGCCTTGGTTTCTTTCGTATCTACGTCATCATCATCCTCTTCCATGTGATCTGTACCGATAGAACTAATAATTTCTAGATCTATATCATGATGAGGATTATCTTGATCTTCTGCAAGACCTGTGTTATGCAAAAAAAACATTTAAAATGAAAAGTTATTATTTATTTCATGTAATAATCTATTTTTTTGTTATATATCTAATATTGAAACATATGAGACGAAACCATAATCAAATTACATCATATCAAAGTGCACATACCAAAATAAAATTTCAAAAAAGTTAAAGCTAATATGTGATTCCAACGATGTAAAGCATGCAACAATTCTAATAAATGTTAGTAAAGATCATAAAAAAAATTGTTATACAATTTAACTATCAATTGTAAATTCTATAACATAACCTTAAGTGCCAACCCTTTGCAAAAGGGAAACCTTTAGTGGCGAATCTTCACCGATTGGTGAATTCTAGGAATCAGGCAAATCGAAATTGGCAAATTTACCATATCCAACAGGGTGTTCAAATCACCCGGATTTCATGAACTATCGGTCCAATGCATGTCCATTCGCCAGCGGTTTTTTTTTACGAGGCATGTTTAGGCAATAAATTCGCCATAACAGACTATGCATTTCCAATGGACCGATTAATATTTTCATCTGGAATTCTAGGGAGCATGTCATAAAACACCAACATATTCCCTAATACTATTAAAACAACATTATATGAGGACCCATTTCGCCAATTAAAATTTACATATAGTTGCTTGTGAAGACCCATTTCGCCAATTAAAATTTATAAATAGTTGCTTATGAGGACCTATTTCGCCAATAATATTTAAAAATAATTACATTTGAGGACACATTTCGCCTTGAAAATTACAAGGTATCGTTGTATAAGCACGTGAGATTCGCCAAATTTTTAACATACCATTTAAAAATCCCACGAAATTCGCCAAATATGGATTGATATAAATACAATTGAAACTGTTATTTGTTCTTACACATTTTGTTTGGTTTTGAGGTTCTACTTCTCGATTAAGAAGTCAACGAAACTCAAAAATGTAGAATCAAAGGTGAGTGATCATTTCTTCATACTGTTATTAGTTATTAGTTATAATAATAAGAATTCTTTATCTGTTTTCCATTCTTACTTCAGTCTTAAACATGATTTTGAGTAGGGAATGGGATATATCTTCTTTGTCGGTCTTTCCTTCTTAAACAAGAAGACATATTTTTCCAGCTTTTATTCAAAGTGAGATATCAATATGTCGAGCAGCAAGGGTAAGACTCTTGAGGGTATTGAAGAGACTGGGAGGCCATCAAAACACCCAAAACGTGGAGGTACCATACAGTCTTACTTTGGAATTGGCAAAGCCTCTAATCCATCAAATCGAGGTGGAGCTACATCATCAACTCTTCCACCAAATATTATTGAAGATGGCATTGACAATACCTCACCACCACAGGAAGGTCAAGGTGAGATTGTCATCGAGTTAAATCAAAATGTATCAAATGAGGATGGAAATACCGTAGAAGATGTTCCAAGGGATACCCTGGTTAGACAGAATGAGATAATTGACTTGGATGAGGATGATGTTGGTAGCAAGAAAAGAAAAGGCAAATCAAAATTGGGGCACGAGTGGGAAATGACAAGGAATTTTCAAATTGGTTGGTTGTCAAAGTACCCATTCCTTGAACCAGTGGGGGTATCAAATGAAAACAATATTGAAAGGGCAACAGAGGTCAAATGTAAGATTTGTAGTTGGAAATATGGAAGAGACAAGATGATGCAGCTAAAGCTTGACACTATAGAAAAGCATATTGGTAAAGTTTATGAAAAATAAATCATAGACGGAAAGGAACAATCAGTCATACGATGGAAATCAAAGGAAGAATTTCTTCATGTTAAGTATGTCATAGATTATTGAGAGCATAACCATAGAATTTCAAAGATTAAATAATTTGAAGGTACACTTGAGGCTCATTTTGGAAAAGCCATGGCAGCAGCAAATCTGTCAAAAACTGTTCAGATGAGTGTTGTTTTCATATTTTGTCTAGGGGGCGTCTTATGAAAAACTACCTAGAATATTTTGATTTATTATCTTATTTGAGTGTTCCCCACTTTCCCTTCTCACATTGGTTAGTAAACGGTGGATGGGAATGGGTGAACTATCTTGCTACAGTGGAAAAGTAAGATTTAAAGGAGAAAGTAAAAGAGTCAAATTTTATTGCATTATCTTTAGATGAAGTTATTGTGGTAGAAAATACTCCTTGGGATTGTATGCATTTATATACTGTAGAACAACATGTTCTCCAAGTTCATCTTCTTTGTGTTCATAAAATGAAGGACAGTTCAACATCGCAAAATTTATTTGAACTGGTCAAGAAATCTTTGAATGAAATTACAGGTATGGATGAGTTGACAATTGCCAAAAAGTTGGTGTGTGTAGGAGTTGATGGAGCTGCAATGATGCAAGGTCAAACGAGTGGTGTTTTCACAAAGTTACAAACTACTTGTGCACCATACATGCTTGGCATTCACTGTATGGCCCACAGAATGAATTTAGCATTCAAAATTGTAAGCAAGTTTCCTACAGTATCAAAAGTTGAAAATCTAGTTCACAAGATCCACATATAATTCTGCCGAAGCCCAAACATTTCCTTGAATTTCAACATTCTGTTGAGGGAATAACACCTGGAAACAAGCTTCTCAAGGATGTTGATACCAGATAGATCTCCCTGCATGGACCAACGCAACGAGTTCTTTCAAAATATCAATCCTTGATTGGAATGATGTTTGAGCATCGCAACACAGTAGACAAAGCTTTTGACCTCTTACATAAGTTAAGCAATATAGAGACACTCTTGACTTTAGCTAGTCTTCTCCCCATGATGGATGAGATGAAAAATCTTGTGAAGAAATCCCAAGACAAAACTATGTATATTTATGAATATGCCAATCTACGTAAACTTACATGCTTGGCCCTCGATCATCTATATCTAGATCTAACTCAATAAGGCACAAATTATTTGATATGGCAGAAAATTACTGATTTGAATAATCCTAATAATTATTTACAATTTAATGCAAGCGGGCACTAATGTATCTGTGTACGTGGATATGAGATACCAATGCACCATTGTAAGATAGCCAGACGCTCTAGTAGAGAAGTACCTGTTAGCGAGGATTATTTTAACGGCATTGTTAAATCTGTTAGTGATAATTTGAAGGAAATTGTAAAATTTCTTTCCTTAGAGATTCGTGAAAGATTCCCTCAACATGAAATACTTGAAGCCATGGGTATTGTGTATCCTCAATTTTGGGTAAACTGAGATAACCCAAAATATTTTCATGATCAAGTAAAAATCTTGATCGAACAATTTTTGAAAGAGGTGACATACAATGAGCAGACAATAGAAGGAATTTTAAATGAAAATAAGCTTAGAAAGCAATGTAGGAGTTTTGTAATAGCTATGAGGGACCAGTATAAATCCATGGGCGAGGAGAAGGCCTTTGAACCAAGATCAATAAAAAATGTTTGGACAAGCTTAGGTCAGAGTGAAATATTATGTGGTTCGATGTCAGAATATTTCAAACTTGTTGATTTATGTCAAACAATGATATTGGGGTCAGTGGAGGATGAGAGAGTTTTCAATACATTGGGGTTTTTGAAATCAAAGTTAAGAAATAAATAGGACAAGAATTTGGAAAATTGCTTGAGGATGAAAGGAACTACATATAATGTCAAAAAAATTCTTTTTGAAAGTGCACTCGCAATCTGGAGGTCCACATGTGAAAGAAGAGGGATCAGGTTGTGCAACATAGGCTCTCCAATTCCAAGCGCCACCGGTACTGGTGGCAATGGCAGTGGCAGTGGGCCTGGGACAGATGACAATGATATTGAAATTGACACAAATCACACAATGAATGTTGAATTTGAGACACAGGCTGAAGAAAGTGAAGAGAGGACTCAGAATCAAGAAGACTCTTTTACTTTATCTCAAGATGAGCATCAGTTTGAGGACCCTGACTCCGTTTGGGAAATGGAAGAGAATTAGTAGGTTTTAGGTATTTTTACTGCACTTCATGAATCAGTTTCCATTGTTCCAAAGTCCAAATTGTAGTTGATGATATTTTATATTGTATTCAATGAACATTGAAATTGTGAATCATTGCACTTCATGATATCTTATTTTATCTTGCACTCAAGCATTGCATGAATCATATTCCAAACTGTAGTTGATGAGTTTCTATATTGTATTCAAATAAATTGTGAATCATTGTATTTTAGGATATTTTATTTTATATTGCACTCCATGATATTTTATATTATATTGCACTTCATGATATTTTATATTATATTGCACTTCATGAATCATATGCCAAAGGCAAACTGTAGTTGATGATATTTTATAAATTATATAGTATTCCATCATCCATGAAATTGTGATATTAAAATTTAAATTTGATCTCTTAAAAGGAAATTTATTTTTTCTTTACAAAGAAACTAGCCTCCACCCAGTCCACCCCACTTTTCTTCCACATATCAATAATCACAAAAATATACAACACTTTGATTTAATGATTCATAAATTATGAAAAATGCAAATTGTAGAAATTTGTGTGACAAGATCCATATTATAGCCTACATTCACATTGCATCCATAAAAAAATTTGAAATTTTGTAGTGACGTAGTCCTTCCCCCATTCCTAACAAAATTCAATACCATCGGCCTAAAAATTCTTCATTGGCGGAACCCCCATCATAGTCCCGTTGATGGCCTGATGAAAATAGCTCACAACCTAGTATTGGTGTAACAATACTCTATCAGGCTGACTCCTAAGGTGCTCTCTCGATATACCGATAGAGTCAAGTTGTCAACAAAAGTAACCATGAATTATAACCATGGGCATGAATTATCAAATGCATAAAGTATATCGGGGGAACTATGGTGCATCGAGGAAACATTATCTGCCATCCCACTGATGGAATAGAGGATAGGTGTCCATCGGTGAAAGACTAATGTGACATCTCGAGGCATCGTCGACTTTGAAATATTTGAAATAAATGTTCTTCTTCAATGACAAGACTGAAAGACGATCCACAGATGGTGCATTTATGAACCAGAATTGAAGTGAATTATATCACAAGTTGATTGCATAGTTGTAACAAAATCCTAGAAGATTTCGCTTAGGGTAGAAGGAGAAAGGCAAAAACTTGGAGTTCTGACGTAGCAAAGACTGGTGGACTATGGAGGTGACTCGGTGAGACTCACGTAAGTACTTCACACCCAACTGAGAATCTATTTTCATCAAAAGCTTAAGATTTAAATAATGGAAGAGAGTACATACAAACCCAAAGCTAAAAAATAGAAAATCGAAAAAACTAAGACTTTTGATCAACTGGACATTAAAAATCCTAAGAGACTCCTAAATGAAGACTTAATAGATCAATGCCCTGGGTCAGGGCTGAGACCCAAGAGGAGTGCTCAAATGAATGCTTCCATGGATCGACTGTGGGAAAAACATAAGGGCTTAGGGGATATTTGGACACCGCAATGAGGGTACAACCTCTTCATGTACCATTACAAAAAATAATTTAGGTTTCAACTAGTCTGCAATCCATGGAGGTTGAACCTGGGAAGACTTGTGGTGCCCAATGTGTTTGTGAACATAGAGCTAATTAAAGATCTTACTATCAGATATGACCCCAAGAAAAGAACTATTTAATCACATGGCGGGGGTGACATGCTTGTTATTTCTAGGGATCTCATTTCTAATGTATTTCAGTTAGAGCGTTCACTGAATTTATCATTCATGGTCAAAGATCTCTTGACAGAGTATTACCAATTGGATACCAGCTATAAGAGATGGAAATTACCTTTGCATAGGCCCAAGGATGAAGGAGGCCAACTCAGGAGGTTCTCTAGCAGTGAAAACCCTCCTTTCCATGAAGATTTGTTCAAAGAGTATTTTCGATACACCTATTATTCAGTTGGTCAGGTTTTGGGAGTAGAGGTTTTGCCTCTCATGTCGATTTCCCCAATGGTCTTAGCTGAAGACATACAGAGAAAGGATTCTAGGTCATTTGATTATGCTAGCTACTTGGTCAATGCCCTACATCGAGGGCTTGAAAAGATTAAAAATAATAGTGATAATATTAATTTTGAACACTATTCTTTGCTTATGCATTTTCTTTTGTACGAGGGACAAGTCAGAGGGGTCTGGAGTGAAGAATTAAGGATAAAAGATACATATGAAAATGGAGATTTTAAACCTATACAAATGTGGACTTCATTGTGGGATAGTCGATTTGGTAGGTCTCATTACCTTTATTTTGAAGAATTTTTTGTAAAACCATTGATGAAGTTGTTGGGATATCCGTGCAATTATAACCTATCCCCAGAAGTACTAATATTTCTAAGACCAAAGTAAAATGACCAAAGAAATAAAGTGAATCATAACTGGGGAGACTGGTATGCTTTCCCTGATTGTACAATGATAAGGGTTTATGGGTTTGAAGGGGCTCCACACTTGATGCCACGAGTAGTTCCTGACCGAATTGCTTATTTAGAAATTGTGAGGCAATTGGAAAAATCTGATTCCAAACACCTCAAAGGACATAGCAAACAATCAATTATGCCCAACATCTTATGTTTTGGAGACTTTACAGTGGTTTCCAATGAAGGATATGGAGAAGGGTTTATTCACAAGGCAAGATTATCGCAAGGGCTATCAAGCTATGAACATTTGTTCTCAATCGAAGATGTCATAAGAAACCATGATGAGGCTTCCACGAAGGAAAGAATGGCCACCTATAACAAGATTATGCTTATAGAGGAATGGAAGAGAAAAATGTCCCATCTTATTCAAAGGCATTTGGTGAGATACAAGATCCTTTAACAAGAATTGAGCAACTCAACACTCATGTCAATGAACTGGTAAAGGATGTTCCCCCAGTTGTTTTTGATGCACCTCATGCAACCTATTCAGGAGTACAAGCTGAAGACATAGAGCCCTTGGATTACATACCTTCACAGCCTACTCCTGAGGTATGTTTTTCTATAGATACTAATATAAGTGAAGAAGAGCAGGGTGATGAAGAGGGTGAGCAGGTCAAACAAATCAGTGCCCCTGTGATTGTACAGTACGAGCCCCCTCGAGCAGAATATTGTAAGATTTGAGGCATCAAATGAACTATTTGATGATGTGAGGGTCAGGGCTGGACAATAGTTTATTTTTTATTATGATTTTGTTAAATATTATGAATTTAAATCATTTGTTTATGAATATAAACGAAGAAAAATGAGACAACAGATACAGGATATCACTCCTGAACAGGAGGCAACCGCTCTAGAGGAATTAAAAAGGGAGGTAGATAAGGAAATGGAGTCCATCACTCCTGAAAGAGGAAGGGAATTACTTCAAGAAGCTGGAGTGTTTCTCCTACCAGGGTGGGATATTAGCTCTTCAATTGTATTTGATAGCTTCAGAAAAAGAGGGGATAAGACAATTAACTTAATAGAAGAAGCAAGTGACAAAATGTATTCAAGATTTGGGTACAACTCTGACGAAGCCACCTTGCTTATTTGGTCATTGTATCCCCATGATAAAATACCTACCATAATTAGTAATCCAAACCAAGTGTTTTGTCATCTCTTGGTTCAACGAGTAGTGGATACCAACCCTATGGAGACAGAAGAATTGAACATAAATGTGGCAAAATTTACCAAAGCACAGATCAAAAAACTAATTAAGGAAAATGACAAATTGAAGAAGGAGATAGAAAATTAGAGAGAAAGAACATCTTCCTCCTCCACATCATATTTCTACTCCCCATGGCTTGAAAAATATAAGAGAGTGCTTGATGCATTGGCTAATGCAGCCTATTGGAAGAATTATCATCTGAAATCCCAGGGGAAATGCAAAGAATTGGAGAAAGAAGTGAAAACCATCAAATATAACACTATATCTGAAATGATAAGAGAAAGATTCAACAAAATGATGAAGTGTGCTAATGAATATTGGAAAGTATTCAAAAAGACACTCATTGCATTGGTGGAGAATGAACGATTGCAGCCTAGAATGATGGAGAAAAAAAAGGAGCTCATAGATAAGAATGTCATGAAAGGACAAATATTGTTGACATATAACAAGCTGGTAGAATCACATAATGAATATCATAACAGGCTTAGGGAAGATTTCAACTTCTTTGATTCAGCCTCACTCCTGACACTTCATAATGGCATTGGAAATCAGCGAGAATATGATGATTGGAAGGAAGATCTTGATGGGCTTCTAACTGTTGTGTTGTAAGAAATAAATGATGAGGATATGGTTTACAAAACACTCATAAGAAACTCAAAAAAATAATGTCTATGGAATATGATATGAAAGAGGCGATCTCTAACGTGGACACCTATGTTGAACAGGAGTACATCCATCACCTCTCTGCAGTCAATCTGTTTATTATCCAAATTGTAGATGTGTCAGAATAATATTCAACGAGACAACCATCAGATTTAGAGTAAGAATGCCAGCCGACAACATGATGAGTGCCCTATCATGGATTAGAAGCCTTGAACAGATCTTAGGTGGTCACGGGCTTTTGCTTGGAGATTAACGGATCGGTGCATTCACCTGCGACATTGTTTTATTTATAATTTGAGTTATGTTTAGTTTTCAAATGTCATGACTTTTTGTAAGGGGTTTGTAGCTTGTTGCCTCTCATATATAAGAGAGATCAAGACCCTAATAGAAGATCAATGGATCATCACATCATTTTTAATTAGACTTTAGAGTATAAAATAGTAAGAAAGATAATAGATTGCACCAATTCTCCCATCCATCTCATATCATAAACTATTTTTATAATGCATATCATTTGAACTTTAAAGATCAATACAATGGAGAAGGTTACACATAATTACTGATTTGATTTCGAGTGTTCAACTATTGTGGATTCATATGCTTATATATTATTAACTTATTTGGTTGTCTCCTAAGTGGTTGTTTATGTTATTCAAATTGAGTGTGTGGAAGTACATTTAATTTTTTAGTACATTGAATTTGAATTCTTTAGGAATAGGGGTTGTGACCATGGGGTTTTAGATTTATTTATGGACATGATCAAGTAGTAATGTGGGCCACAAAATAGATCTTGTCACACAAATCTCTGCAATTTGTGCTAATCATAAAATTAAATGTAGTGTATTTTTGCAGTATGTGGGATGTAGGTGAGGTGTAAGTTGGTGGATATTGATCAGGATTTTTAGTCCCAACATAACAGAAGCTAACAGTTCAACATCCATAACTTAGAAGCTCTACCATGAAGTAAATATAATGAGCTAATGGTTCAACATCCATAACTTGGAAGCTCTACCAAGAAGTAAATATAATGAGCTAACAGTTCATCACCTTATAGTTCAAATGATAAAATAAATAATACAGATAATTGAATATCATCACATTACTAAAGTCTAAATTTGAGGTTTTTAATTGATTTTCACATGGAGTACATATTGGCATTGGCAATGCAAAATCTTTCCAATGCCCAAAGACAAGTCTGCACAGAGCTGAGTTGGAACTTGGAAACTCATATTATCAAAGATTGAAAATTAAAAATCAAGTCACTGTATCACCTTTTCTAGCAACTTCCACTCTTTAGGTGGTGGAATTGCCATTTGTTCTAATTGATGTTGTTTGACTTGAAGTTTTGTCAGTATTTCATGATTGTAATTGGAAGTGGAACCTATCTTGAATTCTTCAGTCAATTTTGCATTCAAGGTTATCAGTGTTTTGATGGAATCCAAATATTTCACATCTAGGTTCTAAGGAAACTGGTCCAAATCAATCTTCCTTGCACCTTCCATCTTCTATCTGAAATCATCCTTTCCAATGAATCGGTCATTTGTGTCAAAAGCCTCTGGAAAACCAAGCTCTATGAAGTTCCTTACCTTTTCATCCACCACCTTCATCTTGTTTGCAACCAAATGAAAATATTCCTTTGTTCCACATTCTCGAACACTTTTCAATGATAGATGACAACGTTATTGAGGTTTCAATCCGATTAGTAATCCCTTTTGATTTCAAATCATTGTCACTGGCTTTGTAGACTGTTTGTAGAAATTGATTTGCATATTTCTCTAATTCCAACACATTTTTGTTGTCCACTAAATATTTGTTGAGCTTCTTATAATGTTGTTTGATAGCATCAATCAATTGAAACATGTCACATAAATGATCAAACCTCTGCATTATTTCATCCCAAATCTTTTGTTTCATATGCCTCACTGTATCTCTACAAAATGCAGATAACTTATTTTGAGAAGACTTAATTTCTTCTTTTGCTTCTGTCAGCTTTGTCTCCAATCTTTCATTTGTTTTTCTCTGTTTCTCCAATTTTTGTTCCCACTGTGCATTTCCATTCATAATGCTTAGTCTTAATTTTTCAGAAGTGGATTTTTCCTCATCATACTTCTTGTTTCTCTCATCTAGCCTTCACTTCAGCTCATTCACTTCTCTCTCATTTGGTTTATCCTCTTTGCTTGTTGATAAAGAGGTAGATTTTATTATTGTTTTTTCTAATTCATTGCTCTTGTTATCTGCTGCTTTCCTCTTTGCTTTCTCACTTGCTAGGTCTGCCTGTAACTTTTCTATTCGGATTTGCAACATTTTCTTCTCTCTATCTTGCTTTAGCAATGATGTGTACACCAATTCATTGTTCTTCTTTAATACATTAATTTTGTCAGTATTTTTTAGGCCAAAAAAATCGAATTGAATATTGGTTACCTGGTATTCAGATCGATCCATCTAATTTTTTGGTTTATTTTGAACTGTGGGAACAACAATTGTGTAATCCATGATTTCTTTATTTGTGTCAAATGTGGGTAATACCATGGTTATTGCAGGCTTTGAAGTTACAATAGACGCACTCTCCATCAGTTGCTTCTTTATTTTTTATTCAAGTTTGATTTCTTTTTAAACTCTTCAATGAAATCATAACCTGAGGAGGCAGGAACAATGGAATTCTTGAATGGTGAAGGAATAGGAGTACTTGTAGTTGCTAATGATGTCACAGCCACACTAACTGGAATTGGGGGAGTGTCTGGAAATAACTCCTTTGTGAAGGATCCACTTATACTGTGACTTGGACCTATCAAAATCCTTTGCATCTTTTGATTGCCTTGATCACCTGGTGTTTCTGTGGTATCTTGTATTGTTTTCCTCTTGTGTGTAATTTGTTGTTGTAGCACATGTTAACCACTACTAGTATTACTACCCATACCATCACCACCAATGGCACTCCCAGTTGCACTAAGCTGTCCACCAAGGGCATGTCCTAGTTGTGATTATATCTGACCATGAGGATGAGGATTAGAAGCTCTAACAAATTGAGTTTGACTTGTATGCCCTTGGTCTACTTTTTCACCTCCAAGCCCAAGGCCAGATTTATCAACTAGTTTTCTATGCTCAACATCTTTTACCGTCCAAGGGCCTTGTCTTTTGGACCCCAAAGGACCACTTTCATAACCATTTTTTTCAAGTATGGTTGCTCCTGAAGTATATGCTGAAGCATATGCTTCTTTTGTAGCCTCACTTAAACCAGGTTTGTAATTGGCATGGCTTTGTTCTAATTCTTCACTATCATCATTAGATTCATCATCACTTTCTTTTTTTCCATGTTCATTAAGATGCTCTATATTCCACAATTTTCTAAACTCTTTATCTTCTTCATTAGCTCCATACTCTGCAAGAGCTCTTGGATCACCTAGATCCTTCCTCATAGACCAAAAGGTAGTAATTTTTTATCATGACCAATTTTTATTTGTAACTTCCTTCTCTAGAGAACCTGGAATTTTTACTCTACTAGAAGTTTAATCACTTTTTTCATAAAAAATGTTGTATGTCCTGATTGTCTTTCAGTGCAATGCCATAATTTTTGCTAACAATTGTTTAAAAGAGATACCATTCTCAGCAACACTTTTCTCCATTGCTATTTTTACCTCATCCCAAGAATCCTTGTTTCTCAAGTTTTCAAGCAAGGGTTTACTTTGATGTTGAATTCTACTTGCAGCATTCCTATTGGCCACAATCATTGATTTAATGATGTCAAATGGATCATACTGCTAGTGACAGATAGCATAAAAGCAAAAAAAAATCAAAATATTATGTGCCACACTAAATGCTTTTCTCTCAAATGTTAACCCTCCACATGAAAAAGGTAAAGAAGGAAATAAGGTCTTCTTTTGCTGACAAAGAAAGTGTAGTTCATCAGCACTTTGCACCTACCTTACATATTCCAATGCAAAATCTCTTTCTGTCACATGTATTGGAAGTTTGTATGGTTTTACTCCCGATCCATAAAATATTAGCACCATATATTCTTCCATTAAGTACCAATCAACCATTTGTATTTCTTTTCCTAGTTGCACACAGTTTCTACATGACATAGGCAATCTAGGCATTGGAGTATTTGTAATTGCTTGATGCAATGGAGCCAAAAAGTAGTCTACAATATGACTGTAGTTCCTTCAAGAATCATGCATCCTTATCTCAGTGGTCCATTCATATACTGGAGCCATTTTCTTTTCCTCTGTATTACTATAGGGTTGAATCTGAAGCTTGTTGGTTTGAAACTTTCCTCTAAATTTGAATAGAAAAAGATAGCACAAGTAGGTTGTGAACCTAAATGTCTTGGTGGAACCTTCTTTAATCATTAAAAATTATTTATGCATGGATTCTACAATGTGCTGAATATAATTATATCTGACATGTTCAACACCATAATGAATATTAAATACCATTTCAAAGAGGCTTGCACCCACTTCCAAATTGCTATCCAAACCGAGGCAAAATGCTAGCATGGAAATAGTATCATGAACCCATGGTTTAAAAATATCCAAATTATAAGGAGGCTTATGATCACCTTTCAATTTTTTTCTATCCTGAACTATTTTATTTAAGAAATTATTTTTCTCCCTTTCTTCCACTGCTTCATAATCACTAGCAAGCTTTTCTAGGTCAATGTGGTCGTTTCCAAATTCTTCGGTTGTAAACCCCAACACTTTTCCAAGTTCTTCTGCATTAATGGATAACAATTCTACTTGGCTATCTTTATTAACAATTGTTTTTTTCTTATCATCATAATTTTCGGTGCAAACCATGATAAATTATGGGCAAGGGAAAACTTCATGTAACATCATGCGCCCTAATCCAGTTACCCACGGTGCACTGATACTATTAACTTGTGTTTGCTTTGCAGCCTTATTCTGATATGAAAATCTAAGTTCTGAGGTACGCCTACCATAGATTTTAGGATCATAAACATCATGGTACCCATCAGTGAAACCTGGGGTTTTAAGCAATTCTGCATAATGTATTTTTTTATTAGACATTGCTCTAGTGGTACTGGTGGTAGAAATGATTATACAATGTGAAGTAGTGAAATTTGAATTCCCTAATACCTATTAGTTCTCCTTAATTATTCTTAAGTCTTAAGTCTCTAAACCCAAACTTCAAAGTTTGACAAAATAAGATTTTAAGAAATGTCAAATGATGAAACATAGCTGCAGGAATTTTTCACTTACCCGGATTCTGAGTCCTGACTCTTGAAGAGATTAATGCTGACAGTCATGGAAACTAGAATGGATTTGTTGGAAGTGGAACTGTGGAATCCAAAACAGGGTGGTGCACTGCAATGAGCAATCTAAAGTTCTTTTTTTTCTCAAAATTGGAACATTAAAGTGAATCAAATGTCTTAAGTCTACATGTTGAAAATTCTAAACCGTTGATCTTTCTAAATCTAATGGTTATAGGGTGATTCCAGAGGTTTAAGTTCACAAGCCTATCGCTCTGTGTACTTCATTCCGAAATGCAACTACAACCATACATCAAATGTTCATCCAATGGTTGAAACTTGAGTAATTTATGATATTAACTTAAAAAATAAACATGACACATGTGTTTTAAAATTGTTTTAAACTTTTGTGCACTAGGATCGGTATCAAGGCCAAGGGGTCAGTAACTTAACATTGCAAAGGTGAAAGGACTTAAAAAAATCTCCCCATGTGTTGACCCTCTCACTTAAAACTTTAAAAAAAATCAATTGACAGTTGACACTTAGCAGTACAAAGTGCTTTAAATGCTTTTTTTTTTTAAATTGGAACATTAAAGTTGCAAATTTTTAATCGTTGATCTTTCTAAATCTAACGGTTATAGGGTGATTCTAGAGGTTTAAGTTCACAAGCCTATCGCTCTGTGCATTTCATTCTGGAATGCAAATACAACCATACATCAAATGATCATCCAATGGTTGAAACTTGACTAATTTATTAAATTAACTTTAAAAAATAAGCATGACACATTGACACATGTGTTTTAAATTTGTTTTAAACTTTTGTGCGCTAGGATTAGCATCAAGGCCAAGGGGTTGGTAACTTAAAGTTGCAAAGGACTATAAAAAATATCCCTGTGTGTTGACCCTCTCACTTGAAAGTTAAAAAAATCACTTGACAGTTGACACTTAGCAGTATAAAGTGTTTTCAATGCTTTTTTTTCGAAATTGGAACATTAAAGTTACAAATTTTTAACCGTTGATCTTTCTAAATCTAACGGTTATAGGGTGATTATGAAGGTTTAAGTTCACAAGCCTATCACTCTGTGCATTTCATTCTGGAATGCAAAGACAACCATACATCAAATGATCATCCAATGGTTGAAACTTGACTAATTTATTATATTAACTTAAAAAATAAACATGACACATTGACACATGTGTTTTAAACTTATTTTAAACTTTTGTGCGCTAGGATTAGCATTAAGGCCAAGGGGTCGGTAACTTAATATTGCAAAGGAATTAAAAACATCTCCCCGTGTGTTGACCCTCTCACTTAAAAGTTAAAAAAAATCACTTGACAGTTGACACTTAGCAGTATAAAGTGCTTTAAATGCTTCTTTTTTTTCGAAATTGGAACATTAAAGTTGCAATTTTTTAACCATTGATCTTTCTAAATCTAACGGTTATAGGGTGATTCTGGAGGTTTAAGTTCGCAAGCCTATCACTTTGTGCATTTGAAATCATGTACTCGTAGTCCTTCCCCCATTCCTAACAAAATTCAATACCATCAGCCTAACAATGCTTCATCGACAAAACCCCCATCACAGCCTCGCCGATGGCCCAAAGAGAATAGCTCACAACCTAGTATCAATGTAACAATACTCTATCAGGCTAACTCATAAGGTGCTCTCCCCGATATACCGATAGAGTCAACAAAAGTAAGCACATCTTTGTAACACATAAACATCGGTGGAACGAATGATTGCATTCCCTCGATGGCCCGATATAACCATGAATTATCAAGTGCATATTGCATAAAGTATATTGCTTAATTTCTTAAAGGAAAAAACTAATTTGAATATATTAATATAAATAGACACTGAAGTTCTAAACTCATAAAATAACTCTTTACTGTAAGTGTAAATGAATAACAAAGAATAGCACAATACAACCATTTATTTTATTGCAACTGAATTTCAATGTCACATTATTACATATCTTTTTAAAGATGAGTAGTTGTAGAGCAGGCAAGCTCCCGTTTGGTATAAATAACATATGTCAGTGTGTCACTTTACATAGACACAATTTAATAATTTATTCCAAATTGTTGCTCATTACAATGGATTACAAATTGATTCCAATTTCCAAGCTTTTGCTAGTGACAACTTAATACAAATGTAACTCTAAAAATAAATGCATGATTCCAAGCTTCTGCTCGTGACAACGTAATACAAATGTGGCATTGAAAATTAAGTTTAAATGTAAGGGATTTTCCCAATTCCAACCATGCTAGGGGAAAGGGGGTTCTAATCATTCTGGGGAAATGGGAGCTGTGAAGATACAAAATGTACTTGTCCCCTTTGAGAACCAGAGTCATGCAGAATATGTAATTCAAATGTGTCTCTGAAAATAAATGCATGGAACTTGCTAGGCCAACCATGCTGGGGAAAAGGGAGTTGTGAGGATACAAGAGGAGTAGCATATGTGCTCCCATATTTTGCACGCAAATTCCATGCACTAGTATAGCACTTACCTCCATCAGAGCTCCTCATCCTGGTTCAAAACCTATCTGAGAAGTTAGGTTAACCAAATCAACTTCTTTCCAATTCCACCCATTCTGAACTTGAAGGAAATTCGTCTTTTACTGATTACTCTATAACTACATAACTGTAGGTAGGAGAATTATAGTATCCCCAATAATACCACATCATCTTCTTCCTGAATCCTTATTAACCCTAGAAAATGAAAACCCTTGTGATATTATCCACTATTCACTATCCCTATTTATGGGCCACCAAACACCAGTGTCCCTACCAACCTGGGTATAATGATAATTGTGATTCGTGTACAATTAAAATCTTTAATTTGATTGATGTCTAGCTACACACAAACTATAACTCAAGCTGACAAGCTGTCAAAATCACCAGTGCCACTCAAACGATATGAAATCATTACAAATCTTATTTCATTAAAGCTATGAGTTGTCCAAGAAATTGCTTCGGATGTTCATATCACATATGGCATTAATTGCCGCCATTGCCAGCACTAGCAGTATGACAACCAAACTCTCTTCAAAAATATTGAGAATTTCAATTAAATGAAATGTACAATATCGAGGCGTTGAAAAGATAGAATGAGTGATGAGCGATGAGCCTTGATCTTGCCACATGGCCACATCTAATGGTTCTAGTGTTATTCTGGAGGTTTCAATTCGCAAGTCTAGTGCTTCAGAGATTTACTTCCAGAATGCAACTACAGTCTTCCATCAAAAATTCATCAAACGGTCATATATTATATTAATTTGCACTAACATATGGCTTTAGAAATAATAAATATGTTGACAGTTGTTCGCATTCTGAACTCTTTATGAAGGAATTTGAATGTACGGAAAATATGTCCTGGAATTTGATATTTTCGCCAACCACACTGATTTTTATTGGCATATTTGTTTATTTCACCACAAAAATTTTTTATTACTTTGAGATTATGTTTAATTCACCAATGAAAATATTTTTTTTGCTTTGAAAAAAGTTTTTATTTGCCAACAATTTTTTTCTGTTTTGAAAATAGGGTTAATTCGCCAAAAAAAAAAAATTGGTTTGAAAAAAGATTTTAATCGCCAATGAAAAATATTTTATTCATTTTAAAAAATTGCATTTCGCCATGATTTTCCATAGACTTCTAGCAATTGTAAAAGATTCGCCAATTGGGATTATTATTTTTCCCGAAAAATGAAAAAAATTGCCAATAAAATTAATATTTTTATCAGGAATAATACAAGATTCGCCAAGATTTTACACCTTAGCCGAGGGGGGGGAGGGGGGTTCTTAAAGTTATGCCTGCTCTGCAAAATAATGAGGAGACTGCAAGAAGATTGGCTACAGGGGGCATTGGTACAGGAGATGGACATGGCTCTTCCAAGCCATCCACTGAGATGGTTTCATACACAAATGTGGTAGATATCCTCGTTTCTAGAGAGCTCATGATTCAGGTTGATACGAAAAATGATGTTGTTCTGGTACCCATATATGGCATCATGGTTCCATTTCATGTAGCCACCATCAAGAGTATTAGAAGCCAACAAGATGGAGGGAATTCTTATATAAGGATAATTTTCAATGTTCCAGGTACTGGCTTTAATGCCAACTACATGCCAACATTGAAATTCCCTAGCAGTATTTACGTTAAGAAAATTTTCTTTAGATCCAAGGATTGAAAGCACATCAACCATGTGGTACAAATGATTAAATCCCAGAGATGATCTATAGCAATGAAAGAGTCTGAAAGGAAAAGAGAGCTATACTGGTGACTCAGGTGAAACTTCATCTTTCAAAAACAAAGGCAATAAGGTTGGCAGACTTGTGGATCAAGCCAACATTTGGTGGAAGAGGAAGAAAGATGACTGGAACTCTGGAGGGCCACCATAATGGATTTTAGTATTCAACCATGAGAGCAGAAGAGAGAGCTGATATCATGTATCAAAACATTAAGCATGCATTCTTCTAGCCAGCAGAGAAGGAGATGATTACTTTGCTTCATTTTCATTTGCATAACCAGATCATGGTGTGGGAACCAAGAAGACCAAGGATGTCTAGTTTTATGTGGAGGTAATGGATGTGGTCCAAAATTTAGGAGGGGCAAGAAGTTCAATGCATGATCCTGATGAAATTGAGGAAGAACAACAAGAGAGGGATAGGAAAAATAAAATCAATGCAGAGTTTCAAGGATTTTTCAAGCGAGTAAGAGAGCTATGGGAGAAGCCTCATCTAAAAGATTTTGAACTAGAGTTTGATATACCATTTAGAGAACTTTCTTTTCATGGAAGAGGAAGAAAGATGATTACTTTGCTTCACTTTCATTTTCATAACCATATCATGGCGTGGGAACCAAGAAGACCAAGGATATCCAGTTTTATGTGGAGGTAATGGATGTGGTCCAAACTTTAGGAGGGGCAAGAAAGTCAATGTATGATCTTGATGAAATTGAGGAAGAACAACAAGAGAGGGATAGGAAAAATAAAATCAATGCAAAAATTCAAGGATTTGTCAAGTGAGTAAGAGAGCTATGGGAGCAGCCTCATCTAAGATATTCTCAACTAGAGTTTGATATACCATTTAGAGAGCTTGGTTTTCATGGAAGAGGAAGAAAGATGATTACTTTGCTTCATTTTCATTTGCATAACCATATCATGGCATGGGAACCAAGAAGACAAAGGATGTCCAGTTTTATGTGGAGGTAATGGATGTGGTCCAAAATTTAGGAGGGGCAAGAAGGTCAATGTATGATCCTGATGAAATTGAGGAAGAGCAAAAAGAGAGGGACGGGAAAAATAAAATCAATGCAGATTTTCAAGGATTTGTCAAGCGAGTAAGAGAAATGGTTGAACTCCATTGACGCAATTCCTCAATCTTCGCTTGATGGAATCAAGGAATGGTTGAACTCCATGGATATAAAGTATTATGAAAGCATAATGAACTTGAACTAGCAGCCAATTTTGAAGACTTACTAATGATCCAGATAAATTTATAGAAGATGGTGGTTGGGAATTTTTTTATATGGAAGCTAGTGATTTTGATTTTGATAATTCAGAAGAGTCGGATCAAGGATATGAACCCTCTGATGTAGAAGATGAATTAGAATCATATTTCATGTAGCCACCATCAAGAGTGTTAGAAGACAACAATATGGAGGGAATTCTTATATAAGGATAATTTTCAATGTTCCAGGTATCGGCTTTAATGCCAACTACATGCCAACATTGAAATTCCCTAGCAGTATTTATGTTAGGGAAATTTCCTTTAGATCCAAGGATTCAAAGCACATCAACCATGTGGTACAAATGATTAAATCCCATAGACAATCTATAGCAATAAAATATTTGAAAAGGCAGAGAGAGATACACTGGTGACTCAGGAGAAACTTTAGCTTTCAAAAACAAAGGCAATTAGGCTGGCAGACTTGTGGATCAGGCCAGCATTTGGTGGAAGAGGAAGAAATATGACTGGAACTCTGGAGGGCCACCATAATGGATTTCGATATTCAACCATGAGAGTAGAAGATAGAGCTGATATCATGTATCAAAACATTAAGCATTCATTCTTCCAACCAACGGAGAAGGAGATGATTACTTTGCATCACTTTCATTTGCATAACCATATCATGGCATGGGAACCAAGAAGACCAAGGATGTCCAATTTTATGTGGAGGTAATGGATGTGGTCCAAAATTTAGGAGGGGCACGAAGGTCAATGTATGATCCTAATGAATTGAGGAAGAACAACAAGAGAGGGACAGGAAAAATAAAATCAATGCAGAGTTTCAAGGTGTTGGGACTGGAAAAATCTGCCATTGTCCACTAGCCTTTACCTTGCCTACCTTCCATATGCCACAGAAATACACCACTTTAATTTTATGATCAGTACAAATTGTAGAAATTTGTTTGACCAGATCCATATTATAGCCTCCATTGCACCCATAAAATTGAAATCCTGTAGTCATTCCCCCATTCCTAGCGAAATTCAATACCATCGGCCTAACAATGCTTCATCAGCGAAACCCCCATCACAACCCCACCGATGGCCTGATTAAAATAGCTCACAACCTAGTATCGGAGTAACAATACCCTATCGAGCTAACTCCTAAGGTGCTCTCCTTGATATATCGATACATTCAACAAAGTTAAACACATCGTTGTAACAGATAAACATCGGTGGAACGAATTATGGCATTCCCCTGATGGGCCAATATAGCCATGAATAGTTCTTTAGGAAATTTTGTACTTTGATTATACTATTCTCAAGTGACCTTTTCATGTATATAATCATATCATGTTCATGTATGTTAATATAAGGCAACTATGGAGGTAGTTCAAAGAGATGGCCTAAACTTTTTTCTCATCATACAAAGTCTATAGGAACAGGAATAGGGATCGAATTTCGAAAGTCTGGTTTAAGTTTGAATTCAAGAAATGACAAAATTGTGAAGGCTGGAATAGCTTTTAATGTATCACTTGGGTTTCATAATTTGTAGTTGTAGACTGCTAACCCCAAAACAAAGAATTAATCATTGCTCCTTGCTAACACTGTGGTTGCATAACCATATAATGGCGTGGGAACCAAGAAGACCGAGGATGTCCAGTTTTATGTGGAGGTAATGGATGTGGTCCAAACTTTAGGAGGGGTAAGAAGTTCAATGTATGATCCTGATGAAATTGAGGAAGAACAACAAGAGAGGGACATGAAAAATAAAATCAATGCAGATTTTCAAGGATTTGTCAAGCGAGTAAGAGAGCTATAGGAGCAGACTCATCTAAAATATTTTGAACTAGAGTTTGATTTACCATTTAGAGAGCTTGGTTTTCATGGAAGAGGAAGAAAGATGATTACTTTGCTTCATTTTCATTTGCATAACCATATCATGGCGTGGGAACAAAGAAGACCAAGGATGTTCAGTTTTATGTGGAGGTAATGGATGTGGTCCAAACATTAGTAGGGGTAAGAAGGTATATGTATGATCCTGATGAAATTGAGGAAGAACAGCAAGAGAGGGAAAGGAAAAATAAAATCAATGCAGATTTTCAAGGATTTGTCAAGCGAGTAAGAGAGCTATGGGAGCAGCCTCATCTAAAAGATTTTGAACTAGAGTTTGATATACCATTTAGAGAGCTTGGTTTTCATGGAAGAGGAAGAAAGATGATTACTTTGCTTCATTTTCATTTGCATAACCATATCATGGTGTGGGAACCAAGAAGACCAAGGATGTCCAGTTTTATGTGGAGGTAATGGATGTGGTCCAAACTTTAGGAGGGGCAAGAAGGTCAATGTAAGATCCTGATGAAATTGAGGAAGAACAACAAGAGAGGGACAGGAAAAATAAAATCAATGCATATTTTCAAGGATTTGTCAAGTGAGTAAGAGAGCTATGGGAGCAGCCTCATCTAAAAGATTTTGAAATAGAGTTTGATATACCATTTAGAGAGCTTGGTTTTCATGGAAGAGGAAGAAAGATGATTACTTTGCTTCATTTTCATTTGCATAACCATATGATGGTGTGGGAACCAAGAAGACCAAGGATGTCCAATTTTATGTGGAGGTAATGGATGTGGTCCAAAATTTAGGAGGGAAAAGAAGGTCAATGTATGATCCTAATGAAATTGAGGAAGAACAACAAGAGAGGGACAGGAAAAATAAAATCAATGCAAATTTTCAAAGGTTTGTCAAGCGAGTAAGAGATCTATGGGAGCAGCCTCATCTAAAATATTTTGAACTAGAGTTTGATATACCATTTAGAGAGCTTGGTTTTCATGGAAGAGGAAGAAAGATGGTTACTTTGCTTCATTTTCATTTGCATAACCATATCATGGCGTGGGAACAAAGAAGACCAAGGATGTCCAGTTTTATGTGGAGGTAATGGATGTGGTCCAAACTTTAGGAGGGGCAAGAAGGTCAATGTATGATCCTGATGAAATTGAGGAAGAACAACAAGAGAGGGACAGGAAAAATAAAATCAATGCAGATTTTCAAGGATTTGTCAAGCGAGTAAGAGAGCTATGGGAGCAACCTCATCTAAAATATTTTGAACTAGAGTTTGATATACCATTTAGAGAGTTTGGTTTTCATGGAAGAGGAAGAAAGATGATTACTTTGCTTCATTTTCATTTGCATAAACATATCATGGTATGGGAAGCAAGAAGACAAAGGATGTCCAATTTTATGTGGAGGTAAATGGATGTGGTCCAAAATTTAGGAGGGGCAAGAAGATCAATGTATGATCTTGATGAAATTGAGGAAGAACAACAAGAGAGGGAAAGGAAAAATAAAATCAATGCAGATTTTCAAGGATTTGTTAAGCGAGTAAGAGATCTATGGGAGCAGCCTCATCTAAAATATTTTGAGTTAGAGTTTGATATACCATTTAGAGAGCTTGGTTTTCATGGAAGAGGAAGAAAGATGATTACTTTGCGTCATTTTAATTTGCATAACCATATCATGGAGTGGGAACCAAGAAGACCAAGGATGTCCAGTTTTATGTGGAGGTAATGGATGTGGTCCAAACTTTAGGAGGGGCAAGAAGGTCAATGTATGCTATTGATGAAATTGAGGAAGAACAATAAGAGAGGGACAAGAAAAATAAAATCAATGCATATTGTCAAGGATTTGTCAAGATAGTAAGAGAGTTATGGGAGAAGCCTCATCTAAAAGATTTTGAAGTAGAGTTTGATATACCATTTAGAGAGCTTGTTTTTGATGGAAGAGGAAGAAAGATTATTACTTTGCTTCATTTTCATTTGCATAACCATATCATGGCATGGGAACCAAGAAGACCAAGGATGTATAGTTTTATGTGGAGGTAATGGATGTGGTCCAAACTTTAGGAGGGGTAAGAAGGTCAATGTATGATCTTGATGAAATTGAGGAAGAACAACAAGAGAGGGACATGAAAATTAAAATCAATGCAGATTTTCAAGGATTTGTCAAGCGAGTAAGAGAGCTATGGGAGCAGCCTCATCTAAAAGATTTTGAACTAGAGTTTGATATACCATTTAGAGAGCTTGGTTTTCATGGAAGAGGAAGAAAGATGTTTACTTTGCTTCATTTTCATTTGCATAACCATATCATGGTGTGGGAACCAAGAAGACCAAGGATGTCCAATTTTATGTGGAGGTAATGGATGTGGTCCAAAATTTAGGAGGGGCAAGAAGGTCAATGTATGATCCTGATGACAGGAAAAATAAAATCAATGCAGATTTTCAAGGATTTTTCAAGGATTTTTCAAGCGAGTAAGAGAGCTATGGGAGCAACCTCATCTAAAATATTTTGAACTAGAGTTTGATATACCATTTAGAGAGCTTGGTTGTCATGGAAGAGGAAGAAAGATGATTACTTTGCTTCATTTTAATTTGCATAACCATATCATGGCATGGGAACCCAGAAGACCAAGGATGTACAATTTTATGTGGAGGTAATGGATGTGGTCCAAACTTTAGGAGGGGCAAGAAGGTCAATGTATGATCCTGATGAAATTGAGGAAGAACAACAAGCGAGGGACAGGAAAAATAAAATCAATGCAGATTTTGTAGGATTTTTCAAGCGAGTAAGAGAGCTATGGGAGCAGCCTCATCTAAGATATTTTCAACTAGAGTTTGATATACCATTTAGAGAGCTTGGTTTTCGTGGAAGAGGAAGAAAGATAATTACTTTTCTTCATTTTCATTTGCATAACCATATCATGGTGTGGGAACCAAGAAGACCAAGGATGTCCAATTTTATGTGGAGGTAATGGATGTGGTTCAAACTTTAGGAGGGGCAAGAAGGTCAATGTATGATCCTAATGAAATTGAGGAAGAACAGCAAGAGAGGGACAGGAGAAATAAAATCAATGCAGTTTTTCAAGGATTTGTCAAGCAAGTAAGATAAATGGTTGAACTCCATTGACGCCATTCTTCAATGTTCGCTTGATGACATCAAGGAATGGATGAACTCCATGGATATAAAGTATTATGAAAGTAGAATGAACTTGAACTAGCGACCAATTTTTAAGACTATTACTGATGATCCAGAAAAATTTATTGAAGATGGTGGTTGGGAATTTTTGAATATAGAAGCTAGTGATTTTGATTCCAATAATTCAGAAGAGTCAGATCAAGGATATGAACCCTCTGATGTAGAAGAGGAATCATAATCATATGAGGAAGGTTCAAAAGATGAATCTCTTATGGAGTTAGATGAGGATGATGAAGAAGAAGAAGATTTTGAAGGGGAGGAAGGTAAGACATGGGATGAATTAGAAGTCGAAGCCAGAAATGCAGATAAAGAAAAAGGAGATGAGTCTGACAGTGAAGAGGAAAGACGGTGACGAAAGGTAAAAGCTACAGGGATGTCTCAAGCACCTGATATTAGAGATTCAAGAGGAATTCCTACCAAGAGGCTTAAATTCAGATGAATTGAGTTCATCTACATACTTCTATTATTTATTCATGCACATAAATGGTTCAGCTTGTTAGAACTAAAATTTTCATTTAAGAACCTAAATGATTTTTCCATTCTAAACCTAATATTTTTGCTATCTTTCATATAAAAAATTCATTCACCACCCTAAGAATGGCTATGTCGCCCCCATTAAATCTGTTCTCCTATCTTTTCATAAAATAATTAATTCTACTCCCATTCATAATGTTAAAATACCTTGCACCACCACTGATTATCTTTCATGGTTGTCACTGCTCTACCGCGGCCTTTTGCAAAGTGGCTAACGGTATAGCGGTGATGGTTATGCATTGTCACGATAAGGTTTACCGCTATGCCGCACGCGGTCAAGTCATACACCGCGGTAGCACGGTAAATAGTCAGCAGAGATAGGCAGTTAACGGTGAGGTGGCATTGAGATGGCAGTTATGGACAGTCACCGCAGTATCGACGACGGTCAAGTCTGACACCGCGGTGACTGCGGTAAATAGTTAGCAAGGAAGTGGCGGTGTTCGAAGATAGTTATCGCTCAATCGTAGGGAGTTCAAATACAAACCGTAGTAGTGCAGTGGATAGTTGATAAGTGGCGAGGTGTGACAGATAATGGTTACCGTGCAACCGCACGCGGTCAAACCATAGACTACGATGGCACGGTAAACGGTCAGTCGGGTCGGGAGAAGATCCGTTAGCGGTGAGCGGCAGGCAACAGTGAAGATAGTTACCGCCATACCACCGATAGTTAGGAAGTAGATCGAAGTAGCGAGGTGACAGTCAACAAACAGTTTCCGTGGAACTGCAGGGAGTCACAATGAAGACAACGGTAAGGCGGTAAGCATTAAAAGGAGGCAATAAATGTCGGGTACCACAGAACCGCCGATAGTTAAAGTATAGACCATGGTTTAGCGATGGAAGATGAGAAGATAGTGGAAGCTTGATACCATCAAACTGCCAGGGGTCAACAAGTTGACCGCGATAAGGCGGTAAAGATAATAAAAGCCACAGTAAATGAGACAGTCAGGTTATAAGGAAAAATTGAAGGGAAACTTATGTAAGAAATATTCAAATTGCTGCTAAGGCAACTTATTTAAATATTTCATTTTTATCAGAATGTGGAACGATTATGGCAGGTAAAATGAAGAGTTGTGACTTTTGAATTTACTGTATAGATATTTGCAAAAAACTAGTCACAAGGGTTCGGTTAGAGAGCAGTGAGAGACTTTTCTCAAAAAAGAAACTGGGAATGAATTAATGTAAAAAACCTTCTGGAAACAGTGCAATGGAGATGATTTTCTTTGACCGAATTCCTTTCTGATTATTTCGTTGTTGTGATGTCATAACTAATATTTTTGCTCGGTTCTCTCCAATTTGAATCTTTCGATCATTTGAGTCTAAATATCAAGTATGTTTTGATTCATCAGAGGATATTTCTTTACTTTGTGTGATTTTATTTATTGGTGTCTGCAAGGCAGAATTAAATTCCTTCAAGTAAGTCATTATGTTTGTGAGATTTCTTTTGGATTGTTGGAGAGCTAGGTAAGAAAAATATTTCAACACCATTTATGCTAGTCATAAATTCATGAAGTCACATGCCATTCATTAGAGCTTCATCCCTTAGAGTGTTTAACAACGTGAATTTTGTTAGAAAGGAAGGTATGTATGTAATTAGTAATATTTTTTGACTCTGTTGCCCAATAGATAGAAGGCACTGATCTGCCATTTCCCAGAATACAGAATTCATTATAAAATATATTCTGAACCTTTCATTTGTGTAGTAGGAGTAGTTGTAGTATCTTTTGGTTTATCCATTCCCAATTGCCATTGTGGGTAAACTATTTAGCAGGAAATCCAGTTCAAATTTACATGTTCTATATAGGTTCACCCGCCTTGGTCTAGTAGAACCTAAAGAGCAGAAGGTTCAATTGTGTAATTGGCCTTGTACGTTGGCCAAAAGTGTTGCAAGAGCTTGGAAAACTCTTATGGTTAAAACCTGCATTTTTGAGAACCAACATAGTTTTTTATGCAAATGATGCATATATGTTAACTTGATCAGTGTTGTTAGTTCGGCAGTTTGAATTCTATGACAACCAGCCATTAGGCCATTTTGTGCGGGAGCACGTTTGTGTTTTTAGTTAGCTTTTTTGGATAGCTCTACTTGGTGTTAAGGACATTCCATTTATCTTTTAAATGTTAATAAATCTAGTATTACATGCTTCTCTATGTTGATCAGATCAGGTTGTAGGTTTTTTTACTGCTGATTTTTTTATTTATGGAGTTTTTAACTTGGAAGACTAGAATTTAGTACCCTTTTTTAAATTAGATGGACAAATTAAGTGGTTGGTTAGCTACGCCAAGTGATGTAGACTACAAGGATGTGTTAGATATATAGGATGCCTTCCAAGATGCATCAAAACATTCTTACATGTTACAAGAATGACAGCATCGTGAGGAAGGATGGCAAAAATGCAAATTGACATATTAACACAACAATATCCAACTAAGTTATTTAAACTGGAAGTCAACTATTGATACCTCATTCTCCATCCAGATTAAAAAATCAGCCCACTTTTTGCTTTGTAACTTTTCCTTTTCAAATTGCTTTGGATGTCGACCATATTTCTCCTCCTGTCAAAACATGGCACATGGACTAGTTAAACTAATTGATATGCAATCGTTTACTTTTTCCTAGGGAATTAAAAAATATATAATTTAACATATTAAATATACTTACAAATTTACAGATCAAGGCCTGTAAACCTTTATGGCCACTGTGATGCATGGCATGAAGTTTTTGAAGCCTAGCCTTGGAGGTCTTGTCCTGAAACATATACTAATTCAATTTAACTATGCACAAATAAAATTTAAAAATTGTTTAATAAATTTGATCTAATATTATGAGAAAAATCAAATACTTGCATACTCTCCTCACCAGACTTCCTCTCTGCTTCGAACTTCTCATATGCTTTTACGAGCTCTTTCCATACTTTGACACCTACATCAAGTGGCCTTTTTTTGAGCCTTAGCTTGGGAGGGATTTTTTTTTTATCTTCTTTGTTTGGTTGCACCGAAATCTCTTGCAATTTTGAGATATTCATAGCTTTACCTTCTTCAAAGACCAACCTGTGTCATATTCAGTCTCCATGCCATTGATAACTACTTTTTGCAGGTGTATGGGTATCTTTGAGAATGACAAATGGAGATGGTCTTTGAACTATTGAAGGCATGATTCCTTCAACCTATGAACAAACCCTTTTCCAGTAGTTGTCATTCAGATTTCCCCTAAAACCACATCATATTCTATATTGTTATTGAAGGTACAAATGCAAGATTGAAAACTTTTCATGGTGGAAGAAGTCTATGTTCCAGGAGTGGGTGGGATAGTGGGAGCCTCTACTCCCTGTTCTACATTCCTAGAGTTTATTGTTACTGATTTCCTCCTAGATCTTTTGCTCGATCCACGACTGCTTGGGGAATCAATTGATTCCCTTTGACAAGGTTGATTTGGTTGCAATGTTTCAAGGGCTTCACTAGATCTATTTTCTATGCATCTGGCAAGCATTGTCCAACACACATCATCCAATTTGTTCACTACATTTTCCCCCAATATGGAAGCCAATGCCTCTTTATCTTTGTCAGTCACATGTCCCTATATATATATATAAAATAAATTTCTTCTTTTAAATTTAAAAAGTAAAAAGTAAAAAGTAAAAATGAAAGAAACAAGGGAAACATTTACAAATCTATAAATTGACAATGAATTACCTCATTGTGGCCAGATTTTACTCCCTTTGTTCTCTTCCCTCTATCACTTGACATTTTGAGGTGACCTAGGGAAAATTATTTTCATCCAGTCTATGGAGGAAAACTAAGTACACACTGTCAGGTATGAAAGTTTTTGTCCAATTTGTGGTATGAAAGTTTTACCTTGAATGACTCTCTTTTTGGATTTAAATGCCTATGAATCAATTTCTTGCGCACTTGTATAGAATATAAATATATTTTAAAGGATGTAAATATATGCAAAATAAAACAAATGTATTGTAAAAAAATCAACACTTGCGCACCTGTATAGAATGGTAATCTTTGGGGGATAAAAAGAGCGCGGAGTGTGGTTTTATTAAGAGTTAACACAGATAGGTCCCATGCTCAAGTCACATCCGCTAATTAGAAATAAAATGAATGTGTGCACACAATCAATTTGAAACCACGAGCTCATTGTTCTTTTAAATATTTGTGGGAACGAAAAAAACAAATTGTAACCTTACCTATGGTGTCACAAACTAAATCGAATTTTTGATCTACTTGCTTGTAGCCCTCCTTCGCGTCGTTTTTCCCTTTTTTGTCCTCTCTTCCTTCACGTGGCTTTTTTCTCTTGTCGTCTCTTCCTTCACATGAATATTTTCTCTTGTCATCTCTTCCTTCTTGACGCGGGAAGTTTTAAATTTGTGTTCTTGGTTCAGTAGTTGGTGCCATAGTCGGCGTAGAAAAGTGCACCTAATTTAGCACCTCCTTTCAGCCAAAAAATGTAATCTGTTTGGGATGCAAAAGATAGCACAAATTGCACCTAATTTAGCACTGCCTTTCAGCCAAAAAATGTAATCTATTTAGGATGCAAAAGGCGGCACAAAGTGCTCCTAATTTAGCGCCTAGCAGTGCAAAATGATGTATTTTTCTTGGAAGTTGATAAATAAATTGATCCTAAATGACTTCATCTTCATATGTTCCAAGGGAGCAATCATGGTTCCCTATTTTATCTATTCCTTATCCCATGTCAATTTTGTGGGTGAAAACCTAATAGAGGTTAGATTTGTGAACTCAAAAATGACCCCTATACAACTAGATGAGTCATCTAAAGTGTGAAATATATGTCTAAAGTGAGGTTTTGTGTTGGATAGCATATTTGTTGAAATGATATAATTGGTGTACTAAACATTATTTACTATATTGTGTATTATAGGGACAAGATGAGGCAATGACAACAAATCGTGTCATGTCAAATGAGGAGTACACAACGGCTGAAGCGGGACATCAAGTACTCAAATTTTGACTTAACTTATGAAAAAATGATCTGATGGCATTTTGTGATACGTCCATCTTTTTTCATAGTATTATTGAAATTTATAATGTATTATCCAATCTTGACATAAATTAATGCATGTTGTTGATTATTTTAGATGGAGATTGGAGCAAATGCAGAGCCTGAGAGTTCAACTAGTAGAAGAGGAAGATGTGTACGTGGACGTGGACCTAAAACTGTTAAATCACATAGACGACAGTGGGTATTTGAGGATATGACAATGGATCTTGTAGACACAACAAATGACTGCACTGAACAAGAGGTTGGTCAGGACTATAGTACATGGGATGAATACTTTGAGAAACTATATGACTAAAGTGAGGTTTTGTGTTGGATAACATATTCGTTGAAATGATATAATTGGTGTAGTAAACATTATTTAATATGTTGTGTATTATAGGGGCGAGATGAGGCCATGGCAACAGATCGTGTCATATCAAATGAGGACAAAACGGATGAAGCGGGATGTCAGGTACTCAAATTTTGACTTAACTTAGGAAAAAATGATCTGATGAAATTTTTTAATGCGTCCATCTTTTTTAACAGTATTATTAAAATTTATAATGTATTATCCAATCTTGACATAAATTAATGCATGTTGTTGATTATTTTAGATGGAGATTGGAGCAAATGTAGAGCTTGAGCGTTCAACTAGCAAAAGAAGAAGATATGTTCGTGGACGTGGACCTAAAACTATTAAATCACATAAACAAAATTGGGTGGAAGAGGATATGACAATGGATCTTCCAGACACAACAGATGATTTCACTAAACAAGAGGTTGGTCGGGACTATAGTACATGGGATGAATACTTTGAGAAAATTGTTGTTTGTGGATGTTATGTATGTCGTGGAAAGAAACAATTCAAACGAGCAATTGTACAAAGACATTACATATATGATGAGCTTCCAGTCAGTAGTATGCCTCCTACAATCGATTCAAATCCAATAGGAATTGTGGTAAGAAAATTTCTAATTTGATATAAATAACATGTATACTAATTCGTTTAAACATTGTTTTATATTATTTAAATAGCTAATTTTTTTTTCAATGGATACTTGCAGGATAAAGTTCTTGGTTTAAAGTTACCTGGATCATCGGCTTGCAACCTAGAGGGAAATGATCATTTATTAGATGATACATCTAACAAAAATATGTGCCAATATACCAGCTCAAAAGATGAGGAATTGATGAAAAAAAGTCACAAAACAAGAACTGGTTTAAAGATGCATAATTTTCTTAAAGACAGGGGGAAGGTGGACTACATATCCTATGAGAATGAATGTGATGGAGATGATTACTTGCCCCTAAGTTTTAGATCAATTTACAAAGAGACATTTGATCGTCGACTATATTGCGCTTGGCCTAGAGTGATCAACAACTGCCTAGAGTGTATGATGTGTTTCAATTTTGGGGATACAACTACATGATACGACCCTCCAATATTCATGGAGCGAATCTAGGCCTCTTTATTATCCAAAATGTACATGTGGGATCTAAACATAGAAACAATTCAGAATAAACCACTAGGAGATTAATGCCATATTATGGTCCATCATATTACAATGGTGAATGGAGAAGGCTAGCAAAATATAAGCCTAGCATGTCAGCATATGGTCTAAATTTGAATATGTATACACATCGTCTCCAATTGGAAAGTGGAAAATAAATTAATAGAGGTCATCTTATGTCTATAGATGGACGTGCATACACGCACAAAAATATTGCAATATTTATAAACAGTAGTAAGGGAAGGGACCCTAATGTAAGACCGAATTGTCAATTTGTTGAGGTTATAAATGATAAAGATGGACATATGGAAAGAGAGGTTGATATATTGATAATGGTTGAGGCTATAAGGACCTTACCATTGGGGATGAGTTATTGATTGATTACCTTTTCTTAAAATGCACTCCTACGTGAAAGAAAAGGGAACAACAAGGTCTCCCTAAGGATGTTCCTAAGGGCAAAAAACCAAAGAATAATAAATGAGTGTGGACTGATGTTTTATAAACTATGTTGTCAAAATTATGTTTTATTTAAATTATTGTATAAAAAAGGTAGTCTATAAAATAATGTTCCATTATTCAATTGATGTATATATGTTCATACAATTTTTATTTTTATTTTTTAAGCCATATTTGATTATATTTCTTTGAAATTGATACATTTATGATTTATCCAATTGTTGCCAAACGTTAAATAATTCTTGCATTTGTTGATAGGTAGAAGATGTTGATGAAACACATACTAATACCCATGATCCAACTGGGTTATTAAGATTTGGACGGGATGATCCAAACCATCCTTTAAACCATACCTGGGTGAAAAGAGCAAGTTTGAAAAGATTCCTACCACCTGAGAAATTTGAAGAGCTGATGAGATATCCATACACTGATAAGATGCCACCTAGCCTTAATGATGTTGATCATGAGTGAAAATGCAGTGCATGAAGGATTGAATGAAATGCTTGTAGGTTTCTTTAGGGATGGAAACAATGATGACAATAATGATCATATGGTTGACAATAACGATGATAGAAAGGGTAATTACCACCAACGTAATGTTGATGATAACAACCAAAAAGACTCCATCAAGCAAGCAGCGAAGACACCCGTGTTCAAATCGGGTGCAAGTAGAACCTCACAACTGGCATGCACATTAATATTATTAGAAATCAAGTCACTATTTGGTTGGTTAGACAAAGGATTCACTACCCTACTGAAGTGAGTTGAAATCTATTTCTTACTTTCCATTGTCAATAGGTGTACACAATTCATAAACATTCAATGACTTCGTTTATATTTCTTTAAGGGGACTTTAAAACCATATATTGTATATAAATAGTCCTAGTATAGATTGACATATCAAACATGTTCATCATAAGTCAAACATACAATTGATTTAATCTCTGGCAATCTTACAGGGCACTAAAAACTAAAATATTCCCTGAAGAGAATGTGTTGCCATCAACTTGCAGAGGCGCGTTTGTTGTTGGTTGAGTTGGGGATTGAATATAAGAAAATTCATTCATGTAAAAATGATTGCATTTTATACAGAGATGAATATCAGAACAAGGTAGAATGCCCTATATGTAAAGAGAAGAGATATCGTACAAATGTACAAGGTCCTACAATTCCAAAGAAGGTTTTACGTCATATGCCAATTATACCTAGACTTCAACGAATGTTTCGTTGCAAGTCACTTGCACAAGTGATGGACTATCATGCAAAGAACAGGAGTAAAGATGGATTCATGCAAATTCCGGCCGACTCCAAAGAAATGGAACACATAGAGGAAAAATGGCCAAGAAAATTCAAATATGAACCCCGTAGTATTAGGTTTGGTCTTGCAATTGTTGGAGTGTGCCCATTCTCTTTCCTGAGCTCAAATTATAGCTTTTGGCCAGTCAGATTGATAGTATACAATATTCCCCCATGGATGAGTCTTAGAAAGGAGCACCTTATGTTGAATCTCATTGCTCTAGGAAAACATCAAGTTAAAAACATGGATGTTTATCTTGTGCCTTTTATTGATGAGATGCAACTGTTATGGAAAGGCATAAGAATGTATGACATATCACATCCTCCATAAAATAGGTCCTTCATGTTGTATGGTGTGCTATGTTGGACTATTCATGATTTCCCAAGACTTGATGTTTGTTCTAGAAAGATAAAATATTTATGTATTTACACTCATAATTTATTTTCATCCCAACTTTAATACTTAGTTTTATACTATTTTTTTGATGTTATTAACATTACTTGTTGAATTGCAAAGCTTCAAATGAAGGGGATATTTTCATGTCCAAGATGTGTAGAACAATTTCAAGGGCAGTATTCTAAAGATCTACATTAATTTATTTATGCAAACAACAGGGTTTTTTCACCACTAGATCATAGGTTTAGAAATCGCCTGAAGAATCAATTTGATGGAAAAGTTGAAAATAGAGGCCCTCCCATGATTATGGATCCAGGTGATTGGCTTAAGAAGTATGAAGATGCTGAATTGAAATCTTGGGAGGATTTTTTTGATCGAGGTGATTCAATTCAAGAACCAAAACAAGTTCTAGTCAATATGCTAGAAAGAATGAAAAGGAAATCCATATTTTATGAGCTCCCTTACTGGAAGGATCTATTAATATCTCACTTATTAGATCCTATGCTCATCTTCAAAAATGTCCCAGATTCTATATTTTGACATATATCAGGCAAAGAGAAGGATACCTTGTCTTTGAGGAGAGATATTGCTCTTTCACATACCAAAATTGATAGAAAACATTTGTGGCCAAATAGGGAAAATGAAACATATGCAGAAGCTCCATGGATTTTGAAAAAAAAAGAAATAGACCAACTAAAAAATGTCATTCGTTCAATAAGGACACCTACTAGTTATGGGTCATCATTGGCTAAAGCTTTTACAGTAGATGGACATATCACAGGATTTAAAACACATGATTTTCATAATTTTATGAAGGTATTATATATCATCATTTGACATTTACTGGTAACATTGATTAAGTACTAAATATATTTTGATATTTTGTTGTGTGAGAAAAAATTACTAATGACCTTTTCATAAATGTGTTTTATAGCATATCATGCCATTGGCAATTAGGGGGGTTCTTGTCTTACAATTGACTTAAGGAATGCCATAAGTCGATTGTCAACATTTACAAGGTATGTGGTTATATGAAATGTTCATGTGTGAGAGACATAGAGATGTTATATTGCATTTTAATTTTTGACTAAAGGTTCATACTAATTTACTATTCTTATATTAGGTGGGTGACCTCCAAGGAGATCCACGAATTTGAAGTGCCAAAGTGGAAGAAGGAAATTGCAGAAATTGTATGTGTATTTGAGAAGGAGTTCCCTACAAGTTTCATGGACCTACAAGTCCATTTACTTATACACCTAGTCGATGACATTGAATTGGCGAGTGTCGTATCAATGAGGTGGATGTTTTTCTCTGAGAGGTATATGAAAACTCTTAAAAGATATGTCTGAAAAAAGGCACATCCAGAGGGTTGCATTGCTGAAGGGTATGTATTGAATGAAGCATTTTTCTTCCTATGTGAATTCCTTGGTAAGTATTTTGAAGATGGGCCACGCATCTGGGATGAAGAACGAGCATCAGACATTATTGATGGAGAAAAATCACAATCTAATGGTGTTGAAGTATAAATTAGTAAGTAAATTCACGATCAGTTTGGTTGTTTTTCTTGCAATCATTAATTTACTCTGCAATTTATTTGTCAAATTAACAGCATGAAATTTGGAGTTTGAAATAAACATTTTGACATGTAATAGGTGTAGACAAAATTTCTATACTCGACAAGTTCATTCTGTACCACATGGACTTTATGAACAAATGGATTGATCTATATGATAAAAAGAGAGAAGAGGTGTTAGAAGCAAGGAGACAGTTTAAGAGATCAAACCCAAGGAATACTCCACTTCCCACTTATCTGCTTGGGGAATGGGAATCTACAATATAATTGAAGGGAATCTAAAATATGTTGGGAAAATACAAGAAATTATTTTGGATTACCGCTCTTTTAAATGTTGTATTTTTAAGTGTAGATGGTATGAAGCATTTGAGAGGACACGAAGACATGATACCCATAGTGGATTATATTCTATAGATTCCTCGTGCTTCCTACCAGAGGATAGGGAGCCTTATGTTCTACCAATTCATTGTGAGCATGTATTTCTTTAACTCAAGCAAGAAGTGGTAGTGATCATTTATCTATTAATTCATAGTTTATTGTGAATATATACATGTGTTTATTAATCAATAAAAAATTTATAACATACATCTAATATATATTTTTCGTTCATGTGAAGGTATTTTTCTATGAAGATATTTTGGACCTGAAATGGATGTTTGTCATACATTATGATCCAAGATTAAGGCATGTATTTGATGATGCATTGGTGGATACTGAGTAAAACAATGATGGATAACAAAATGAGAGAGAGGGATTAGCGAACATCAAAGAATTTGAAATCCATGATGATGTTGAAGATGGTTATGTTCAGGCACAAGAAGACAACAATCTAGAGTTAGATGATGTTATGGAAGACAACAATATGGATGGTATAGAAAATGATGATCCAAATACATCTGGTAATAATATAGATGGTCTACAGTCAAATTTCAATGATGATGAAGATGATGCAGATCAAGATGAGGATGATGATAATATTAATTACTTGAAAGAACATATGAACATTGACAATGATACACTGGATGACATTGTAGCAGAAAATAATGTTAATTACCAAGACTTCTAAATTTTCAGAATTATTTGCAATCCATGTTTAAAAAAAGATGATTCTTATGGCCTAAACTTTGAAATGCTTCAGTAATATTATTTATGTCAATACAAATTACCTATTGCAATATCCTTAAATTGTTCAATCTTTGGTATGAATTGTTGGCATAAAAAATTAGGATTACTTGGATGATTCTTCCATTCATTTTGTATCAACATATGTTTGTAAAGACACAAAAGTTAATAAAATTTTAATGCACGTAACTCACAATTATTTAAATAAGCAACTTTGTTAACTTTATTATTTTTAAATAGTTTCCATTTTTATGTTGAACATGTAACAAGGCAAAATAAGCTCTAATTTTTTTTAAAAATAGCAGCTCTACCAACATCCACAATAAATGCTTTACTGTATCAGTACATTCATTCACATAAGCACAGTATTGAGGCTCAATAACTCATATTCATTCAAATATAAGAAGAAATAAGTATGGAAAACATAATAAAAATATAGAATGATGACACAGTCATGGAGAATCTTCGATAATAAGATGTTCTCCTTTTTATTGCTTCAATTGATATTATAGTGCTCTTCTTTAATAATCCCAGTGTTATCCCCTCAAGTTATTGTGGAAGTATAAAAGGAATTTTAATTCTTAAGTTGATGGAAACCAATCAAAACAATTTCTCTAAAAGGACTTTTAATCCTTAATAGGAGCCAATTAAAGTAAATTATGTGAAAGGACTTTAATTCACACCTAACCAGAAACCAATCAAAGCATCCACACAGTAACAACAAATGTGCCCTGATAAATCTTGCAGACTTAAATAACTTGAAAAGATCACTTTGGAGACAACAAAGCAATAAATAAGCATGAAAAATTGACACAACAATTGAACACTGAAAATGGATTATGAATTATAATCAGTCATCTCCATTATATTTCCTTTTAAATAATATGCATTATAACAAATAGTTATGATGTTTGATGACAAACAGTTAATTAACATAAATGAAAACATAACACTTCAGCACATGAATGCATTGATTCGTTAATCTTCCAGCAGGTGCCCATGACCACTTAAGATCTGTTCAAGGCTCCTACTCCATGATAATGCACCACCTGCATAGTGTATCTTCCTTATGATGTCGGTTGGTCTTTAAGCTCCAATGGCTGCCCCTATGTATTTGTTGCATCTCTGGTCTAGCTAATGAACAAGTTGATGGCAGAGAGATGACGAGTGTATTCCTCCTTAGCATAAGTTTCCATGTTGAAAATTGTACCCTTCATATCATATTCCACATACATCATCTTTTCAAGTTGTTTACGTGTATTTTGTAACACCATCTCTTCATTTATTTCTTGCAATGCAGTATGTAGATACATGGCGAGCTCATCCTTCCAATCATCTTTCTCCCTAGGATTGCCAAGGCTATCATGGACTGCAGGATGCAAATCAAAATAGTCAAGGTCCTCTTTGAGCCTATTGTCGTACTTGTTGTGTGATTCCACCAACTTATTGTATGCTTGCAATGTCTCACCTTTCATGGCTTTCTCATTTTGGAGCTCCTCCCTTTTGTCAATCATCTGTATTTGCAATCTTTCATTCTCCAAAAATGTTGAGTGTGTGTCTTTAAACAATTTCCAATATTCATCAGCACGATCCATCATCTTGTTGAATCTTTCTTTGATTATCTCAGACACAACATTATATTTAGTGGTTTTATTTTTGTTTCCAGCTCCTTGCATTTATCTTGAGACTTCTTATGACAGTGTTTCCAGTAAGCTACATTTACTAATGCATCCAATATTCTTTTGTCACTCTCTAACCATGGGGAATATAATTCTGATGTGGAAGAAGATGTTTTATCTCTGTGACTAGCCACCTCCTTCCTTAATTTATCATTTTCTTTTACCACTTTTTCAATCTGTGCCTTATTGAATTTTGCAACATTTATGTTTAGCTCAGTTGTTTCAATGGGGTTAGTGTCCCCTACCTTTTGGACCAAAAGATGTCCAAACACTTGGTTTGGATTACTGATGAGAGCAGGCCTTTTATCTTGAGGATACAATGCCCAAATTAGTAGGGTGCCTTTATCTGGGTTGTACCCTGATCCTAAGTACATTTTATCACTTTCCTCTTCCGTTAGATGCATTGTTTAGTCTCATCTTTTCCTAAAATTGTCGAACACTATTGCAGAGCTGATATCCCATTCTGGTAAGAGTAGTACCCTAGCCTCTTGAAGTAATTATTTTCCCCTTTTAGAGGTGATAGATTCTAACTCTTTGTCTATTTCTTTTCTCAACTCTTCCAAGGTGGCTGCCTCCTGCTCAGGAGTAATATCCTTCATCCTTTGTCTTAGCATTTTGCCTTTATGCTCATAAAAAAATGATTTAAATTCAGAATTCTTGAAAAAATCACTGTCAGAAATAAATTCTTGTGCGGCCTTGACTCACATCATCAAAGAGTTCATCTAATGCTTCAAATTTGATAATGTTTTGTTCTGGAGGTGGCTCATATTTTGTAACTACAGGGGTGCTTATCTGTTCAACCTCATCATCCTCCTTATTACTCTCTTCTTCATCTTCTTCACTCATGGTTGTATCTATAGAGAGGTTCATTTATGGAGTGGGTTGTGAGGGTATGTAATCAAGAGGCTCTATGTCCTCAACTTGCATTCCTAAATAAGTTGTCTGAGGTGCTTCAAATACATTTGGGGATACATCTTTTATTAGCTCATCCACATGAGTGATGAGTTTCTCAATTCTTTCCAGAGGATCATGTACTTCATTAAATGCCCCTGAATAGGATGGGATATTTCCTTTCTTCCAAGTCTCAACAAGCACAACTTTGTTATATGCAGTCATCCTATCTTTTGTTGAGGCCTCATCATAATGTCTTATTACATCATCCTTGTGAATAAAACCCTCTGTATCAAAATTATTTCTTTCATTACCCAATGGTAAATTGTATTTTACCAATTTTGTATCAATTTCTTCATACCCTTCACTAGTGACTACTGTAAAATCTCCAAAGCACAAAGTGCTACGCATGATAAACTGCTTACTATATCTCTTAAGATGTTTTGCATCAGATTTACCCAATTGTCTCACAATTTCCAAATAGGCTATTCTGTTTGGAACTATTTTTGGCAATAGATTTGGGGCTCCTTCAAACCCATAGACTCTAATCACAGTGCAATCAGGAAATGCATACTGTTGATGGTGTTTTCTGCACAGCAACAACTCAGACAGAATATGATATCCTATCTCTCTTGAAAGGTAAATCTCTATGGGGAAAGAGATAACCCCAAGGTCTCTAATGTCAGGTCTTGACAATGCAATAAAACAACTCAGTGATAAATGTGATAATATTGGTAATCACAAAGGGACCTTACTACAAGCAAATACTGGAATTTAAATTTATCAAATCTAAGCAATGGATTGATACTTGACTCTTTTAATTAACCCAGATAATAAAGAAATAGCAAAAGATGAAGGTTTCAGAGATGAATCTAGGACTACTTCTAACCCTAAGACTGATAATGCCAAAAGATAAAATGCTCAAAATGGACCGATCTCCCCTAAACTACTTTCTATTTTAATCCAGATAAATCTGCAATTTCACATAAATAGTGCAATCTTCTGAGGTATTTAAATATTTTCAAATCACAAACATTCATTCAATCAATCCTGAACAAATCCTTATAATTGAACTAAGCACAATTTTAAGTCCAGGCTAACTTTGCAAAGCAGCTAACAATCAACTAACTGCAAAAATTATGGACTAGAGATCGCTGCAAACATTCCAAACATGAAACCCTAAGCATCACCAAACTATTTAACTATGAACTTATAAGAAATTTTAAAGATAGAACCACAAGAAACATGTCAGATGAAACTCCACAAGATAGATACCAAATCACAATATCCTTTCTTATATTAAGTCATCCAAAATAGCAACAATTCCAATTTTCTGTTACAACACTTGCTTGAACAAAAACCCTAATTCACTCAAATGTGAAGTATTTATTCTACTTCTCTATGTGTATTATGTATCATCTATCTATATCTCAAATGAGGCAACATGCCTATTTTATAGAGAATCCCTAAGATAGGTCGGCCCAAAAATAAGAATTTACAATAAAACATGACCTACAAGAGGTCGGCCTCAAAAACATTCGAACACAACATGAAATGTGCAACTAGCACCAATTTCATCCAAGTTGGCCTAAGTATCAAAGGGTCGACCCAATGCATGTGAGTAATGGGAATCACAAATCTCAAGGTCACCCTATATAACTACTTCCCATCCTTGTCTTTAGCTCGATCTCCTTCACCATGCATGACCAGCAATACTCTATCCAACTCAGCAATAGGTGGCACAGGAAAAACCCTAATTCTTCTTTCAAGAGACTTAATATCATCCCTTGTTTGCC